>JASAOG010000208.1:0-207500 GCA_030265305.1 Biomphalaria pfeifferi
GGCCTCTTGGCCCAATTATCCTTTGTTTTACTTCTTCGGCATGGTTACATATATGCATGTTTTTCGTATTTTCTATACAGTCGTGATAAGGAAAGAAAACTTTCTAATACTTTCTGATTAGCAAATGTATAGAATATAGATTAAGGCAACAGATATACACTCAACTCAACTATACGTAGTTTAAGCAATGTGCATTAGAAGAAAAGGGAAAATCGATACATTGATAAAGATCTAACCAATCGAACACTCAATCATACATGTTGTTAATGTTCTTGTTTTTCTAAAGGCTATCGACATCGTTGTTATGCGCATGCTGCAAACCTCCATATTTTACGGCAGACGAGATAAACGACCCTGAGGCGGCCACGGAAGCTTACTGTATAAAGGGCCTAGGTGGAGGAGGGGATGTCAGAGAACTCTTTAGAAGACAAAAACATGGTATGTTCAGCTTCATTTCTCTGCTAGTATTTTTTTTCTCCGTCAAGTTGCATTCCCATGCATTAAAAGAAGTTTAAAACCTACGCATTAAAAAATAGTTCCTGTGATCTTGTTTCCGCGTGTATAAAATGTGACGCAGAGTTTCTCTTCCAACAGTTTAGTATGGACCTTTGATCCAACATGGTGATGGACGAGGAAATGATAGGCTCCATTACATTCACGGCCACTTTGACCTAAGCTTGAATATATCCATATAAACTACTTCTGGTTTAAGAATATAAATACAGACTCCAAGAGTCTGAATAAAACATTAATATTGAGCATATAAGATAAACTTTATAGGCCCAAAATGTTTATTACATAGAAGTTAAAGACAGTTCTGTTACGTTCTATAAGGTCATCAAAATCACCCCTCCAACTAGTATCAGGCAGGGGAAAAATAGTTAAGCCTCAATACTATTGTACTGATCATTACTGGATGACTTTGTAGGCGGAGGTTTATTTGAAATAATATTTGACAAAGTGTCTCTCGTCCAATACCTAAAAAAAAATAAACATGTATTGCATGTAATGTTTCGATCTATCATATAAGGTCATCGAAATGACCGTTTGAAATAGCTACGCTATGTAATATTTTTGAGCAAAAATGTCGACTGGCATTGATCCTGTAATGTTTTCATTACATTTAGGAAATGTTTGGAAATATATGTATAAGTTTTAGCCACGTTTTAAATTTTGACTAAGACTAAGACTGCTTTATCGATCCTTATGGACATTTCTTGTGATTACAAGGACTCTTTTCTCATATAAAGACAACACAACAGAAACATACACATAAATAGAACAGACACAACATAATGAGTTCATTCAGCGACTACACACAGGCATCTTGGTCCTTTTCATGTTTCCTCAACGAGTGGCGTTGATATAGTCTGACCGAGTGAGGTACGAACGAGTTTTTGTACCGCTCTGCTCTTGTCTTGATTGACAGCGATCGCCCACTTCGCGACAACCTGACGTAGTTCTAATGGAGCGGGTGGCCTTCGTATTCCAAGATTTTTCCTATTTTTCTTAGACATTTTTGTTCAAAAAGTTCCTTTAAATATGGTAATGTTGTGAGAGTGATTTTTGATGCCCTCTTTATGATGCCTTAGGAAATATTTGGACATATTTTTATAAGTTTTAGCAACGTTTTCAATTGTTCTGTTTCATTATGAGTTAGATTTAGTTTGTAAAAATTGAGTTTTTATTTTTATTGTAATCTTCTTATCTTATCTTATATAATACAGACGTTACTGCAAAAAAGAAGATGATTACGTCCTACGCGTCATGCATTTAGTCATGCATATTAACCAATGACTTAAATTCTGCCAAGTCATTGATTTTCCTGGCTAGCTCAGGCAACCCATTCCATGCTCTAATAGCACTAGGGAAGAAGGAGTATTTGTACAAATTTGTCCTAGCATATGGGACGAGGAATGTGCCTTTAACTTTGTGTCTTTCTGAGTATTTTATTAGGTTTTGTTTTTGTATTTGAAGATTATGGTTCAGTGTTTTATGTATAATTGCTACTTTACTTTTGAGTCTTCTGTCCTGAAGTTTTTCTAAATTTAGTGATTTTACTAAAGGTGTTACTCTAGTTAAATGTGAATATTCATTTGTTATGAATGTCACTCCTCTATTTTGTGTCTGTTCCAGTTTCTTAGTGTTTTCTTGAGGGGTCCCAAAGGATGCATATTCTATTAATATGCAAAGCAATGCATCTATTGTTTATGTACATCAGATGTGATTGTCACATACTTTCTCTTACATATTGTTACGTATTTCTGGCTTATACGTAACAATATGTAAGAGAAAGTAAGAATGTAAGAATCTTCTGGCTAAATGTATTAGTAGACACACAAATAAAAACACTGCAAAGAACTTGACGACTCAACTTTCAGTTTCATATAACTTTAATGACTATTAACTCTAACAATTTGTTACTGTAACATGTAGCGTAGAAGACTGTACAATATCTGTCAGTTTACAGTTAGCTATACTTCGTTGCAATTCATCTCTTCACTTCGTTGCAATTCATCTCTTCTCAACTTGCATCGAGCCGTATTCCACAGAACAGACCAACGACACACTTTCCAGTGTCGCTCCAGGTCTCCCAAAGCTGAACCAAGTCGTACTCAAGTCTACCGAATCAGAGCCGCACACGTCTTACATCGACTGTATCGACTGTAACGGCTCAAGTCCACTGTAGTTCGCTGGATAGACTTTAACGACAGTAGTCCACTCCAGTTAACTCTACCCTAGTTAACTTGCATCGAGTCGTACACATCTCTCCTCTACTGTCTCGCACAGTAGACAACAGTACCGACGACTCACTCACGACAGACTTTCACATTAACTCTCTGGCTTATATAGAGTCCCTAATCGCTCCTCCAAAGTTGCACAAACACTGCTAGTATCACCTGGAACAACAAGTGAGGAAACGTCACATCCTATCTTTGTTTTTACATGTAGATTCCAGAGAACACCTGCTGCAGTGTCATCAAGCCGGGGTCACACGTACTGACCTCTATCTGTCACTGTTCATTAGTAACTGCACCCTTCTTAGATCTGTTTGTCCCCTGGAACAACACGTGAGGACACGTCACTTCCTGTCTTCGTTTATACGCGTAGATTCCAGAGAACACTCGCTGCTGTGTCATCTCGCCGGGGTCATACGTTGACCTCTACCTATCACTGTTCATTTGTAACAATATTTGCTTACATATATGTATTTGTCCTCATTTTCCAACACTACTTATATATGAAGCTATTATTGGCTCTAGGGGACGGCTAGATAAAAACACAAAATATATTAGCTGCAGTAGGACCTGAAGTTCTGAGCCGTATGTAGATCTTGTTTAGGCCTCTGTAGCGCTGAATTAATTATTAAGTTGCTTTCATGTGAAATACTCATCAAGTTTGATTTTCTTTGATTTTCTTAACATCAAATTTATAAATGGAAAAGATCAGTCCTCGTCCTGTCAACGAAACTAGTGCATTGGGACAAAAGTAAAAAGAAGATGTTTCAATTGATGCTTGGACAGAGAAATAGGAATTGCAAAAAGTGATACGCTTCACTGAATGGATCAGCCTTGAAAACAGATTTAGACACAGCAGTACCAACTCAACGATTTAAAAATGTGTAACAAAATGTGCAGTGAGAAGAGTCTGGTTAGCCTTATATAGCTTCAACGTTACTGTAATGTTGGGAAAAATAGTCTCACTTAAAACTCATGCCTGTTTTTCAACACTTAACATTTTCACTATATATATCTCCAGCTTTCAAATCTCGATTCCTTTTTTAAAACTGTGTTCATGCTTGGTGTGTTACTTATTTATTGTTTTCTTTTTCTTTTTTCTCAATCAAGATGATGAAGACGACGTCAGTGGTTCAGATGATGATTACGAGAAGTCAAAACGTAGATCAAAAAAACGCAAGCGTCGAAAAAGAGATGATGATGATGATAATGACGACAATGAAGCCGACGACCAACCCAGAGGCGGAGGAGCAGGCCGAGGTGGTTTTTCCCGGGGTGATGACATAGGTGGAGGAGGGGGGTAATGATGGCGGCGATTACGACGGAGACGATGACAGGAAAGATAAAAAGAAGAACAAAGGCAAGAATGACAAAAAAGATAAGAAAACAGACAAAGAAGAACAGAAACAGAAGAACAAAGGGGAGAAGAAGAAAGAAGACAAAAAGAAAAAGAAGCAAGAAAAGAAACAGAACAAAAATGATAAACAGGATAAGAAAAAGAAGGAACCAAAAAAGAAGAAGCCCAAAACACCTAAAAAGCCTAAAAAACCTAAAAAGCCCAAGAAACCCAAAAAGTCTAAATCTAAAGGAGGGAAAAAGAAATAACTTATTGTATCCATCTTTTGTTAGTGGAGTCAGTCCACGATTTCGATTATGTTGTTATTGTTTGCTGGAGTATTTGGAGAACATTTACCTGGACATTTTATATGGTCAAGACTAATGCAAAGAAAATGTGTGAAAGAGAAAGAGAGCGAAGTGTGTGTGTGTGCATTAATGCTTACACTATGCCTTGATATTTCTAAAATTATTTAATCTAAACACTTTTCTTTTTAAATTCTCATAACATTTATCTACTATGAATTAAAATGTTTTTTAGAAAATGGAATTTTTATTTTTAAAGTTTAAGCTTTAATTTCTATGTTTTAAATAAATTAGCAACAGGTGTTTTTTTACAGTCTGATTATTCTAGAACTGAATCTTCTATTTACGAGAGTTGTTTCTTGAAGATTAGTTGGTTCCTGGAGAGTTTTTCCTGTAGAGTAGTCTTTTCCTGGAGAGTAGTTGTTTCTTGAAGATTAATTGTTTCCTGGACAGTTGTTTCCTGGAGAGTATTTTCTGGAGAGTAATTGTTTCCTGGAGAGTAGTTGTTTCTTGAAGATTAATTGTTTCCTGGACAGTTGTTTCCTGGAGAGTATTTTCTGGAGAGTAATTGTTTCCTGGAGAGTAGTTGTTTCTTGGAGAGCAGTTGTTTCTTGGAGAGTTGTTTCTTGAAGAATAGTTGTTACCTGGACAGTTGTTTCTTGAAGAGTATTTCCTGGAGAGTAGTTGTTTCCTGGAGAGTTTTTTCCTGGAGAGCAGTTGTTTCCTGGAAAGTAGTTGTTTCTTGGAGAGTTGTTTCTTGAAGATTAGTTGTTATCTGGACAGTTGTTTCCTGAAGAGTATTTCCTGGAGAGTAGTTGTTTCCTGGAGAGGAGTTCCTAGGAGAGTTGTTTCTTGAAGATTAGTTGTTTCTTGGACAGCTGTTACTTGGACAGTTGTTTCCTGGAGAGCAGTTGTTTCCTGGAGAGCAGTTGTTTCCTGGACAGTAGTTATTTCCTGGAGAGTTTTTCCTGGAGAGCAGTTGTTTCCTGGAAAGTAGTTGTTTCTTGAAGATTAGTTGTTACCTGGACAGTTGTTTCCTGAAGAGTATTTCCTGGAGAGTAGTTGTTTCCTGGAGAGTTTTTCCTGGAGAGCAGTTGTTTCCTGGAAAGTAGTTGTTTCTTGGAGAGTTGTTTCTTGAAGATTAGTTGTTATCTGGACAGTTGTTTCCTGAAGAGTATTTCCTGGAGAGGAGTTCCTAGGAGAGTTGTTTCTTGAAGATTAGTTGTTTCTTGGACAGCTGTTACTTGGACAGTTGTTTCCTGGAGAGCAGTTGTTTCCTGGAGAGCAGTTGTTTCCTGGACAGTAGTTATTTCCTGGAGAGTTTTTCCTGGAGAGCAGTTGTTTCCTGGAAAGTAGTTGTTTCTTGAAGATTAGTTGTTACCTGGACAGTTGTTTCCTGAAGAGTATTTCCTGGAGAGTAGTTGTTTCCTGGAGAGGAGTTCCTAGGAGAGTTGTTTCTTGAAGATTAGTTGTTTCCTGGACAGCTGTTACTTGGACAGTAGTTTCCTGGAGAGTAGTTATTTCCTGGAAAGTTTTTCCTGGAGAGCAGTTGTTTACTGGAGAGTAGTTGTTTCTTGGAGAGTTGTTTCCTGGAGAGTTGTTGTTTCCTGGAGAGTAGTTGTTTGTAGGAGCGTTTTTTCTTGCTGATTAGTTGTTTCCTTGACAGTTGTTACTTGGACAGTTGTTTACTGGAGAGCAGTTGTTTCCTGGAGAGTAGTTGTTTCCTGGAGAGTTGCTTCCTGGAGAGCAGTTGTTTCCTGGAAAGAAAATGTTTCCTGGAGAGCAGTTGTTTCCTGGAGAACAGTTGTCTCCTGTAGAGCAGTTGATTCCTGGAGAAAATTTGTTTCCTGGAGAAAGGTTGTTTCTTGGTGAGTTGTTTCCTGCTCAAAAAGTAAAATTACAAGCTTCTCAGTACATGGTTAGCCTGGCAAGGAAATGCTTTGAGCAAAGTGTGTGGGATATAGAGTTAAGGATGTTAGGTTTGAACCAGGGACCATGAAGACGATTCTTCTCAGTTCCCGATTTTACTTGAGCTGAGCCACTGAACATCTCAAAGCAGCACAGAAACACAGCGTTCAGATACCAGACCGACCCCCCCCCCCCCCCCCCCCCAAACAAAAGAGATTAGACCAGTGCGCATTGTGCATGCTATATAAGCATAGAAACACGCTATATTTAAGTAATAATAATAATAATCTCATTGCTATTCCCATATCATTTTGATTTCTAAATAGCTGGGGTTACTGTGTACTTGGTGCATACACTATGGATGGATGGATGGGCTAGGATAAATATATATTATCTTCTTTTAATACCATTTACTACTTTTAGTACCGCTTGCACTTGTATACTAATAAAGGATGTCTAAATTTTCTTTGGACATTCATCTTTCTTCTTTTTCTCCCTATCGTGTTTCATTACTTAAAAACTGTAGACCGGATATATTATTGTGACTAACGTATTTTTGAAAATCAATTATGGTCCAAGGTTAAAGAATATGAAGATTTCAAACTAAATTGCACACGTCTCTTGTCATGTGAAAAAAAAAGATGAAGGTTTTAATATTGCTTTCCTACCAAGCTATTCTATTAACTAGATTTCAAACTAAACTTGCTTTTTATTTACCCTGGAATCGAAGTAATGTTCTAACTGATTGGGATAACTTTTCACTAGATTTATGACCTGATTATCAATTTATTCATTTATGATTTCTCTGTAGACCAAGATACAGAAAGAGCAAACCGAGAAAGAGAAGAACGAGAACTCTTGATCAAAGCTGGCTACTATGTTGGCAAGCAAGACAGACTAGCAGACGAGAACGAAAGACAAAAGATGGTCAAAAAGGAAGACGCTGTGGAAAACTCGGGTCAAAAGGTCAAACATAAACAAAATAAACAGATTGAAAACATTGCAGTAGAACAGAAAGTCAGTCCAGAAAAAGCTGATGGTAAATCGCAAGAGAAACGTAGGTCGCTAGCAGAGACAACCAATGGGAAAGAAAGTCACCCAGTGAAAGACGACCAACAGTGGGCTGGAAACAATGGCTGGACAAGAAATGGGAGAATAACGAAAGGTTTCAAGGAGAAGAAAGACAACCAGCCACAGAGGAAATACTGGCCCAGAGAGCAACGTACGACATTAAAGAAAGAGGAGAAGGAGGAAAAGAAGAAGGAGAAGAAGGAGGAAGAGAAAGAGAAGAAGGAAGAGAAAGAGAAGAAGGAAGAGAAAGAGAAGAAGGAGGAAGAGAAAGAGAAGAAGGAAGAGAAAGAGAAGAAGGAGGAAGAGAAAGAGAAGAAGGAAGAGAAAGAGAAGAAGGAAGAGAAAGAGAAGAAGGAGGAAGAGAAAGAGAAGAAGGAAGAGAAAGAGAAGAAGGAGGAAGAGAAAGAGAAGAAGGAAGAGAAAGAGAAGAAGGAGGAAGAGAAAGAGAAGAAGGAAGAGAAAGAGAAGAAGGAGGAAGAGAAAGAGAAGAAGGAAGAGAAAGAGAAGAAGGAAGAGAAAGAGAAGAAGGAGGAAGAGAAAGAGAAGAAGGAAGAGAAAGAGAAGAAGGAGGAAGAGAAAGAGAAGAAGGAAGAGAAAGAGAAGAAGGAAGAGAAAGAGAAGAAGGAGGAAGAGAAAGAGAAGAAGGAAGAGAAAGAGAAGAAGGAAGAGAAAGAGAAGAAGGAGGAAGAGAAAGAGAAGAAGGAGGAAGAGAAAGAGAAGAAGGAGGAAGAGAAAGAGAAGAAGGAGGAAGAGAAAGAGAAGAAGAAGGAAGAGAAAGAGAAGAAGGAGGAAGAGAAAGAGAAGAAGGAGGAAGAGAAAGAGAAGAAGGAGGAAGAGAAAGAGAAGAAGAAGGAAGAGAAAGAGAAGAAGGAGGAAGAGAAAGAGAAGAAGGAGGAAGAGAAAGAGAAGAAGGAGGAAGAGAAAGAGAAGAAGAAGGAAGAGAAAGAGAAGAAGGAGGAAGAGAAAGAGAAGAAGGAGGAAGAGAAAGAGAAGAAGGAGGAAGAGAAATAGAAGAAGAAGGAAGAGAAAGAGAAGAAGGAAGAGAAAGAGAAGAAGGAGGAAGAGAAAGAGAAGAAGGAGGAAGAGAAAGAGAAGAAGGAGGAAGAGAAAGAGAAGAAGAAGGAAGAGAAAGAGAAGAAGGAGGAAGAGAAAGAGAAGAAGGAGGAAGAGAAATAGAAGAAGAAGGAAGAGAAAGAGAAGAAGGAGGAAGAGAAAGAGAAGAAGAAGGAAGAGAAAGAGAAGAAGGAGGAAGAGAAAGAGAAGAAGAAGGAAGAGAAAGAGAAGAAGGAGGAAGAGAAAGAGAAGAAGGAGGAAGAGGAAGAGAAGAAGGAGGAAGAGAAAGAGAAGAAGGAGGAAGAGAAAGAGAAGAAGAAGGAAGAGAAAGAGAAGAAGGAGGAAGAGAAAGAGAAGAAGGAGGAAGAGAAAGAGAAGAAGGAGGAAGAGAAAGAGAAGAAGGAGGAAGAGAAAGAGAAGAAGGAGGAAGAGAAAGAGAAGAAGGAGGAAGAGAAAGAGAAGAAGGAGGAAGAGAAAGAGAAGAAGGAGGAAGAGAAAGAGAAGAAGGAGGAAGAGAAAGAGAAGAAGGAGGAAGAGAAAGAGAAGAAGGAGGAAGAGAAAGAGAAGAAGGAGGAAGAGAAAGAGAAGAAGGAGGAAGAGAAAGAGAAGAAGGAGGAAGAGAAAGAGAAGAAGGAGGAAGAAAAAAGGTAAACGGAAGAAAGACCAGCCTAAGAAGAGCTGATTACATTTGGGACAACAACTTCAAGACTTGAGGAAAGTGGAGAGGTAAGACACTAAACAAAAGCTCAAAAAGAATGAAGAAATATTTAAAGGCATTTTAAGACCCTACATAATGAGAAACACAAAGACAATAGGAATGGAAAAAACAAACAACAACTAAATAAACTGATTAGAATTAGCACTAGATGGAAAAACATGCGTTAGGTCGAGCACCGAAAATGAATACCATAACAGATATTTGAAACCTGATCATTTACAGTATCTTCTATCATAGCCGTAATGAAATGTACATCACATAATGAAATTATAAATTAAAGAAATGATTAATTCTTAAGGAACTATACAAAGGTGTGGGTCTATCTGTCTCCTACAAGGGCTATTCCTTGGGCCACGATCAAGGGAATTTACTGTCTTTGAACCAAACTGAATAAATATAAAAGCCTTTACTTCATTTTATTCAAAACTCTGAACAGATTCACATCATAGCTCCTTTTTAATATACACACTATTCTTTATTTTAAAACTTACATACACGTCAAATGCCTAGTGTGGATCTCTCAACTGCGCAGGCGCTAGGCAGACTTAGCAACTTTCTCGACCCAACCACGGCGAATAAGCACCATTTATTTTTAGTAGTCACATAGTTCAATTGTTTCCCCTATTATGACATTTAGAAAATGGAGGTGGGGGGGGGGGGGGAAATCTTCCTTGAGGGAGGAGAGGGTAAAAAAAATTGTCCTACATTTTTTTTCTAATTAAATGAAAATGTTATTTCATCACATCTGGTAGCGATTTATCATTGGATGGCCGAATGTTCCTGAGTTTGGGTTTTAGGTTCTGTACGATTAACTGTGAAGTTTACTTGGTGAATATCAACAAACCTATAAATGCACTCATTGTGTCTTTAGTGAAATGTTATACAGATATGAATTATATATTTTGCTAAAACACAGTGATATATATATTTGATTTCTTTTCTTTTCTACAGTCTTATTAAAGAATGTATCGATCTAGCGTGACTTGCTCATTCAAATATATTTTACAAATATTTCACAAAGTTATCCAAACAATTGGAAACTGGTTTTAACATTGTATTATTTACTATCAATTAGTTTCTACTTCAACGTAGTAGCTTGCCAGGTCTGCTCATATGTCCCCTTGACAGCTTATTGGTTTTATTATATACGTAGTACGGCTATTGGAGATTTTCATACATGGCGGACAAACTATAAATAGCCAGCTTTTTGGTGTATCCGGTGTACAAACTAAAGGAAATGTTGATTAGCTATTGATTTTTTTAAAACTCTAAGTGCACGTTTTAACAGCACACAATCAACCCTTCTCCCGAGCCAGTGGCGTCACTAGGGGGGGGGGGAAGGTACGATCCCATTTTGGGGTGACACCCAAGTGCATAAAATTCACTTTTGGAATAACTGACAATTTTTAAAGTAAGTGTTAGTGGCTAAATATTGGTACATCTTATTTACAGTTGATAAATAGATCTATATATATATTTTTTAAAATATTTCAGCTAAACATATTTGAGTTGAGTTTAAAAAAACCTACCAGGGGGTTTTGCAGTTAAACCCCCATCTTCTATAAAACAAACAAAAAAAATGCAAACGACATCCCCCAATTCCAAGAGCACAGCTAAGGAAGATTTTGATTTTAAAACCCCCTCCAAAATCTACGATAAAACCCCCACTTCAATAAGAATTTATTTCCGGTTTCCAGTCTAGATATAATATGATCTATGATCTAGATATAAACATTAAATTATATGTTACATAGTCTAGGGTTAAAAAAAACAACTTTACAAAACAACGCCTTTTTTCAGCTTTTTGAAAAATGTTCCCTTTTTTTCTTGATAGTGTTAAAAGATCTCTATGTCTAGTCTAGATCGAGTCCGAAGATTAATGAGAAATGCAGCTTTTCTGTGGCTACGCAGACCCAGCGCAAGCATCACCATTGTCCGATTAAGATTTTCTTTTCGCAGTCTAGGTCTGCGATACAAACCTTTTACTTTTAATCAAAGGGAAATAAACCATTCAAAATGTTTGACGAGGATATTACCATTCTAGGTCATCTCCTCTTTCTAAGAAGTGTTTGTGCACACTCATACTCTTGCGGGACCTTCGTTTGTAGTATATAAAAAAAAAAAAAACATAGCGTTTGAGGGCTAGAAACTTGTGTAGCTTTATAATGCGGGTCGTTTTATTCAGGGGTTTAAGAGTGTTACGGGCGAAATAAACATATATACCAACTATTTTAAAACGTAGCGTAGGAAGTGGAATAGGTAGTTTTGATTATTTTTTATATATATATTTTTTTGCAATGTCTAAATTAACCGCAGAATTTCGGTAGCCTACAAACGTGAACAAGAAGGAAGATAAAGAAACCAAAAATATGAAGAAATATGTGTGTATTGAACAAATAGAATGGTGTTGACGGTCATTGAGTTGTAGCACCAAGCTGCTGGTAGACAACTCAACCGCTGTAGGCGTAATGTATTTGAATTTGTAAACCTTGAAATAACGTGAATAACTTCTTTTGTGAACAATGGAAAATATAAATTTTATTACAATATAGACACATTTAACTTGAGATCAAATGAAATAAATGTAGTAGACTTTAGTAATAATATAACATGGTATTCTGGGCAAAGTCTAACTCACTACAAAACCACTTCTTTTTAGTCTGTCGTTCTGGAGTCGTCTATCCTACTTAAGGCCGCAGACGACAATGCCTCTTATCTTGCATCATTCACAATCAATCGTTAACCATTTCCCATCGTCCCCATAGAAACACACAAACGCACACACACACACTCAAAGTCGTTTGGCTCCATTGATAAAGTAAATATACGAGAATTCAAACTACACACTGAGAAAATTGAAAGCAAACTAAGTCATCAAACGCAATGGGGGGGGGGGGGTGTTCAACCCTCCCTAAATAAAAACTTTTCATGCATCGATCTGTTTTTCTATCAGTCGCTGGGCTCTATTAATTTAAAGTGCATTGAATAACTACAACACTTTTCTTTTGTTAGAAGACAAACAGGATATTGTGCAGTAGGCCCTTCAAAGAACAAATTTTTACATTGAAGCTCCACATGCAGGGAAAAAGAAGCTTGGCGTCGGGGAGAGTAATCTACTTCGAAAAGAAACTATAATGAATATAATGAACATAGTGACTGTAATGATCATTCATGTGCTGTTTAATGTTGCTATATAATTTACCAGTAGGCCTACATTAATGGCTTTGACCAGGACAAAAAAAAGTCAGAAACTATAATAAACGAAAGACTACCAATGACATCTATGCGATTCAAATCACAGGATGCTAGAATGCGAATAACGATAGCAATACAAACTTGGACTTATCATTATACTCAATTATAATACAAAACATATGCATAATACGAAATTCAGAGCAGTATATGAAGAACTGATGAGAGTAAATACTCTTGACCTATAGAACAATGTAAGCCCATACTTGCATACATCACAAAAGAAAGGCTGATGAACAGCAAAAAAAAAAAGTACACGTGAATAGACCAGAATCTGGCTTCGCTTCGTTTTGACTCTTAATAAAAAAAAGTTAATTGTAACTAGATCTAGTTCTTTGTTACAAAATACTCAACAGTGTATAGCATTTTATAGTTTTTGAAATTTCCACTTAGGTAAGCATAATATACTGGCCAGGTCGCGGCGTCTAATTATATTACCTCAGGTCGGAGGCTTAGTTTATTTTAATTTTATGTAGGTCTATTCTCAGGCGTACGAAGGGGTGGGGGTAGACAACTAGATCTAAATATCTGAAGGAAAGGGGAAATGAGAGGCTGAAGAGCGACCCAGGAGGCATGTGGGAAACTTGTGTCAGTTTGAAGTGTTACTCTTGAAACAATCCTTGTCAGTAGGTTAATTACAGACACAAAACATACAGGTCCATGGAGAAACAGATGGAAGAACCTGTTGAAGTGGATTGTGACTGGTACACTCGGACCAAGACACGACAGAAAAGAACAACAACAAAAAAAGATGATCTACCCAAGATGACTTGAAGATGACTTGAAGATGACTTGAAGATGACTTGAAGATGACTTAAAGATGACAGTGTTCATGAATGCATCGAGTCATCCAATGATGCAGCTATAATGGGAAGGATTTACTCTTTCAATTCGAATTTTTGTCTTCTCAGTTGTTTTGAACAAAATAGGTATCAAAATACTTTTCAAAGAGACTATTCCTCGTTTATACATTTGATAGAACGACTAAATAATAATAGACAAGTTAACATAGAGCCATAGTATTCTACAACGTTTGAAATCTGATCCAAGTTTCGAAATTTTTTTCTGTAATTTTTTTTTAGTCCCCCACCAATTGTCCCCAGGCGGCTGTCTAAGTTGCCTATGCACAAGACCGGCCCTGATCTTGCTTAAAATTAAGCCAAGTAGACGTGGACATATAGATTCACGCTCAGTTGCTAAACTTCATTGACTAGTTCTTTGAAATAGAGGAAATTTTTATTTTTATTTTTAAATGAAGTTCTCTATCCTCTCCCTTTGTATCTGTTGTTTTTAACGAATTGTTGTTGACGTCTCCCATCTAGATCCATGTCACGTGGTCTTTGTACAAGTTCTCTCCCTTGTAGACTTTGAAAAGTCGTAAGAGTCTTCTGTGTAGGCTTCCGTCTGAGAATGCAGCTTATAAAAATAGAAAGTGTTTTAGTTATCTATTGTTAGCATCTAAATTTAAAATGGCGATCTAAACTGTATAAAGGGGACTAATTCATCAGTCAAGTACAATTTTTTTCCATTGTTCTATACCAAACAAAATAATTAATTACCTATAGATAATTAAGTCATTGTTTGTTTTTATTGATTCTTGTTTTGTCAGCTAAAATAATTTTTTTACACAATTTCAGCTTGATCTTGTGCGATTGGGTGTGGGAGAAATTACGTGTGCAAAGTTTTTACCAGAAGACAGAGTTGATATACACTTTGTAAAAACTTGCATATGATTTATTTATTTTTTTTCCCCTTTTATTGTCAAGTTTCAACTTTCTTAAGTCTAACAAAAAATTTAGGGCTTTTCAATTTTTATACTTATTGAAGTTTGAACATTAGCATTGATGTAAAGTCGACAATTTCCTGTTGTAAGTAGATTTTCAAAAAAAGAAATATTTATTATGTTATAAAATTTTTAATTACAATTCAAAAAATGGAATATATTTTCAAAGAAAACAAATATTATACTATATTATAAAATATGGGTAGAGTAGGTCCCTAAAAGTACAAAGACTTAGTGCTATCAATAAGCCATTAACTTTTAATGTTAGCCGTTTAAATATTGTTTGAATGTTAATGTGCCCAATATAGCGAGAGATGTTCGCTATAAAAGAAGATAAAAGAGAAGCCGTAGCTAGGTCTTGTTGGATCCAATGCACATGCAACATCACGTGCTTATGTTACTTACCTCTCCTTTAACTTTTCACTAACCCTCCACACCCCCTCCTAATTTTTTACCACACCAACCCAGCCTCATTCACAATTGCTGACACATCAGGATATCCCTAAGGTAGCTGTTTAAATAACTCATTTTCAATTGAACTGGCACATTGAACCAGACAAAGTGCCTCTTCGATAACAGTAGAATAAAATAGTAAGGAGAGAATAAGAGAGGGAGAGAAAAAGAGCGAGAAAGAGAGAGAGAGAGAGAGAGAGAAAGGGTGAGAGAAAGAGAGCGTGTATGTGTTTCAGAAAGAAAGTATGAGTAGGCTACCAAAAAAAAGTGTAAATCTAAGTGTGAGTGGTATTGAAGCTGCTGGTTGTGTTTGGAAGGGCTGGGGGAGGGGGCTGAGTGGCAAACTTTACCCTGTTTATACGTTGTGTAGCCCCGAACCCTAACCTGGAGAAGTGTCTGCGTATGAAAGTATACACAGGACAACTGAGTCTTCAACTTAAATCTGTCAGTAGCTATCATGCTAGAACCTAGAAACATACAAAACTACAGAGATTCCTTACAAAGTAAACCTTTTATTCGTATATAAAGTCCAGTACCTATATGTCCTACGAAAATCATTTGGTCACTTTATTCCAGGCTTCTATGTCAGTCTGTGTCTGTATACGTATAATACCACTGGAAAAAATAAATGCTTCTTTTTCATAAATATTTTAATTAACATATTTTAATGAGAATACCTAAACTGTAACAAATATTTTGAAATGTTAATTTAAATTGTATTTATACATTAATGCAGGTATTCATTGTAATTTACATTATTTAAAACCCTTCAGCTCATTTGTATATAGACCTACGTCCCTAGGTATTTTGTATGAACACATAGTGTGTCCACTTCTACATTTAGGTAGGTGTTTTGTTTTCGACGATAATGGTACTAAAAGTAGTTTACAAAGACTTGCATTTTAACTTGGAACAAAAACCGTAAAATTCTCTAAAACCTTTATGACGCTAAGACTATTTCCCCTCTTCTCTTACGTTACACACGCCTAGTGTCCACTTCTCCGACACTGCCCCTTATTTACGTACGTCCGAACACATGTGGACCTTTTTTTTTCTCAAGAATCTATTTTTCCGTCTTAAGTATCTCAAAATCTGTTTCAGAATTAATGCCCTTGTTTTCTCTTCCATAAGTCAAGGGTCTAAGCATGTGAGTATTTCAGTATCCAGGATAGCTAAATGTTCAAGTGATAAGCTAGCGAGTGGATTTGTTTTCCAAAATTGTTGTGATTATTGTGTATTGTTTTTATTTATAGTTATCCTAGTGTTGTTGGATAAGATAGCGGCATTTCTCATTTCATAGCGGATTTATTTTGACAATTCTGATTGTGGATTTATATATCATTATTGAACGCTTTGAATTGAGTAAGTAATGGACTATTCAAAGTTGATATAGAAACCCCTCAATAGATGTTTAAATGTTGAATTGCACTACGTATACATGAGTAGCACCACAACATCAAATCCGTTTAAAAAAAAGTATTGCAGCCTCCTGCAGGATTAGTGGCTCTCAATATAAGATTTTAACATTTGAAAAAAAAAAAACTTGTGGAAAAATTTTGCGAGATAAAAAATAAAATAATGAATGCAAAATTTCAGTAAAAAAAAAATGTATATATCTCTAGGTGTACTTTTTATTGCGCGACAAAAATGAACAACTTAAAATTAATTAGTTGATCTTATAATTAGCTAGAAATGGTTTCTCTAATACAGCATTGGGAACAGTCGAACATGTCAGATCGTTATGTTGTTCACTGTATATAACATTGTTATACCTTATAGGACACTAGTCGCAGAAGATGTAAAGAAAACTTAAATAGACCCCCGACGGAAAACGGCTTTGTCTGCATCAGAGGTGGATATGCATGTCGTGAATGGGTTTGCGTAGTCATGTGAAACACTGCACTCATCTTTAACTTTCGGAATCGAGGACATGGCCATCATTATGGGACACTAGTGTTCCTATGCTTGCTTTTAAGAAAAAAAAATTAAAACGGGAAAAAAGGGGGGGGGGGCTTGGATGCATTGAATGCACCTTTCGCATTGATGCCTTTATGCAAAAATTTGAACCTTGCTGCGTCTTTCCATTAAATGGGAATTCATACCATCATGAAATATTAGATGATATTTCTGAGAGATTTGATGAGCTTTCTTACGGAACAAAATTAAAACATATCCTTCAATCCCTGAAGAACCAAAAACAAATAAATATTCTAATAAAACATAGATATATATTTATCAATGAGAGAGAGAGAGAGAGAGAGAGAGAGAGAGAGAGAGAGAGAGAGAGAGAGAGAAGTACGACTAAAAAAAAGAAATCCCAAAACATTTCAAGAATGCCGCCGCCGTGCTTTTTTTTGTATTAGAAGAAACTAAATTTGAGTCGACATGAGATTTTATGTCTGAATAGATTTAGTTCTACTGCCAGACTCAAATAACAAGCAAAGCAGACATCTAGCAAAACATTCCTTTCGTCGAGCTTATTTAGATCTATTATGTACATCCAAATAATCGGAAACATTTCAAGAATGGCTTGTAGTGTGACAAGTCCTAAGATTTAGTGCACTAGTTTTCTTCTATTAATTACACAGTGAAGTAACCAGGTCTTCTTCTCAGTAAAACGCTTTATCTTTAGTTTTTAATTTCTTTATATATATAGATTTCAAGAGCCTATAAATATATCTTTGAGTTTTACAATTCTGTCTTTCTACTGGTAGAACAACTATTAGAGGACAGTTACATACTTAGAAAAACTATTTTTTTTTATTTTAGGGGGGGGGTCCAGCCAAAATTTTTAACTAGTAGTTATAGTTAATTAATAATTCATAACTGCATTTTCCATTTTCTTGAAGTATCAATTCAGTGAGGCCCAACCCAAGGCCCGCGGGTTACATCAAGACATTAACCAAGTGCCTGATCCCGACAAATCTGCGGACAATGCAAATTAAAGCAGTCGCGGTTCTATTGATCTGTTAAAAAAAATTTTTTTCGGTGACTCGACCAGTGACACGCATAAGTGAAAAATAGGGCAAAATAGAGCGCTATTATAATGAATGACAAAATCAACAGAAAAATAATTTAGCTATTTAACTTTGTAAAAGAAGAGCTCCATGGCGAGTCTTATATATTTCTATGAATTCTATGTCTCTGATTGACATCTATTTAAAGAAGAAAAAAAAAGCACAACAAAATACAAGCTAATGAAAGTTTCAGTTGGTTGGTAAATAGCGCAGGTCGAACGGCAGCTTTAAATAGTTTTTAAACACAAACATGATGACGAAATTCTATTATAAGAGCATTTTTTGTTACTTATGGCCTATTATAGTTGAAGTGGTCAATACAAAGAACTCTGCGTAACTTATTAGGTTAAGAAACAGTCACAGGAAACCTTAATTTGAGGATGTCGGAATCATTGAACTCCAATCTGTTAATAACCGCAATCCTATCTACCGCCATACAAAGTCATACAGAGAGAGAGAAAGAGAGAGAGAGAGAAAGAGAGAGAGAGAGAGAGAGAAAGAGGTCTGCGAATGGTTAATTTTCCTAGGTTTTTTTTTCATTTGAGGGACAATGAGAGGCCCTCTCTTTTTAAAAAAAAACAACCTTTAATCCCCACAGTGAGACAAATAACTTGAAGCTTTAAGGTCTATTGTTGCCGTCACGAAAACGTTTTAATTAATTAGTCATGTTATCACTGCTTAGCACTGTCTATCTCCTTCGTGTCTAGTCAACAGTATCAGTGATATCAGTCAGGTCACCATTGCTTATTTTTCCTGTTGTCAATAGAAAACGCACGGAAAGACCAATCTAGAGTCTTAACATGTAGGCCCGTTTATCTCCCCTCCCTTTTTGAAACAAAGCTGTTTCCTGTTTCCACACAACTGAAGACTGTGAACAAAGTTGTAGGCTACATTAGCTTGGCTCTTATCTTGATTTGCTTAGAAATAACTTATAAATGAGAAAATATTTGTAACAAATTTTAAAATAATAAAGAATCACAAAAAAAAGAAGAAACATGTGAATTGTTATAGTTACAAAAACAACAATAATAATAAAATCTATAGATATTGCTATTAAATAGTAGACTTACAATAAGTAGCGCTCTTTTTTTAAAGTTGTTTGTGCACAAATTTGTATATCATATTTATTTTTAAAATTAATTAATAACATTATAAATTTGGTAAATCAACAAATATGTCATTTTAATTTTGTTATTTCTATATTTAAACCCACATTCAAAGGGTAAGTCTTATATTTTTTGTTTAGTGTTTAGTTCCATAGCAATGACACTTCCTGACACTTCTCATGTTCCATACATTTCAACAAAATCTATCTAAAGACCTATCCTAGTAGCCTATCATAATACTCCAGTACCTCAAAATAAACCTAACTGGTCTACATTCGATTTATATAACCTCCTTTTCTTCTTATTAATTGTATGCGTCAGATGTGGCAAAATATGCAAGTCGCAGCTGGGTCTGCGTAGTCATAGGAAATACTCATTCTTTGAACTTGTCACTCATTAGTTAATCTAATGTCTAATATTGTATGAGCATCAGTTTAATTTTTGTCTGCTTTCTTTTGTCTTTGAAGGGCAATGGTTTATTTACATTGTTCTTGTCAAAATATTGAGACTTAGTTGGACACTAGCACACATTCTAGTACTGCACAGCTGTGTTTATTGTTTGTTTTTCTTTCTGTCACAACCGTTAGATTGTCGTCTGAGCTGAGCCGAAGGCTCTTCGAGCTCAAAGTTTGAAAAGAAAAAAAACCTGTTAGGTCGTCCAGCCGTAACAGTAAAAAAAAGAAAAACAAACCTGTGGGAACACAGTTCTGTTTGAGAGCGACCCGAGTCAATGCCTATATAAAGCATTGCTATATCCAATGTCTTCGGCCTCCGACACATGGCCGAAGGCCTAGGAGCACTGGGAGCCTCCGTCATCTTCCTTCTTTGTACCAAGCTAACCGTGGGGGACTCGCCATTTATGGGACGGTCCTTTGAGGAACGGCGCATGGATGTGTGACAATTTTTGTGAGGACTTTTTTACAACCCCGCCCGTGCAAGGGGTGGACTCTCGTCTACCCGTGGGCATCCCCACGGGAGTTATGTTTTGCCATTCATTTTGCCTAGCTAGCCGTTTCCACCCGGGTGCCACGATGAGGCAGAACAGCGAACCCGGGTCTGTCACAACCTGCGTATCTAATTAGACGGCCATGCAAAGATCGTCAACCTGCTGATCTTCCTAGACAGCCATGCAGACATTTTCAACCTGCGTATCTTCCTAGACAGCCATACAGAAATCTTCAACCTGCGTATCTTCCTAGACAGCCATACAGAGATCTTCAACCTGTGTATCTTCCTAGACAGCCATACAAAAATTTTAAACATTGTTATCTTCCTAGATAGCCATGCAGACGTTTTCAACCTGCTTATCTTCCTAGACAGCCATGCAAAGATCTTCAACCTGCTTATCTTCCTAGATAGCCATGCAAAGATCTTCAACCTGCTTAACTTCCTAGACAGCTATGCAAAGATCTTTAACCTGTGTATCTTCCTAGACAGCCATGCAAAGATCTTTAACCTGCGTATCTTCCTAGACAGCCTTGCAAAGATCTTTAACCTGCGTATCTTCCTAGACAGCCATACAGAGATCTTCAACCTGCGTATCTTCCTAGACAGCCATACAAAGATCTTAAACATTGGTATCTTCCTAGACAGCCATGCAGAGATTTTCAACCTGCTTATCTTCCTAGACAGCCATGCAAAGATCTTAAACATTGTTAACTTCCTAGATAGCCATGCAGACATTTTCAACCTGCTTATCTTCCTAGACAGCCATGCAAAGATCTTCAACCTGCTTAACTTCCTAGACAGCTATGCAAAGATCTTCAACCTGTGTATCTTCCTAGATAGCCATGCAAAGATCTTTAACCTGCGTATCTTCCTAGACAGCCATGCAAAGATCTTTAACCTGCGTATCTTCCTATACAGCCATACAGAAATCTTAAACATTGGTATCTTCTTAGACAACCATGCAGAGATTTTAACATGCTTATCTTCCTAGACAGCAATACTGAGATCTTCAAACTGCGTATCTTCCTAGAGTCTAGACAGCCATGCAGAGATTTTCAACCTGCTTATTTTCCTAGATAGCCATGCAAAGATCTTCGGCTCAATTATTGCAATCGTCGATTTCACTGTTGCCTTCGTTTCTGTTGGAGTTGATTACCTTAGAATACTTGGACATGGCTCAGAATGATGAGGGCACTATTCTCATTGAAATGAAAGTGTTTTGTGTCGTTTGTTTACCACTTCACATAGACTATTGTTGTCACTGAGTTCTTTAAAACATTCCATAATTTTCATTTTCAGGAATATATTTGAACATATTTGACATAGGAGCTTTGTTTTTGTCTGAGAATGTAAACTAGATCACATTTTTTAATGCGACTGGATTGATTGTAGAATTCAATGTTAAGTAACGATAACGTATTAATTATCAGTTGCTAACAAGTTTTCTGTTTTCTATTTTGTAAATCAGAACAACAACCGCTTGTGATGTGAACCAAAGAAATATGCTATTGAAAGACGGTGCTATTTTTTTTTTGTGATGTTAATGTGAGCAGGTCAGGGTGGCGCTACTGAGTGAGGCCCTTTTTTTGTTATCTGCTGCTCATCATTTGTTCATTTATAACAGTAGGCAGGTGGTAGCTCTACTGGGTGGGCCCAATCTGTGCACCTCGGTCTGCGACCAAGGGGCTAGAGTAGCCTAAGCAACCAGACAGCACAATTAAACTTAACTAAACTAAACTAGCTAACTAAAAATAAAATAACCAACTACAATTATAAAGCAAACTTATATACACTTTATTTACAACCAACTTACAAAGCAATAAAAATATAGGTGAATACGAAAATAAACATAGAAATAAACAAAAACTATATATACGCACTACTAAATAATTAATCAACCCTACTTAACTGAACTTAACAACTCCACTAACCAAAACCTTCTGCCGCCTCTGGATCTATGTTGCTAAATCTACAACTACAAGCACTAACAAACTAACTATTACTAACTAAACCAACCATCAAATAACCTAAATTACTACAACACTAAACAGTAAGCTACTAGCAGCAGTAAAGCAGAACTACAGCAGACAGGCAGCCGAAATAATGGCAGTTAGGCAGCCGAAATAATGGCAGTTATGCAGTAATAACTGCGGCAGACAGTTAGGCAGCCGAAATAATGGCCGTTGTACAGCAGCAATAAAACAACAGCTATAACTGCGGCAGACAGGAATTATAGTCTGCAATTACAAATATAAACAAACATAAAAAATATATAAAATAATCATTCTAATATTAATGGAAATACTTTTAGAAACTAAAGGTAATAAAACATTATATAGAAAAGCAACAAGGAGATCATAGGGATGGCTCCTGAGGTGTGGGGGGTGATGCTATCCAGATTAAAGGACCTTCCAGTTCCATCATAGACAATGGCTGAGTAATTAAGCTGGTGATGCACGGCACTAATCCGTTTACATCAAAACAATCTACCAATATCAATCCTAATTAAAATATATCAAGTAAAAATAAAACAATTTCTCAACTTACAGGCAGTCCACACAGAGCACGTCCACACAGGAACAACACTAAAAATAACTTTCTAACTCACTGCTTGGTCACACAGTCAGCTAATCAAGCACAGACCAGCGGTCAACACCGGAAAAGGGACAAGACACGGCAGCATCCGTTCTATTTATAGAGCCAGGTCATGACTCGTCTACACTAACTTTAAAGTTAAAGAGCTGGCGGGAGACAGGCATGCACTCAGCACTAGCCTAGATTGTTTACAAAAATTAAAATACAGATATAAATAGATAAAAAATTAGATCTAGGAGCGCCAGCTCACATTAAGTTCTGAAAAAAACTAAGAGATTTGTTAAAATTTGAATTCCACATTCTTCCCCTCAGCTTGTTACACTTATGAGCAGCTAAAATGTCGTGTTGGTCAGTCGCAGTAATACCTACCTCTAGTTGTTCCCCTTAGTCTTTTCCCTTCCATTGTTGAACGATGTCTTTCATGTATTCCATTCATCATCATCAAAATCCATTTGAGTGAAGGCTTGAGAGGCTCAAATCCTCTCTTACAAAAGTCCTGGACAGAAACCCTGCTGTTTTACGTAGTGCATACATGTCACCATACAGGTCGAGAATTTTGGGTTTCCCTGACCTGTCGAGACGGAGATCAGCAAGTCTGGGGCAGTCAAACAGAATATGAGGCACGGTTTCCTCTTCTTCCCCGCAGCGGGACACCGTGAATCGAAATTTGGCCATAGCCGTGAGAAATATGAGCCAACAGGACAATGGCCTGTCCTGCACGGTGCTATAATAGCTTGCTCAGGCCTGGATAGCCTCCACCACGGGGAAGTGCGGTCAGGGCGCTTCATGCGCTCCCAGACTCCACAGGCTTTTTGGGAATTGTCCCAGCACTCAAACCACTTTTCAATTTCTGTTTTTTTTTTAAATTATAGCCAGAGCATGATGAAAACTTACAGCCTCATCAGTGGGTGGAATTTGCCCTCCCTGGTGGGCCAAGGAGTCTGCAATAGTTATGCCAGTCACACCTATGTGACTCGGTACCCACTTCATTATTACAGGGGTGCCTTAGCGTTGTTTTATGTTGTGTGAAGCCATGATAACAGTGTCAATAATTGGGCGCCATGGTCCGGAGCTTTGCAAAGCCTTTAGTACAGATTTTGAGTCAGTGACCACAGCAATCTGTGTTGCCCTCAAATGTCCCTCGCCGAGTTGTTATTAATTTATTAATTAAATATAGTTTTATATATACAAACATACATATCTATCCATCTATCTATCTATATATATATATTCGGTCATTGGTTAATATGCACGACGTGTTGGTCGTAATCATCTTCTTTTTTTTTTGTAGTAACGTCTGTACTATCTCTCTCTCTCTATATATATATATTTGATATTCACGATGTTTACTAATGTGCACTCTTTAAATCAACAGAAAGAATTGAGATCGACTGAGGGTTGATGAACAAAACAGTAGGACCTTCACCAACAATTGTATTGGACGATGTGAGACTATCATAAGATGGGAAACCCTTCCAGAAGTTTCTGCTGAAATTAGACCAACCGTTACAATGAGGGCGCCACACTTTGCCCTTTTTCTTTTGTGGTACCTCGTGATATTGCTTCAGCCCACGGACTCTAGGGTGCTGTTTAGGCGCCCTGGTGCGTATAACACCTTTATGAAACAAGTGACTGTGAACTTTGAAAAGGCCAAGGTGGAGACTCTAGGTGATATATTCAAAAGGCATGTTCAACAACTCAGGCATACCCCCAATAAGATGGTGGAGCTTGTGTTTTTAATTGACAGCTCTGGCACAGTTGGGAGATCTTATTTTTATGAAGAAGTTCGGTAAGTTTGGTCTGGTACGTATTTAATAAAGGAGTTTCAGTTCTAGGAAGTACATTAAGAAGTTAATATGCCTTTCGTCACTGGTGGTACGTTTTGAAAATTTTATAACAGTTCAATTGATATCAGAGATCTTAAATTACATAAGTCTTCTTCTGCTATATCTACATCTATATTAAAATACACTCTTTACTGACATAAAAATTGATGCTCTCTCTCTTAAGTCCATCCTCTTTGAATACATTAACAGAACTCTAATTAAGTAGTCAGCCAAACCCCGTGATTTAGATAATTTAAGACCAATTAGCTCATGGCCATACATTTATTAATCATTTAATCTGAGTGATACCCCACTGCTGCATGTAAAAAAAATAATTAAATATATACTATACACCCACATAGTACGGCACTTGTCTATATTTTACAGTCGGCTACTTTGTCTAGAGATGAAAAATAAAAAGCAAAGAAGAAGGCAAACAAACACAAACCAGACTATTGGATTGTTTATTTTGTGATATATTGATTGACATGAAACAAAATATTATTATTGAATTTATTTCCAGGTTTGTTCGTTATTTATTATCTGACTTCACCGTGGATGTGAATACAACTCGTGTTTCGGTCATCACATTTTCATCCCCTAATAAAATATTCCGCTACATCGACTACCTCTCTCACCCGGACCAAGAGAATCATAAGTGCAGATTGCTGACAGAAGACATCCCTCAGGTAGACTATACGCCTGGAGGCACACATACACTTGGAGCATTCTTAGAAGCTGAGGTAAACATTAGAATAAAAATTCCAACATACAAACTAAAGATGTATTGTACACACACATCAGATTGTGTAACTTTAAAACCAGAGCAAGGTAAAAACCTTAGGTCCTAATATTTTGAGACAAGTAATTTTTACCGAGAGCTCAATGATTTTCTACAAAGCTTATATTAACTAACTTTTTTTGTCTGGTAAATAGTTTGAACATGTTTTTTCTGCTAATCACATTTTCGGAACAAGTTGAAATTTTGCACAATTATTCATAGTCGATAACAATGCACGAATCCATCTAAAAATTAAAGAATTATTTAATCAATTAGTAGTAATTACTTAATTTTGTTTTATTTAGCAGATATGGAGCTTAACTCTGCCATCTTGAGAAAAATGGCAGTAATTAGCGGTTCTTTCCCTTGGATAACTTGTTTTAAAAATGTATTAATTTTTCTTTTGCTGGTTTGTTTCATCATAAACTCATAAACTACTAAAGATTCTTGGAATGATTGATAGACTGAAATGATTAAAACGTTATATAGACTAAATACATTTACTTACGACAGCAGCACATGAGTTACAAATATTGTTTACACATTTTTTTTACATAGTTTCAAAACATTTTTGTCGGGCACTAAATATAACACACTAAACTAAACACAGTGCCTCCACATGATGTGTGCTTAGCTGTTTTGATTTCTCTCGAATTAAATAGACTAACTGTTTTAAGGATATTTAAAGCCCATCGGAAATGTATTAATCTATATAATTTTGCCTGGAATTCAGTATCATCGCGTGGAATTGAAATCACACTCTTTGATATAATTTTTATAGTATTGAACATCATTATATGTATAAGCCCTATAGTGAGTGGCGTAGCAGGGTACTCGTGGGCCCGTGTTCAGGAAAACGACGATAGGCCCCTGTAATGTAGGTTGATTATGACTTAACTCAATCTGAGCCATACTGTAATCGAATAACTGAGAAAAAACAAAACAAAGTCCTGACTGTATTTTTTGAATCAACTTCACAGAAGACAAACATTTTTGAAGAATATTTCTTCAGTTCGTTGATAACCTTTAACTTTATCAGTTTACAGTCTATTGTGATTTCGAGCTTAATTTCTAAGGATAAATGTCTAAAAATAAATATGTGAATTATTGTAGGATATATAGGATCACTGATCTAAACTCTCCGACATATAAAATAACAAAGAAGAAAAAGAAATTTGGAATTCATCATTATGTTTAAGAATATCACATCACCCATGTCTTCGGCAAATCGTAGATGGACCTGTGTTACAAACCAATATGAAAATGCCAAAAGATACTTTTTAAGATGATGTGCATTTAGCACGTTTGTCTAGCATACGAGATATATTGTAGTTTTCAACATAGAAACTAATTTATCTGCTTACTTAAAACAATAATTCATGTATTTTAACAAGTTGATACATAGGCCCTACCGTGATATTTTAAATATTCCGAACCTGAGGTCCTGGGTTTAAATATAGATGAATTTCGGGATTTTCAGGGCGCCCCTGAGTCCACCCCAATTGTAATGGGTACCTGACATTAGTTAGAGAAAAGTAAAAGCAGTTTGTCATTGTGCTGGCCACATGACACCCTCAATAACCGAAGGCCACAGAAAAATTAAAATTATGACCTTTACATGCCTTAAAGATCGCACGGTCTGAGAAAAGAACTTTAAATATATATATTACCTATCTTTAGGTGGTTGTTCGTTGTGCTGGTCACATAACACCTGCTCGTTAACCGTTGGCTAAAGAAACAGATGACCTTAACACCATTGCCTGATAGATCGCAAAGCCTGAAAGAGGAACTCAGCAATTAAATTGAGCCGAGAACAAACGTAATGTATATAGTAGAGTATACTTACATTTGGATTTCATGAAAATCCCTCTCTACCCAGAAGAAATTATGAAAATAATAGAGTGTAGAATAAATGAGAATTGGACCAACTCACATCCCAATTATAAGAAAAAGGACGCCTATTATAGGCTATCTCGACATGACCAGCGCATAATTTTGACTCAGAACCGGACACAACAGAATGAGACAGCGTATGTTCCAGAAGCTTAAAGTCGAGACAAACGAAACATGCTCTTGTGGAGCATCACCAGAGAATGCAGACCATGTCCTTCAAAGCTGCATACTATATCAAGAAGCCCGAACAAGACTCTGGCCCCTAAACCCTCCTATAAAGCAAAAAGTATACGAGAACTGCCTGACCTGGAAACCACAGCGCGGTTCATCTCAGATATAGGATTACTGATCTGAACCCTACGACATGTAAAATGAGAACGAAGAAGAAATTTGGAATTCATCATTACTATTATTATTTAACAATGCAATAGTATTTAATGAGCTCTATAGTGACCATTTCATATAGAGTTTATACTACATTACATTAGCAACTAAAGACAGGTAAATATATATCTAGGCCTATATATATACATATATATAGATGAGAGAGAGAGAGAGTATTGACTTTTTTATGCTTTCTGCGACAGATTGTAGTACTTTAACCGTTCGCCAACAAAATAGCGGTGTAAAACAAAATTTGAAACATTTTAATTCCCACAGTCAACCTGATTCCTCCCACATCCCCTTTAGGTCTTCTATTTGTCGTGGGCCCGGGTGCAATGAACCCCAACAGTACGGCACTGCCTATATATGTCCTAACCTTTACTTATATTGTTTCATTGAAAGAAAGTGCTGAAGTCAGCCAGGCCTGATGCAGTGAAAGCTATTTTTCTTATGACTGATGGCTACTCAAACGGCGGTGACCCTCGTCCAGTTGCCAAGAAGCTAAAGAGAGACGGTGTTAAAATTTTTACATTTGGAATCCGCGATGGTTTTGTGTGGGAACTGCAGGAAATGGCTTCCGAACCCAAGAATGAGACTTGTTATATTCTAGACAGCTTTGAAGAATTCGAAGCACTTGCAAAACGGGCTTTACATGCTGGTACGTTCCATTTATGACTAGCAAAATAGCTATTGGTAGTCTTTAGAGAGTATCTACGGCTTTTACGACATATATACACTCGGATGATACAGGCTAATTACAGAAGACCTGAGAAGAGTCAAGAGTTTCTTGTAAAGCAGCATTCAGTCATGTTTCTAAGATTAGTTTTGATAAGATAGGAAACTTAAAGCATAGGAAGAAGATCATTATATTAACTTCTGTTTTGAAGTGAGATAGGACGTAGATCTAGAGTGTTCTATATAGATATCTAATTTAATTGATCTTCTGTTTTGAAAGAACGTCTAATTTGGTGTATAATCTAAAATAAGATTTCAGATTTGCAGAGATGTTTTGTTTTACATATTATATTACATTTAATTACCTAGATCTAGATCTTGATTATAGATATATAAATAATTTATAATAGAACTATCTAGATAGTCTAGACTCTAGACACTCTAGTAGATTAGATTCTAGACTAGAAATTCTAGATCTAGAATAATCTAGATTTAGTTGAACTTAAGACTGGAATATTTTCTTGAGTTCTTTATGAAAAAAAACGCCTCTGATTTGAGTCAATTTAGAGTTTTACAGCTTCTCTCTTTTGTTGACCTTGTGTTGATCAGTAAAAATAAAAATGTACAGACATTGAGAAGCTTTAATTCTAAGTAACAACTTTTAAAAGAGCAGTCATCAATTTACCAATAGAACTATATAGCTCTATAGTCTATAGCAGTGTTTCTCAAACTGTTTTGTTTGGCGGCAAAGTAAAAAACTACACAAATTTCGCGGCACACCATGAAGAGCAACAGTTGTTTCATAATAAAAAGATTTGACCTGTTTTTAAATGTTACATTTAATGTGAAGGGTGTGCCTGTTTTTGAGAGCAAATGCGATCTAATCGAAGCTCCAGAGTCGACAAACAAACTCGCATTTCATCGTCTATTGTAAGAAGTCTCTCTTTTCTTAGGCATGATTTCAGTCAGTGCTGAAAATCCAAACTATCAAAACCATGAAAATACAAAATGGAAGAATTATTTTGATTGCTTTTAAACTGATAGCAGGATACAACTTGTTGATTGTATAAGATAAGATTGAAATCCAAAACACATCCAGGCTTTTCTCGGCAAAATTGACTTTAGAACTGCATCGTTTTTTAAATCAATGAGCTGCTCTGCTTCTTCAGTTGTCAGATTTGTAGCTTCATTGTTTCCAAGTGGATAGCTGACCCATCCATACTCATTACTTCCAACTGTTGGAAATGATTGCTGCAATGCTGACTGCAGGTGTGTCAAGTTTGCCGAAATTCGGGGGTGATTTTTTTATTTGAAGCACATTCATTGTAAGTAGGAAAGCAGTTGAAGAATCCTTTCGAGATCTTAATTGCCAAAAAGGTAATTTTTCACCAAATGACTTCAGTTTTGAGGATGCAGTGATGATTGTTTCGATGGTCCTTGAAGACTTAAATTCAATGAATTTAATTTGTCAAATAAATCAGAGAGAAATATCACCTTAACCCACCAGATCTCGTCATGAATAGAAAATCCAAAGTCTTTTTTTTTTCAGTCTCCAAGAATGCAATCAGCTCAGCCTTGAGTTGGACGACACGCTCTTTAACACTTTCCCCCCTGGAGAGCCAACGAACGTTGGTGTGATACAGGTGGCATTTGTAGTCTGAATCCATTGCTTCACAGAGCTGAGAGAAAAGTCGGGATACAAGCGGTCGAGATTTGATGAACATTACAACTTCAATCACTTGATCCAGAACATAAATCAAATCTTTCAGCAAAGATTTGAAGACAAGAGCTTCTCTGTGGATCATGTGGATCATGCAGTGAACAACTAATACATTTGGATTTTCTTGACGCACAAGAGTGACGAATCCCTTTCTATTCATCTGCATGGAAGAACAGCCATCGGTGCAAACGCTGACACAGTTTTTCCACTGTAGTTTGAATAGCAAAATGGAGCCATGACTGATTCAGCCTCTGTGTGTGCTTTCTTGCGTTTTGCTAATAACTGAGCAACCTTATAACTTGCAATCAATCCCTTTTCTGGCAGCTTTAGGTAGTCCGTAAGTTTCTTAGCTTGTTTATTTTGTTGAGCCCTGATTTTTTCCATATATTCTTTCGGTTGCGCTTTTACAGATGGATGTTTTGTTTCCAAGTGTCTCTTCAATTGGCTTGGAACAAGCGCCTCATTCGATAGAGTTGCATTGCAGATCATACAGAAAGACAATAAAGAATCTTCAGGTCCAGAAGATATGAAACTATATCGTTTGGTTCCTTGCTTTTCATTGAACACTTTCGCAGTTTCATTCCTGCTAACGTATTTCTCCATGGATAACAATGAATAACGCTTAATGATAATTTGTTATGATTAGCATAAACATAAATAATTTACTTGAAACACATAAGGCGGTCTACATTTGAGTCATTATAATAATAGTATATGTATAGTGGAAACTTCCACAACCTGAAGAGCTAACACCCCTTTCCGCTATAATGGAGCGATCCACTACTATTACTGGTCGTTGTAAGTGGAGATGTCCTCGCAACGTAAAATACAAATGTAATAGTAGACAGACCTGTGTAACGCTGCACGGGTGGCGTTTCTGAAAACTTTCGCGGCACACCTGCAAATCTTCGGTGGCACACCTGCAAATCTTCGGTGGCACACAGTTTGAGAAACACAGGTCTATAGCAACACCAATGTTCAAGTAGTAGTTTCTTTTAAGTTATCATATATAAAAAAGTAATTCTTCCATAATAATATCTTTATATTTTACCTGACTTTATTTCTGATAAAATCATAGATTCTATTTCTTTTTAATATTTGAGTTTGCCAGACCTGAGGTACACTTTAAAGTAATTATAGCTTACTCTACTAAGTCTAAAGGTAGATTCAGTTTAATATATAAAGGCCTACACCAAGCTTGACTGTCATTGTCTTAGAATATTCTGTCAAGCAGATAAGGTTTCTACCATGTTTCAAACATTGAATTCATTTTTTCCTCTCCAGATCTTCAAACAGGATCCTATGTAGAACAGTCTGCAGATAAATGTAGAAGACTCTGTAATTCCGAGAACTTGTGTTGCCATGAAAATGCTTCTTGTTCATGTGGAACATATACTGGAAAGTATGAATGTTTGTGTAGGCCAGGCTATTTTGGAACTGGAAGAGGGAGAAATGGATGTAAACGTGAGTTCATTGTTTTTTTTATAAATGAGATTAATAACACTTCATTTTAAAAACAGGAACATTGCTAACACATATAAATATAAACCAATGATTTAATGATAATAAAATGTTAAACTTAATAAATTAATGGCTTCCTAAAGTATGAGGTATATACTAAATAGAACCTTCAAATCCATGTCATTTGAAGTGATCTTTAAAAAAAATTGACACTTGTGGTTTTGCCTGTAAATAAACTTGTAGATTCTATGTGATCCTAGCTTACAATTAGAGGTCTGCACTATGAGCTCATTTAACTAAAAATGAGTACCTAGCATATGCTGGGGGAAGCTAATGTAATCAATTGTCCTTGTCCACAGATTAGTTGCCTTTTAAACCTTTGTATGAAGAAACTAAGACCTCTAATTCAGCTGCACTAAGACCAATTGGTCTAAAGGAAAACTTTTTACAAATCAACAATACCTTACTTTTTGTAGGGGAATAAAGATGCTAATTATAATGAAAGCAATGTAGATTATCATTTTCTGACAACAGAAACATGTTGAAACATTTCGCATCTTGGTTTAACTCTTTAGTATTTATTGCACAAACTATTGAACTTTTAAATTCTACTCTTGTATATTATTTGATTTATACATTTATCATAGTTTGCATCCTTATGGGTTTTTAAAAAATAAAATAAATGCCTTTTTTTAAATATACTTTTAGCATGCCCTCCAGGTACATATAAAAACTTCACAGGGTTAGGAGATATAAATATATGTATACCATGTCCTGATGAGCATCAGACCACACCAGAAGGAGCAGTCTCTATAGCCCAATGTGTTTGTAAACGTGGTTACAGAAGCTTTGGTCACAGGTCATGTACAGGTAAAAATATTAAGAAACTTAAAATAATAAGTATATAAATATTAACACATATTTAACCCTGTGAACAAAACTTTTATTAGCACATATTTGACACTGTGAACAAAACTTTTTGTCTTTTCAGTTTTCCGATGTCCAGAGCTGTCACCACCTAAAAATGGTTATTTTGTGAATAATAAATGCAACAATGTCTTTAATGCAGCCTGTGGTTTGAGATGTCAACATGGATATGAACTTCGTGGCAGCAGTCTTCGCATTTGTCAAGATGATGGAGCCTGGTCAGGACAACCTGCTGAATGTATTAGTATGTACCTTGTATGAATTCAAATTTATTACTGACAGAATATTTATTTACATTAAAAACATGAGTTTAAAACATTAATTAAATACAACTAAACTTATGTAATTTCAGTATTTTTTTTTCCGTTGTAAAGGCTAATAAAGTTATCTTTTTTTTTTTGCTGTTGTTTTGTTAAAACAAATTTTAAAAATTTTTTACAAATCAAAATATTATAATTTTTTTTATAAATAAATATTGTTCTTTTAAAAACAAGAGATAACACTCCGTTATGTATATATTCTTTTATTTAAACATTTGTTAATCATGACTCTTACAAAAATATTGATTAAAAAAATATATATAGGTCTTGGTCAGAATTTGTGCATTTGCAGAGTCCTCTGTATGTATTATCCAATTTTGAATGGTAGTGTCTCTTGGAAGAATTTCAATCTGAATATAGGAAGTGCAGTAGCACAGAGACAGAAGTGGTCAGGATTCTAAATGATTTAATTCACACTTCTGACGTTGGCCAGATATCAATACTTTCTATGCTGGACTTGGACTTGTCCACAGCCTTTGAGGACAAGACAGAAATAATTAAGCACTCGGAACAATATCACAAAAGTTGAAAGCACAGATTCCCTTTTTATCATGAATCCCCAGATTCATTTTGTTTGAAATTAAAAAGTAAAGTTCCCCTTTTTAGACCTTATGGTGTATAGGGCAGATGATGTAAAGGTCATCTGTTTCTGTGGCCTATCGGTTAATGAGGGTGTCATGTGGCCAGCACAATGAACAACCGCCTTCATTTTTTCCCAACTAAACTAAAGTTCCCATTAGAGCTGGGTGGACTCAGAGGTGCCCTAAGATCCCAAAATTAAAAATCCCAGTCATCACCAGGATTCAAACCGGGACTCCCAGTTCAGAAGCCAAGCACTTTACCACTCAGCCACTGCGCCTCTTCCTTTTGTTCATGTAGTTTGCAATGTTTTTGAAGTTTTCTTTGACTCAACACTATCTTTCTACCCACTCATATGTCAGCTCTGCAAGGGTCTTCATCTGCAACTGCGCAGATTAGTCCAGATGTCATTGGATGACAGAGTGAACAAAAAAGCTGGCCATAGCTTTCATACTCTCCACCTTGACTACTGCAATGCAATGCCAAATGAACAGTCCTATGGAAAAGAAGCCAAGATTCTTGCGCACACTCCATTGGCATCCTCTGAAAGCATGAATCGATGACAAGGTGGCCACATCAGGGCATCTACAATAAAAAAATGCTCTTGTACCTTAGTGAATTGATCACTCCATATATCCCTAAGAGAGTGCTGCGCTCCATATACTCAACACTTCTAGTGATGCCACATATCTCCCTAAAAGTTATAGTTTGTATGCTTTTTCAGTACATGAACCAAAGGTTTGGAACTCACTCCCCTGTGAACTCAGACAGACATCATGATTAACATAAGATATACAAATAGTCATCGCACTGTAAAGTTACAGCTCTGATCTAAGAATAAATCTTAAGACCTATAGACATAGTATTCTATTAGAGCTTATATTACTATACAAAGACAGAAAAACATTTTAATCAAGTTTTAAATATGTTTTTAGTCATTGTAAAAATAAATTATCTAAAAAAATTGTTTCTCACATTTAATATTGTAATATTGATATTTTAACTAATGCAATCACTAAATACACAAATGATAAATAAAACTACTTTTAACATTATTAATAGTTTCCATTGGCTAAGTTGAATTCATATAGTCATATTCTTTGGCGTATTCTAAAATATTTAATGTCTTGAAAATTATATTTGGAGTTTGTAGTATTTTTTTTTAAAATTAGCTCATTCATTTTTTAAAAAAATATTCCTTTGCTTACAGTGAAGACTTGTCCATCATTACCTTCACCAAAAAATGGTCACATGATTTGTTCCAGTGATGACTTTTCCTATTCCACTGTGTGTCGTTTTACATGCAACGCTGGCTATCAGCTGGTGGGATCTAGAAAACGAACCTGTCTAGCAATAGCCTACTGGACTGGAATAGCAACAATATGTAGAGGTACTATTGTTTATTTCTTGCAGCAAAATAAAATTTTTTTGTGTTACAGGTTTCCACTACTAGACATTAAGTTCAAATTTATACTCAGTTCTGCAAAAAGAAAAACTCATCTTACTAGGATAAGAAGTGACAGTTTAAATAAGAAAAATGTATCATTTTTTAAAATTAAAAGCTAAATTACTGAACATCAGAAAGTTATTTTGAAAAAAAAAAAAAACATGTTTAAAAAACATAATTACTATTTAAAAAAAAATAACAAAATGTAAATGTTTTTTCATATTTAAAATAAATCTTACATTTGTACCTATCTTAAAATGTCCCAAAAAGGATTACCTTATTCCATAATTGTATTGAGCTCATAAATCTAATAAGATAACCTCTGATAGAAGTAAACTGCATTAAAAATATAAATAAAAACCTTTACAGAGATAACCTGCCCACCTCTTGTTGAAATTAAAGATGGACTCATCACTCCACAGTCTTGTGCGCTACGTGAGGTTGTATTTGGCACTACCTGCCACATGTCCTGTTTATCTGATTACACCTTGAAAGGTCCACATAACAAGCAGTGCACTCCAGATGGCACCTGGTTAGCCACTGGGACAGGGGTGAATCAGTGTATCGGTAAGTTTGAATTGTACTAACTTAAAAATAAAATATGTTTGTGTTTGAGTATAGATATTAACAATTTTCCTTTCAAAATGCCACTGAAGCATGAAAACAGCTGTTTAAAATAATCATGAAAAAACAACACTTTATAGAATTTAAATAAAACTTATTTCAATGTCTACATACTCCTAGTTGTGTGTAGTGTGCACATTTTTTTTAAAAATAAAAATATTATTTTTATTTGCTGTCACCATTGTGAGGGGGGGGGGGGCTGGTAAAGTACTTGGCTTCCAAACTGAGCGATCTCTGGTTTGAATCTCAGTGAAGACTCTGAGATTTTGAATTTCTGGATATTTAGTTAGTTAGACCTTAGTTCATGAAAGTAAAGACAGTTGCTAGTTGTTATGGCCACATGACATCGGCCATCAAAACAGATGACTTATACATCATCCTCCCTATCTTCCCAAATGCTTCAAACAAAGGTGCCTTCACCCCATAATGGGCATAAGCTGGCAGGATTTCCTTACAAATAACAATATTCTACTTGAGGCTGGTGAGGACAGTATGAAAGCACTATTTGCCATTCAACAACTGCATTGGGTCTGACACCTATCCAGCATGGCAGATGACTACATGCCAAAAGCAATCTTTTTTGGTGAGCTTAAAGTAGGACATCATGACAGAGGTGCATCCATATGTGCTATAAATGTTAACTCAGGAAACATTTTGCCCTTGCTGCATAGAGGAACATAGCTTGTAGTAGATGGCATCTGAAAGAGACATTTATGTTTATGTTTAAGCCTCCTAGTGATAGGAACATATTTTCTATTTTTAGATGAAACTCCTCCTGTCCTGCAATGTCCAGAGAACATTGAGATTGAGGCAGATGAAGTTGAATCTACAACAGAAGTGTCATGGTCAGCACCAGTTCCTGTGGACAATTCTGGTTTCCGTCCTGTGCTCACAGCTGACCCTCCTATTACATCTGGCTCACGATTACCTATTGGAGTAACTGTCATCACCTATAAAGCTGAAGATTTGAGTCAGAATGTTGCCACTTGCAAATTTACTATCAGTGTTGTTGGTTAGTTCAGTTAAATGCTTCTGCTGTTATAAAATGTTTAAGATAGTATAACAAAAAATTTTATCTTACATTGTGAATGGTATTTCAGTTCAATGTAATGAAATTTAAATCAATGGATGTAAAACTGTTTGGTCATTATGAAAGTACTGACATTGGAGAACAACATTCTTCCATATGAATAGAATAATTGCAACAAAAAACCAGCAGTTTATTTCATCAGTATAAATGTTCATTTTGTACTTTGCAGACAAGACACCACCACGAGTTGACAAATGTCAGTCACCTTCACCTTTTATTTCCATCCAAGATACCACAGAAATATTATTGGAAACTCCTCTGTTCTCAGACAACTCAGGCCTTCCTGTTGAAGTTGTATCCTCCTTTAAGCGTGGAAAATTGTTTCCATCTGGCACCACTAAAATAACTTATACAGCTTTTGATAATGCTAACAATAATAGTTCATGCTCCATTGAAGTTACTGTGATTCGTAAGTTTACATTTTCCCAAAGTTTCCTTTTACTTATTGCACTTATTTATCTCAGTTTGAATTAGCAAAGCTACTATTGGACTAGCTGTAATTAATGTTGGTGATAGGTAAAAGAAATTTGATCTTTTAATTTCTACTTATATTCATGTATTCATTTATGTCCATTTATACATCTTGATGCTTTTCTTCTAAAAAAAATTCTGTTATTTTTTTTTCTAATTGTGAAGGCCGTCATCTGTTGTGCTTTTTGTTAAGAATATTAACATCAAAACATCGCTATATTTTTGTGTGGATTTTTTTTTTTTTTTTTTTAGGCCATCGTTGTGGATCTCCTGTTCCTCCAGTTCATGGTAACATTACTTGTAAAGATGGTGAAATAGGAGTACTGTGTCACATTGTTTGTGATGTGGGCTATGCCTTTGCTGTGGCTCCTGCAGAAGAATATTTCTGTGCCTATGAAGATGGCCGCTGGTTGCCACAAGAGAACTATCCTTTTCCTGATTGTGCAGGTTTACTTTTCTTCCCCTTTTTTTTTTTAAATGCAGGCAATAAATATTTTATAAAATATGTATTTACATATACATTTTTTTATTTATGCCAAAATACATTTTTAAAAAATTGCTATTTTAAGTCATGTACAATTTTTTTTTACAGTAAATTCTTTCATTAACAAGTTTGATTTTCTTTGAAATTTCAAAAGTTACATAACATTTTTTTAATAGACTTCCTAGTACTAATTATTGTTGCATATTAGCAGCCTATGGAATAAACAATTGTACAATTTTATTCTAATTTCAGAAACTCAAATCTCCAATGAAATAGAGCAACCAGCTACAATAACATTAACAGGTGACCTTTCATGTAAAGATAAAATCTTAATCGACAAAATACAACAAGATTTGGAGGGAAAGATGGAAGACAAAGTAAGTTGTAGTCTTGAAAGATCTAGAGACACAGATAGAAGTCAAACTAAGTTGTAGTCTTGAAAGATCTAGAGACACAGATAGAAGTCAAACTAAGTTGTAGTCTTGAAAGATCTAGAGACACAGATAGAAGTCAAACTAAGTTGTAGTCTTGAAAGATCTAGAGACACAGATAGAAGTCAAACTAAGTTGTAGTCATGAAAGATTTAGAGAGAAGAATTGAAGTTATAGTAAGTTGTAGTCTTGAAAGATCTAGAGACACAGATAGAAGTCAAACTAAGTTGTAGTCTTGAAAGATCTAGAGACACAGATAGAAGTCAAACTAAGTTGTAGTCTTGAAAGATCTAGAGACACAGATAGTAGTCAAACTAAGTTGTAGTCATGAAAGATTTAGAGAGAAGAATTGTAGTTATAGTACGTTGTAGTCTTGTTTGATCTTGGGGTTAAGGTGCATCCCATGGTAAATTGTAATCTAGTGAGATGTATAGAGAAAGATGAATGACGTTTTCTACAAGATCTAGAGATAAAGATTTGTTTTCCCCCAAAGTCACTGTTTTTATTTTTTTTATGAAATAAAATGTCTCTTACATTAACTTAGATATTTATTTTTCTTTTCATGATTAGTCATTGTGCGAATAAATACATTCATATTTTTTTACCAACTTGTGAACAAATGAATTTTTAAATAAAAATTAACTGGTAAAAAAAAATAATTTTCAAAACTAAATGGGTTATTTTTAGATGATCCTGAGACTTTGTAATGTTAAACTATTCAGAATTAATTTTTTTAATTTGCAGATTTTAATTGCTTGTGAAAATGATGTAAGCTGTTCAGTTGCATCTTTAAAAGCTGTATGTGAGGATGAAGAAGGTACAAAGAATTCTTCCTTAAACCTATTTTTTTTTTTTTTTTGGGAGCATGTGTTATCTTATCTAAATTATTTTATATGATACAGACGTTACTTCAAAAAAGAAGATAATTACGTCCTACACGTCATGCATTAGTCATGCATATTAACCAATGACCTAAATTCTGCCAAGTCACTGGTTTTTGTGGCTAGCTCAGGCAACCCATTCCATGCTCTAATAGTGCTAGGGAAGAAGGAGCATTTGTACAAATTTGTCCCAGCATATGGAACAGGGAATGTGCCTTTATCTTTGTGTCTTTCTGACTTTTTTATTTAATTTTGTTTTTGTATTTGAAGATTATGGTTCAGTGTTGTATGTATAATTACTACTTTACTTATAAGTCTTCTATCCTGAAGGCTTTCTAAATTTAGTGATTTTACTATAGGTGTTACTCTAGTCAAATGTGAATATTCATTTGTTATGAATCTCAATGCTCTATTTTGTGTCTGTTCCAGTTTCTTAATGTTTTCTTCAGTTGAGGATGCATGCATATTCTATTATTGGCCTAACCAAGGCTAATTATAGTTTAGAAGCAATCTTAAATTACTCTGTATTTTGCTTTGGGATTTGTATTTTCTTTTACACTTGTTTAACTTCATTCTTGTCATAAGAAATGCATTGTATTTTTTATCTTTTCAATACAATAAAATTTAGAATTATCTTTTTTTTTTTCAAATTCTAGATTTTAATAGAATTCAACTAATACCTGATAAATCCAGAAGTAAAAGATTAATTAAAACCCGTGGAAAGCAGTCAAGACTAAAAAGACATGTTGCTAAAAAGTCTAGATTGTCATTTGAAATCGTTCTAGAAGGTAATAAAAGTAACAAAAGCATCTTTTTGTAACTGTAAGTTTTATAGCTATTACTATTTGCTTTGGATGTGCAGTAAATGTAGAAAATGTAAAAGTTCACTTATTTACTTATCTCTACCTCATAAAAGGTTCAGTGAAGAACAATGAGATGAGAACAGCTTCTAGCAATAAGTCTGAATTACTAATGAATATGTTGACACTGTTAAAAAATGAGGCCAGTAAAGGCTCTTTGGACCTTTTGGTTGATGATCATATCCTGAAGTTGTCCCAGTTTAGTTATGATATTGACCTGTTGACCATCAAATGTCCAGATGGTAGTATAGTTGTGAATGAAACTTGTGGTAAGTATCCAACTTCTTTATGTTTGGATTATCAAAATGGATTAGTTTATTTATTCTAGTTCACATACAAAAAACAACTACTACTGGTAATTGTAGTCTTCTGTATAATTTAATTTCTTTTTGTCTACACACTTGTAGTGAAATGCCCTGTTGGTACCTATTACGATAATGAAAACAAGACATGTAGAGGCTGTGCTGTTGGTTCATACCAACATGAAGAAGGACATATCAGTTGTTTGACATGCCCAGCAAACAAAGCCACTGAAAAAGAACAGTCTAAAAGTGAACAAGAATGCAAAGGTAAAATAGCTGTTACTGCTAAAGTTATCCAAAGGATTGCAACTAAAGTTCTGTCTGAAAAAGATATATGAAGGTTTTAGTGAAGTTGTTTATTGTAGTATTTTAATTTTTAGAAGTATTTTATTTTTTAGAAGTAGTCATTAGATATGTTATCATTAATTAAAACAACAACTGAAAGAGTATTTTAAAATAACTAGATTAGACATTTTCATTGGATGGTAGGATTTTTTTAAAAATTTTCATTGGTCAACCAATTGCACTAATTCATCCACAATTACAAATAGCTAGTTACATTAAATAATTTGATAGAAAAGCAACGTCCACTTACATTCAAGACCAATTGATCATGTCCAATCAATTTTTTATCTATTTCTCTTTCATATAGTTAGGAATATGAATGTTAAACACACATTTTCCTTTAAATTTTCAATAGAAAAATGGCAATATTAGGAAATCATTATAGTTATGCTGTTCTTTTGGTTTGTATCCTGTAAGTGTCATTGCACAGAGGTGCCATGTTGAGAACACTATTCCCTGACAACATGGACAAGGAAGGCAGCAGTTCTTTGTAGAGTCACCTGTCTCCATTTAGAGCCAACTCGCCATGCATACTAGAAATTCCACTCTAAGGGCCATTGTTTTTGTGTACTACTGTGCACTCATATAGCATATGGTCAATCATCTCTTTGTCCAGTTAGCAGTGTTGACTACATGATTTGAAATTCGCCTTGAAGCTTGGTTGAGAGGTTAAATACGCTTGAACTTGGCTTGGCTGCCTTTGAAGGGATCTCGAGGTTCGACACCCGACAGCACAGAAAACCTTTTCCCAGATACACTCTCCCCCCAGTGGTCCACAAATGAGATTGGACCATAGCAATCTGAGCATGCTATAAGCATGAAAGTGGAGCTACATAAAAGCTATTATTTTAAACAAAAAATTTGGCTAGTATGCTCCAATTGGGCAGTGCCCTGTTCTGACAATCTCTCATTTCTCCGTTCTTGATTTGTATCAGCATGAAGTCTAGTATAATCCACATGTCATCTCTTTCCCAGTAAAAGTTTCTTAAAGTTAATCAAAATGCTGTTTCATAAACATTTCTCTCAGACTAGTTTATTATCATGCAATAGCACTCAAATTTTGTATTGACATATTCATATAAAAAGTTTTTCTTTTTTAAAGCCATCAGTAATTTAAAAAAAAAAAAGAAGACCATGAAACAGAATTTAAATATTTCAATAGCAAATTTCTAAAGTTGTAAATGAAAACCTGATCAGATTCTTTCAGGTAAAAGCAATTAAATAAAAAAAAAATGCAGTTTAATATGTTATTCATGTTTTTTATTAACATATTTGCATTTTACTATTATTAGAGCTTTTATATAGCGCTACTTTCATGCTTATAGCATGCTCAGAGCGCTTTGGTCCAATCTCATTTGTGGACCAGTGGGGGGGGGGGGGGGGGGGGGGAGGGGGTATCTAGGAGTTGGTTTTCCGTGCTGCCTTTAGGCGCTCAGTAAACACAACTCTGCCCGAGTTGGGTGTCGAACTTTGAGCCCCCTTCTAGGTAGCCAAGACAAGCCAAGTTCAAGCGCACTTAACCTCTCGACCACACTTTCCACCTTTCAAATATTTAATTTCAAATATTTAGTGTGCTCTAGCTTATAACATAAACAGCATGCTACTTAATAAGATTTTTTAAAATCTATTCAGAATGTATTCTTTTTTTCTTTAGCCTTTTGTCCACCTGGATCATTTTCCATGAGTGGACTTGAGCCTTGTGAAACTTGTCATCTTGGTTTTTATCAACAAAACTACTCCTCTACAAGCTGTGTACCTTGTCCTAAAGGACAAATCACTCTACGAAGAGGAAGTAAAACAGACCAAGACTGTGCAGGTCTTTACCTTTTTTTTTTAGACATCTTGTGAAAAAAGAAAACATAAAGACAAAACATACAACTCATTTATTTAATAATATACTTCTAAAGTAATTTTTTTTCTTTTAGTAGCTTTTTAAAAATTTTATGACTAATGTGTTGTAATATCATTTCTTGGTTTTAAGAAATTATATTTAAATTTTTGTTGTATTACTTCATATTTTTTAATAGTGCTATGCAAGCCTGGTTTCATTGGTAATGATGGGTTGGCTCCCTGCATCCCTTGCCCTGTCAACACTTATCAACCTAAATCTGGCCAGACAGAATGTATCTATTGTCCACCAGAAAGTGGCACAGCTTACAGTGGAAGCACTTCAATCATGGATTGTCTTCAGTCAGACATAATTAACATACAAGGAGATCAACAATTTATTTTCCCATTTGGATGCGGTGATGAACCTTGTGAAAATGGAGGAACATGTGTCTTTAGGAAGGGGATTCCAAACTTTAAATGTCACTGTTTGGCAGACTTTACAGGTTTGTATTTCTAGATTACAAATTTTCTAGGTTAATTAAGTTTTAAGCTGATTACTAGCATCTACTGATATTTTTGTGATGTTAATTTTTGTTTTAGGTACTAATTGTGAAACTAGGATAAATTACTGTGCTTCATTACCCTGTGGTCATGCTGGTTTATGCGTTCCAAAGACTGGTGGCTATACATGTAACTGTAAACCTGGATTTACTGGTATGTTGGGCTTGTTGTTAGCATTCCACAAAGCTAATTTTTGTGAGAATTCTTTCTATTGAACATTTTTATTTATAAAGTTAAATAATAATAATACATTTTTTTTTTGTCAAAGTTGAAAATGAAGTTTTTAGTCCTACAATATTTAGAATATTTTTTTCGCTTGATGTTTATTCATTGAATTAGTTCCATTTAGTACTTAAAATGCTAATTGCCATTATTGTATAAACATGTTCCTTTTTTTTTTTTTTTTAATAGTCTTGAAATATCATCAGTCACATGACTATTTATTAACTTTTGAAGTTGCACTTTCTCTAGGTTTCCAATGTGAAATTGACATAAATGAATGTGCAAGTCAACCATGTTTGAATAAGGCCATTTGTATTGATGGTATCAATCAATTTACATGCAATTGTCCTCTGCCATTCACAGGTTAATCAAGCAGATAAGATAGTCTTCTAGTTACTGTTTTAGCCTTACTAACTTTATTGGGCATTTTATTGTTCTAACATTTTGTTGTTTTGTTAGTGTTTATTAATTATGAATAATACAAAACTAAGAAACATGATTGTTCACATCAAAGCCAAAGAAATATTTAGTTATTATCATCATCACAAAACAATAAAACAGTTCAAATAAAATGTGCTCCATCATTTAAATTGTATTCATTATTTTAAAAAAATCCAATGATGGCTTCTGGGATATTATGTCAAAAATAAGAAAGTTTTTTTTTTTAAGTAACAGTTTTGGTATATACTTTTTTTCATAATTCTTATATGATTTTTACATAGCATAACTAAATATTCAATGATTTTTTATGGGGTTGGTGTTATTCAGTGTCATTAAATTTCTTTCCAAGCCGTATTTTATATTTTTATTTAGGTCCAACATGTGCTAGTGCAATTAGCAACTGTGCTGAAATCAATTGTTTGAATGGTGGTGTTTGTATAAATACCCAGTCAAGCTTCAAATGTAACTGTCCACCAGGATTCTCTGGAATAACCTGTGAAATAGACGTAGATGAATGCCAAGCAACACCTTGTAAAAATGATGGAACTTGTCAGGATTTACCCAATGATTACAAGTATGTTAACATCTATTATGTTCTCATAGAGTTTTGCACCTGTCATATATTTTAAAACAGCTCTATATAATTTAAATCTATAAAATTAAATTATAATTATTATTATTTTTGTTAGAATATGTTTTTTTAATTTGCAAACAAACTCATTCAATACATGCTAAAGAAGAAAATAAATATATGAGTTTGGTTGCAAATTAAAAAAAAAAAAATATATATATATATACAGTGCTTTTTTGTAAAAAAAAATAGGGCCATACTCAGTGATGAATTGCCTAACTTTTAACAACTAATATATTGATAATAAATGTTAAAATTCTAGAAAAGTAATCTTTTTTTCCCAACATTTCCCACTGTACTGGTGTGTTCTGTCACAAAATATATATATATATATATATTTGTATTTTTGTCTAGGTGTCTCTGTATGCCTGGTTTTACTGGCAAAAGTTGTGAAACTCAGATTAACGAGTGTGCTGATCTTCCCTGTCAGAATGGTGCCACATGTGAGGATTTAATAAACAACTATAGATGTCATTGTACTGTAGGTTTCACTGGACACAAATGTGAAAAAGGTAAATAATTTTTTTTTGTTTCTGTTATCTTATCTTATCTTATAAATTGCAGTTGTTCCTTCAAAAGAGGAAATAATTACATCCCATGCATATCCATGTGTAAATCTAGTTGTGCATGTTAATTGGAAGCTTTAACTCTGCCAAGTTATTGGTTTTCCTGGCTGATTCAGGCAACCCATTCCATGATCTAATGGCACTTGGAAAGAAGAAACACTGATTCAAAGTAGTACTAGCATATGGAATAAGAAATGTGCCTCTCTGACTACAAAAATTTTTTTTATATATCCAAGTACAAGTGCTCTTGGTATTATTAAAGTGGAGCTGTAAAAAAAAAAAAAAAGATGTCTCAATGCCACTTGATCAATGTACAACTCTTAATAGAAAATTTTATAGTATTGTCAGTTCATTTCAGGATACTTATTTAGAATATTTCTCTAAATAATCTTTCTTGGCATTTTTTTTTTTTTTTCTAGTTTTGACTTCACAATATCAGCTGGATTTCATTTCACCAAGTATAATGGACTACGCAGAGCTTGCCATTGATCAGCCAATGACATCAGTTACTGCCTCATTTTGGATCAAGTCAAATGATGAAAGTCATGGGGGAACTCCATTTTCCTATGCTGCAAAAGATAATTTTAATGCATTTACAGTAACTAGATTAGAAGGGTAAAAGTGATTACATTTCTTTTTAGTTTTTTTTTATGTTGTCTACATTAAAATCATGCTTTGCTATTATTGCAGGTATTTTTTAACAATCATTCTCTCTCAGTTTCATAAATGCTTTTGAGGATTTATTCATTTCTAATAATATTTGGACAAATGGACTAGAAGTGGATTTTTGATTATTTACAATGACAACTAGATTGTATTTTGATATTTTAATCTTATAACGCTTAAAAATTATTTTGTTAAAACTGGATTAAAAATTAAACTTAATATTAACTATCTTCTATGTTGTAAAAAATGTTTATTTTGTGTTTGAATTCTCTAGTGACAAATGTATTGTAAATGTACTTTAGGCTAACTCTGTCTATCAATAATGAGCAAAGAATTATGAATACCAAAGTAAATGATGGGGCATGGCATCATGTTGTATTTACATGGTCCTATAACAGAGGAAACTGGAAATTATTTGTAGATGGCATTTTGAAGGATGAGGGATTTGACCTTTCAACTCAGAAGCCTATTCCAGGTGAGTTTTTTATATTTTTTATTCATTGATCAAAAGCTTCATTCATATTTTTGGCCCCCTCATGTGAGACCTATGTGAATGTTTAGCTGCACACTGGGCAGGTTATCTCAACTAAAGCTAGTGCCATTGGCCTTGCTTTTCTTCTCTTTTTCTTCTGCCAACTCTGTTCTCTTGTCCTCTGCAATGTTTGCGCTAGTTTTCATATATAAAACAATGTTTAGTTAAGAAAAAAACACTTTATAAACTACATAACATATAGAAAACAAGATCTTGGTAAAAATAAAATAAAACTCTATAAACTTCAGAACATATAGAAAACAAGGTTTAGTTAAGAATAAAATAGATAGTAATTACTATAACTACTATATGACACATAAAAAATAATGGTGGCATAGATTCAAGCCCTCCCTTTAAAACATTCTTCACTGTCATGACATTCACTTCTCATTGATCCAAAGGAAATGTACAAAATGGGAATCAATGTGTAAGTGATCATGTACATTAAATCTTCAACTCAAATTGAAATTGCATTCACGACACTTAGTGTTTACTTTCAGGAAAAGGCATATTTATAGTTGGTCAAGAGCAAGATAGTTTTGGTGGAGAGTTTAGTCCAAGTGAGACTCTGAAAGGAACTTTGTCACACCTAAATGTATGGGATCAGGAATTTACCTCTAAAGATGTTGAGAATCTTCGAAGCAATTGTAATATATCGGAAGGCAACATTATATCATGGTCTGCTGTACAAGCATCTCTTAAGGGAAATGTTGTAGCATCCACACCCTCTGTTTTCTGTCAAGGTAAGAACATACTTTTTTTTAAAATCTTGCATTTTTTTTAATTTCATTTTTTAACTTGATGGTCTTTATTATTTAATAAAAACAAGAGAAGCAATATTTTACTGAATAAAAAAAAAATTTAACTCATGCTATCTTTGATGGTGGCCCACAGATTATTAGATAAAAAAAAATGAAAAGTCAAATTAAAGTAAACTTTTAAAAAGGGTTAGTTTGTTGCTTGATTAAAATTATCAAAATAATAAGAAAACTTGTTTTTGAGTCCAAAGATTAGTGAGAAATGCAAAATAAAATTTTTTATTTCTAAATTTTCATATTGTCAAAAAAATAAAATATAATATAATAAAGTATGTTTTTTTTAAAATATACTATAATGAAAAATAACAAGGTACATAACAATTTTTTATAACGTACTTGAAATTACTTTAAAAAAAAGTATTTATTCAAAAAAGACAGCAGTGGCAATGCTCAGAGTATTTTAATGGTTAAATTAGACCATCATGTAAGCAGCACAATAACTAACTTTACTTTTCTCAATAAATTCTTATACCTGTCTAGTACTTAAGACTTGAAACTCTGATTAATGAGTCAATAGTTTCTACTCATCATTGACAACTTACTAATAGAAATGTGCATACTTCTTATAATATCTATTTCAAAATGGTAGTTTTAAAACATTTATTAACCTTTAAGAATTTTTTTAATAAATTAATTTCATGTTAAGTCAAATTTATGTTATTCTGTGGGTCATTATTACATTTAAATTTGCAGTTAGTGTTAATTTCAGGCAATTTATTTTTGAGCCTTAAACCGATTCTACTTCTCTTGGAATGCATTTTAAAAATTCACATTGACCAAAATAAAATGTTTGTTCTTGGCTCTTTAAATAAATGTCATTTTCAAAGCTTTTATTCAAACATTTTGATGTTCCATTGTTAATCTGACTATGGAATCAACTATCTGCCGTTTTGAAAATCTTTGTAACAACATTAATCTTCAAAAAAGCAAAACGTTAGACATATGAAATATTTGTATATTATTACAAAAATGTAAACCATTATGTTTTGTGTGTGTTTGACCCCTTAATAAATGTGTAGAGTATAAGGATAAGTTGACATATACTTTGCTAGAATTAATTGAGCTTCTAACAAAAAAAAAAGTTTCAATTGATAAATTGTCTTCTATTCAAATTAAACTAAGATTTGTCATCTTAATGCATAATCCTGTGCATGGACATCTGCATTCATGTCATTCTAAGCATGTCAACTTTTTATTTTATTTTTTTTATATTTCTCTCTCCTGTTTGTATAAATCATAAATATCTTTTATCTATAAACATTGATTAAGTTATTGTTAAATGAAGAGAAATAGTTGGAACTTAATTAATTACATGAAATTAATATGTTATTTCTTCTATTGTTTCCTGATGCTATACATTTTGCATGCATTCATAGGAATAGCTATGTAGAATACTAGAACATAAAACTAAAGCTCTGTATAATGTTATCTCATTTTATTTGCTCATGTTGATGTCTCTAAACAATGCTATACTTTTTTTAAAACCAACTGTTGAGCTTAAAATCCACAACATAAAGAAAAGCAATTTTCTTTCTTTTTAAAATCAAATTTGTATTTAAAGTATGAACAAAGAATATACAAATGATAATTAGTGGGAATCAACAGAGTAGGGCCTATACACATTATAACTAGTGAGAGTCAACAAAGAATATACACATGATAACTAGAGAGACACAACAAAGAATATACACATGATAACTAATGAGAATCAACAGAGTATACACATTATAAAAATAGAGACTCAATAAAGAATATATGCATTATAATTAGTGAGAATCAACAAACAATGTACACTTTATAACTATTGAGAATCAACAAAGAATATACACATTATAACTATTGAGAATCAACAAAGAATATACACATTATAACTAGTGAGATTCAACAAAGAATATAGTTATTATAACTATTGAGAATCAACAAAGAATATACACAGTATAACTATTGAGAATCAACAAAGAATATACACATTATAACTATGAGATTCAACAAAGAATATACACATTATAACTAGTGATATTCAACATAGAATATATATACACATTATAACTAGTGAGATTCAACAAAGAATATACACATGATAACTAGTGAGACACAACAAAGAGTATACATATAACTAGTGAGACACAACAAAGAGTATACACATGATAACTAGTGGGATTCAACAAAGAATATACACATTATAACTAGTGAGACACAACAAAGAATATACACATATAACTAGTGAGACACAACAAAGAATATACACATGATAACTAGTGAGACTCAACAATTTCATGTTTCTCCTCCTCTCCTCTTGCAGATATCCTTCCTTTATAGTTGCCAGATTGGAAACATTTGACAGCATGATGGATGAATAAATATTTGCTTCATTGAAATCTAGCTTGTAGGCTGTAATAAAACAGTACAATTATTTATGGCTGTAACTTTATAGTACAATGTATATTGTATATTTTAAAAAAAATAGTTGACATAGGATGTGCTTCAACTAATAATGTATGCTGCCATTGTATGGACTTTTTGGAGTGAAATAAAGAACTTTTTTTTTTTTTTTGGGTTCATTTGAGCAAGTTGAACATCAATTGTACTCTTCTTAATAGAATACTTTTTTTTATATTTGTTTTTTAGTCAAGCTATCATTATGTTCATTTATAACCTTTAGGACAACAATCTCCTACTTTTGAAACTTCTTCCTGGAAAAATCAGTCATGTGAAATGCTTTCAGAGAAGGTCAATGGATTTTATTAGCGCAATTGAAACCCTTACATTTTGTTCAAGAGGTTAAAATTATACATTTTCTTCTAAGAAAAGCTTATCAAATTGTTGGTGTGAATGACAAATATTTATAGATTATTTGTTCATGTTTGTTCTTTTTTATTTACAAAATAAGAAGTTCAATATAAACACAACAATCCAACAGATTATCATGAAATAAACTAATCTCAGTGTTGTTTTTATGTATAAGTATTTTGTGTTATTAAATTAAATGGATCAAGCATGTTATACTTGAGTATTTATTTTAGATCATTTAAATGGATATAGCATATAAGACCTGTGTATTGTTATTGGAGTTGACTTTTGTACAATAGAACAAAAAAAGTTTGTTGGATGTATAGAATTTTTATATAATAGTATGTGACAACATTAGTTGTGGGATCTACAAGTGAACTTAAAAGATGAAAATCTCAATTGAACATCCCCCCCCCCCCTATCTTTATTGAATCTTTCCTTACACAAACTCTTACTTTACTTAAATACCTATGTGTATAATAATGTTCATTTTATTGGTAAAGATTATTAGTACCGGTATTTTTTTCAAATTTTTTTTTATTTCCTGGATATAATATTTTAATTTATAAAATTTACTAATCTCATTAAAGGATTTCAAAATAAAAAAAAATTGTAATCATTAGTCCTATAAAGCTATATTAAGTTTCAAATATATCAAAGCATAGTATTTTTTTATAATCAGCAATTTTAATTTCTTTGTAATTGTAATTGAATATTAACAAAGCATTATGAAGAATCAATTTATTATAAAGACATGCCAAGAAATAAACTATAATGGAAAACATGCTATCAGTTTTGTTCTATTTATTTGTTTTGATCAAACGTTCTATAAGCTATTTTAAACAATGTAGTTTAAAATCCACAACCTAAAAACAGTTGAATTAAGTATTATTACAACAAGAACCATTCAATGAGAACTCAATCATATGCAGCCAAATAAAAGTCAATGCTTACTGAAAGTCATGTTTTTCTTATGGAACCTGAGAAGTTCATCATCGTAGAATTAACAATTCTATTGAAAGCTGTTCATATTGCAAGCAAGATCTCTTGAAAAGTTGATATTCTGGTTAAAGACATGTAGGCTGCATAGTTGCGCTGGAAAGAAATCTTTGAAAAAAAAAAATTCAGCTAATATTGTCATACCCCATTGGACTTCTATAAAGTTATATATTTTAGAAGTACTTTGTATTAAGCTCATTATCATTAAAACTTGAAATGATTGTTACTCTGATAAATAAACTTTTAGAATAATAGAATAAAGCTTGAAATATTATAGTAAACAATTTTTAAAAATGTAACAGTCTGCTATCTCTTAAATTTTACCCATTCTTAAAAAAATTTATCTATCAATGCTTTTCATGTAATCCTCTAGCATGTTGACATCTCTTTTTTTTTTTCAAGCACATAAGGTGACGTTTTAAAATATTCAATTGTTTATATCATTTAAATATTCTTTTTACACAATCCTTTTTGCTTTGCCTTATACATTATGCACATTATATTTTATTATAATATGCAACATTCAACTATTTAGATTTGAAAATTTTATCAGCAAAATTTATTTATTTTCCCATGTTTTTGTTTTATTAAGTGCATTTTCTTAGTTTTATTCCTTCTGACTGGACCCATACATTTTTTTTTTCATGAATCAGAATGGATTTAGTAAACATATTCCTATTTTATACCATATGAAAAAAGAAAACAAAATTATAAATAAAGGAGAATATATATGTGTAAATTAGGTAGTTTATTTAAATTGTTTTATTTTAATTGTTTAACTATTAACACAATCCTATAAATTATGTTATTTGAAAATCTTTTATCATTTAATTCCAGGAGTTTAATTGTTATATCTATTTTTTTTTTCATGCTTGGAACCAAATCAGTTTCTTTTTTGCAACAGATTGCCCTTTACCAACTAGTCCACTCAATGGTAGAGTATCTTACATTGACACTAAAGTTGGCTCCCAAATCAACTTTGAGTGTAACACTGGTTACGCTTTGGGTGGTCCGTCAACCCTTACTTGCCTTATATCAAGAGAATATGATAATTCTAACAGATTCCCAGAATGTGAAGGTAAGGAGTTGAACATCTTTGCAATCTTAACAGAAGCTCATAACATTTGAACATCTTTGGACTCTATAGTAGCTTTTAACATTTCAACATCTTTGTACTCTAGTAGCTTTTAACATCTTTATACTGTTTAGTAGCTTTTAACATTTCAACATCTTTGTACTCTATAGTGGTTTTTAACATTTTTGTACTATATAGTAGCTTTTAACATTTCAGCATCTTTGTACTCTATAGTAGCTTTTAACATTTGAACATCTTTGTACTCAATAATAGTAGCTTTTAACATTTCAACATCTTTGTACTCTATAGTAGCTTTTAACATCTTTATACTGTTTAGTAGCTTTTAACATTTCAACATCTTTGTACTCTACAGTGGTTTTTAACATTTTTGTACTATATAGTAGCTTTTAACATTTCAGCATCTTTGTACTCTATAGTAGCTTTTAACATTTGAACATCTTTGTACTCAATAATAGTAGCTTTTAACATTTCAACATCTTTGTACTCTATAGTAGCTTTTAACATTTGAACATCTTTGTACTCAATAATAGTAGCTTTTAACATTTCAACATCTTTGTACTCTATAGTAGCTTTTAACATCTTTATACTGTTTAGTAGCTTTTAACATTTCAACATCTTTGTACTCTACAGTGGTTTTTAACATTTTTGTACTATATAGTAGCTTTTAACATTTCAGCATCTTTGTACTCTATAGTAGCTTTTAACATTTGAACATCTTTGTGCTCAATAATAGTAGCTTTTAACATTTCAACATCTTTGTACTCTATAGTAGCTTTTAACATCTTTATACTGTTTAGTAGCTTTTAACATTTCAACATCTTTGTACTCTATAGTGGTTTTTAACATTTTTGTACTATATAGTAGCTTTTAACATTTCAGCATCTTTGTACTCTATAGTAGCTTTTAACATTTTAACATCTTTGTACTCAATAATAGTAGCTTTTAACATTTCAACATCTTTGTACTCTATAGTAGCTTTTAACATTTCAACATCTTTGTTCTACAAATAGTTCTATGAAACAAGTTATATTTTGATCAAATGATTTTAAAGTCTCAATAACTGCTAATTGAATTAAATCCATTGCTAAAATGATTGTTTCTTTTTATATTTTCATTAATGTTTATTCTGAAATACAATGTTCAGGTTTTATTGCTTTAACAGTCTTTGGCCTCTAGTGCTGTCCAAATGATACTTGTTTAAAATTGCACAAAACACAAACAGTATTTATTAAAGTGTGGGGAATGTTTATAGGGCTATTAGGGCTGATACTTATTTAAGATTGCCCAAAGCACAAACAGTATTTATTCAAGTGTGGGGAATGTTTATAGGGCTGTTTGTAAGATGTCAAAACCTTAAAGAACATAGTTCAGTTTGAAAGCTTACTTTGTAAAATATATCTATCCTGATATGTTTATTTATTGAAAGTGGTTTTACTTTGAAGCATTCCAATGTAACTCATTTTAAACTGTTTCTTCAATCCAATATTTAGTTATTAATTGTGGTAGTCCTCGCTCTGTCAGAAATGGTAAAATAAAAGGAAGAGATTTCACTTATGGCAAAAAAGTGAGCATAGAATGTAACTTTGGCTATGTCAACAAAGGACTAGCAGAAATATTGTGTGACGAATTTGGTGATTGGAGCAGAGGTGGAACCTGTGAATGTATGTGTTTCATTTTTATTCTTGAAGTCTTTAAAGTGTTAGGAATAGGATATATTGTTTTTAGAAGTAATATGCTTTAGTGCTGTCACTAATGAACAAACAATGATTTTTATTAATATTTATCTGTGACACTCTTTCATTGTATAGATAAGACTTGCACTTTGCCAGTAGATATGAAAAATACAATTAAATCTGTCAACAAAACTAGCTTTTTTCCCAAAGATGTTGTAAGGTTCACCTGCAAACCAGGTAAGAAAATGTATATGTGTTCTCTAAACAAATGCACTTTCTAATTTAGTTGGTTACTACATCATGGGGAATGTTTGGATATTGCACAATGGCTAATGGGGGAAGGCAGGGGCTATAAAAATTTGTTACAAGGTGAGATGGGGTCTGAAGATTTATTACATAACAAAACAAAAAAATATTTAAAAGTACTTTAGATCCGTTTTTCATTACAACTCTTGTGTTATGTTATTACAGCACCTTGAGCCTACATTATGTTTGTTAATAGCATTTTATAAATTAAATGGTCGAGAGGCTAAGTGCGCTTGAACTTGGCTTGGCTTGGCTACCTAGAAGGGGGCTTGAGGTTTGACACCTGACTCTGGCAGAGTTGTGTTTACTGAGCGCCTAAAGGCAGCACCGAAAACCAACTCCTAGATACCCCCCACTGGTCCACAAATGAGATTGGACCAAAGCGCTGTGAGCATGCTATAAGCATGAAAGTAGCGCTATATAAAAGCTATAAATATATATATATATTATTAACAGGTTCAGTGGTCCCTTGACTTTTGAGGGTCTGACTTTCACAGGACGACTGTACCACAGGTTTTTAAAAAATATTAATAGAAAAAAATACCCTGCACTTTTTTAACACCTTGGGTTCTCCAGTGGTAATCCGATGTATATGTACAATATTGGAAAAAAAACAACTGAATACCTTATTGAAGCGCTGATAAAAGTTGATACTATACCCATCATTTCTATTGATATCATGATGAAAATTGTAATTTGGGAAAATAATAATAACTAAAAAATTCTTTTGAAAAATTCAAAGTTTTTTGTTATATTACTTAGGGGTGTGCTTGGGGGGGGGGGGGGGATAATTTTGTTATGATTTGTTACAGGGGGTGGGGTAAAAACATGATTTTTGGTGTTACCATAATATCTAATCATTCTCATGTTTATTTGTGAAACATAGAGACTAATGAGATACAGAAATGATATTTTCACTTTCTAATATTTCCTCTAGATTTTATATTCTTGTTATTTTTGTGTGATATACTATAAATTAAAAAACAAAAAAGTTATAGTACTTAAAACTGCATCAGTTACTAAATTAGATAATTCATTAGGTACAAATTGTGATAATTTAACAATAAATAAATGTAACATTTTAGTATTTATCAAATGTAATAAATGTGACTATTCTATAGATAGGTAACATAATTATTTAATATCCACTACATTTGATGATTTAGTAGCTAATGAATACATGCTGTCTGATCAGTCTTGAGATGAAAAGTTCTATTTAGAGATGAATTAAATGGTAATAGGAAAAGTTATAGCTTAAAAAGAATTCATCAGATTTAACTAAATAAATATAGAATGGAAGTGTATGAAAATGATTAAAGTACAATTGGGACAAAATTAGTATGTTCAGAGCTTTTATCAAGTATTATTTAAGTAAATAAGAGGTTGCTTTGAAAGTAGGTTGAAAAAAATGATAAAATACAAACTGAAATATATTGATATTTAAAACTCAATGTTTTTTTCCCAGAGTGATTGCTGCATCCAAGACTGCTAAAAGTTTTTTTTTTTTTATGGCTTACAATGAACATTTGAAATAACCATTGTATGTTCTCAACTAACATTTCCCTTGCTTACATCTGTTTTAGGACACTATTTACAAACACAGCATGATTCTGTCACATGTGAACTTGGTGGTTCGTGGGATAAAAGTGTTCCATCTTGTGATTCCATCACATGTTCAAAACCTCCAAATATAGCTAATGGAAAACTTGTGGGTACAAAAAATGACTATAATATTGGAGATGAAGCTAGGTCAGATTTTGTTTCCTTGCCTTATCAGTACAAACAATAGTTTAGATTATAATAAAATAATCCCTTCTTTCCACATTTATTATTATTGTCTCATTTTAAAATAGATAGCTTACAGCAAAGTAGTCTGTATCACTAGTTTTATTATTCTAAATATGAAAGGCTTTTAGCTTTCAGTGTTGTGTGATAAGTTGAAAACGAAATTACAAAATTTATTTAATAGTCTGTTTAAATGTGATTATTATCATGGTAAAGTCATTATTATATTATTATTATACTTAACTAAGACCATAATCGTGGCAAACAAAATAGCTATTTCATGTTAAGAAAATAAACAATACTTACGAAGGGAGTTAAATCCTATTTTCGCCTTTACACAAAATTTTTGTTTTAAGAATTTTGTCATAAAGTCATTCATATTTAGTCTTTCATGCATTGAAACATAACTATTTAAATACAAACATTTGCTACATTTTAGATACAAGTGTGACACTGGTTTTGAATTCAGTCAAGTAGGTGATAACACTAAAGACACACTGGCTTGCTTACCTTCTGGTCAGTGGGAGACATTATTACCTCAATGTCTGCCCATTACATGCCCTGATCCACCACCTGTTCGTAATGCTATTGCTGTAGGGGAAGGTCGGACTTATCTATCTCCTGTTACGTACACCTGTCTGCCTGGTTTCCTGCCATCTGGTAAAAACATTATAGAATGTGAAGCCAACAAAGACTGGTCTGCTGGATCCAAATTTTCCTGCTCCCCTGTTAAATGTGAAGAGCCTCCACCATTTCAAAATGGGGCTATAGAAGGCAGTGATTACTATTTCAACAATATTATTTCCTACCAGTGTCATCCAGGATACATACTTAATGGAAAGGACAGTAGAAAATGTCAGGAAAATGCAACTTGGGGTGGAGAGGATCCTTCTTGTAATGCTGTGTCTTGTGGGGATCTGTCACCAATAGCTAATGGAAATGTCAATTACAAAGATGTAACCTATCAGAGTACAGCAAAGTATACATGTGATCCTGGCTTTGAACTTAAAGGTTCTGAGGAAATAGTTTGTGAAGCTACAAGTCATTGGCAGCCTGATCCACCTACTTGTGACCCTCGACCCTGCCCAGTCCCTCAAGATATTTCGTTTGGTACATATGCTGTGTAAGTATTTTAGTAATAAAAAAGCAGCTGTGCGGTTTCATCTTGTCATCTTGGTTTGTGACAAAAAAAAATCATTGTCTAAATAAAAGAGGACTCTAACAAAAAATTTATTATTTTTGTTATAGATAAAATTGTTGTATCCCATTAAGCTGATATCTCAAGCTTGCTACATTATGCAGGCTGCTATTTCACCTAAGTAAATGTACATCATGAAATACATTTGTAGTGAAACTAAGCATTACTTTCCAAAACAAAAATCTGATTTGCATAGGCACCAATTACATATTACACACATTCATTCATATGTTTATACAATCTTTAAGAGGTAAAAACAATTTTTCTCTGGCTGATTCAGGCAACCCAATCCATATGTATATGACTCTTGAAGAGGAGGAGGGGGTGGGGGGTGAATGTGAAATAGCTCAAATTATCTCCCTGACAGAGGCATATATTATTTCTCATATATGTTATTCAAAACAAAATTATTTTTTTTCTTTTTGCTCTAGAGATGCAATATCCTTTTCCCACTTCTACTATTGCAATCCCTATTTTTTTCCTGTTAATGTATTTATAGCTAGTAATGAGTTCAGTAAGTATAATTTCATCTTTGAGTTACTAAATCATGATATATTTATGAGCTCTTGTATTTTGTTTATAGTACTGGGCCATTGATTTACAAAGCCAACTTGACCTACATGTGTAACACTGGCTATCAGTTGAATGGCACTTCAACATTGTCTTGTCAAGAAGATGGAAGCTGGTCTGCACCAGCTCCAATCTGTCTACCCATTCAATGTCCAATTTTGACAGACATAACCAATGGTAATCACTTCTTTTAGTGCAATACCCATGTAACTATACAATGTAGTTATTCAAGGAAGTTTTACTGGTTATTAAACAATTCATTTTGATTTCCATTTTTGACCCCACAGGCTTAGTGAGGTTGCAAGGAACAAGCTACTCTAGCACCGCCACTTACTCTTGTCACACTGGCTTCAGATTGATTGGTACAAGCAGCAGACTTTGTCAGAGCAGTGCTACTTGGAGTGATCAAGCACCAGTTTGCCAATCCACTACCTGCTCAAGGCCAGATGTTATAAACAATGGGCACCTAGAGTATAAGGATTTATCCATTGGATCAATCATCAGGTTAGTATTGTGTGATACTCAATACATTGAATAATCATTATTTAACTTACATGGCAGCACTATAATTTTTTCTCATTATCAGTACTTCACCATTGCACTCTGCTCTGGCAATTCTCCTTAGCTGGGTCCATGTCCATTCTGGTGACTTTGCTTCTTTTGCTTTACTGATCTCCTCTATGTTTTCTCTTACCCTGTGGGTTCCAGGCCAGAGCCTGTTACGCAATATTGTATAGTTTTCTTAGTATGCAGTTTACATGTAGTCAAACTTTAAGTTATTAACAGAACCATGAATAAAAATTTTTGGTTAAAACCTGTGTTTTGAGTAATATTTTAATTAATAAAAAACAACAAGCTATATAAATCTTTATGTTTCTATTCAACAGATATTATTGCAATACAGGATACAAATTGGAAGGAGATCAAATTAGAAGATGTTTGGACAATGTCACATTTTCTGGTCTACCCCCAGAGTGTAAGCCTGTTCAGTGTGCTCCGCCTGGAACTATACCCAATGGGGCTACAACTTTGTCAGAACCTGAAAATATTTACAATTCAACTGCTACATTTACCTGCGATAATGGCTATTTTATTAGAGGAACTGCAACAATCAAATGTGAATCCAATGGACAATGGTCATCTGCACTTCCTGCTTGTTTCCCTGTAGCATGTAATGTCACTCCATTACTAGATGGTAAAACTAACAGTACAACTGCAGTGTATGGATCTGTCGTTGCATATGAATGTAATCCTGGTTTTAAAATGGTTGGTGACTCTGTTAGAAAATGCTTAGCTGATGGCACTTGGGACACTCCTAAGCCGCTATGTGAAGTCATTAGATGCCCTGTACTTAGTCTATCTGGTGGCCTTGTGTCCACTATTGAGAGAACAGTGGGCACAGTTGTAAGATTAGAATGCAGAGGAAACTACCACCTAACTGGACCATCTATCAGAACTTGTGAAAGCAATGGTAAGTGGAGTGGAGATGAACCATCCTGTTCTCCTATCACTTGCCCGCCTGCAACTCCTCTTGCACATGGTGAGTTGGATATCCTGAATGAGACCACAGTGGAGTACAAATGTAATAAAGGCTACACTCTTTTGGGCTCTAATCTTGTTAAGTGTGGGGTTGATGGAATCTGGAGGCCAGCATCTCCTATTTGTCAGATAAAGACTTGCGATGACTTGTCACAAACATTGTTTCCCCATGGTTCTATTTCATACACGGCCAACAAGTATGGTGATAGTGTGACTTACAGTTGTGACACTGGGTACACTCTGAGGGGAGATGCGGAGAGACTATGTGATGAGACTGGTCATTGGACAGCAGATGAGCCGGAATGTAAAATTGTTGATTGTGGTCATCCTCCACTTTTAGCCAATGGATATTTTGAAGGAGATGAGTATACGTTTGACTCAGTGCTTAAAATTGTTTGTCAGAATGATTATAAGCTGAAAGGTGTTGAAACCATTAAGTGTCTAAGTACTGGATTGTGGGAGAATTATATCTCAACCTGTGAACTTATAAAATGCCCTGAGTTATTTTTTTCAAATGGATCAATTTCAGTGGATACTCAGAATGTAAAAGGTGTTGCCAAATATCAGTGCAATGAAGGTTATGATCTAGTTGGTGACACAGAAAGGACCTGTTCAGATACAGGGGAGTGGTCAGGTACTGTACCAGTTTGTAATGCAGTAGTTTGTCCTGAGCCTGATCCAATAGACCAAGCAATACTAGAAGGAGATAATAGAAACTATGGTGCAAAGATTTTCTACACCTGCAAGGAAGGCTATCAGTTATATGGTGATTTTGAAAGGGTTTGTGAACATGGCAGTAAATGGTCAGGCATTGAGCCTGTATGTGATCCTGTGCTTTGCCCAGAACCTTATGAATTCCCACCTCACCTTCAATTTAATGCAGACCAGAGTAATTACTTAAGTGTCATGACCCTCTATTGTGATGAAGGCTATCAACTGGTTGGATCACCAGATAGAGTGTGCCAGTCTAATGGTACATGGTCAGGCTCAGTACCACATTGTATCAAAATCTCCTGTGGGGAGCCACCAGCTATCCAGCATGCCATTATAGTACAAAAAAGTGACTATCTTTTTGAGGCTGTTGTCAAGTATTCCTGTGTGGAGGGCTACAGCTCTTCTGGACTAGATACAACTACTTGCTTGTCCAATAAAACTTGGTCTTTCATAGACTTTGCCTGCAATATCATTAGTTGTCCAATAATCCTGCCTACTGATGTCCCTAATTCAAATCTAGAAGCATCAACCTTTACCTTTGGAAGCACTGTTTCATTTTCATGTATTGAAGGCTTCAATATGTCAGGAGCCTCCAATGCTACTTGTACATCTCTAGGAAAATGGAGTTCAACCCTGCCAGAATGTCTTATCATCCAGTGCCCATCCTTGGGGCAGTTGGACTTTGGATGGATTGACTTTTCTTCACTTGATTATGGTAGCACAGCTTTGTTTAGCTGTCAGCTTGGCTATAACTTGGTTGGATATAATGAGACCCAGTGTTTAAGTTCTGCCACTTGGAGCGTTCCTAAACCACTTTGTCAAATTGTTTCTTGTGGAGCTTTGCCAGGTATAATTCCTAATGGGCAGCTTTTGCAACCTCAAGCAGAATACTTTTTTCAACAGATGGGATCTTACAGTTGTGAGTTTGGCTATAAACTATCTGGAAACAGTGTATTGACCTGTCAAGAAACTGGACTCTTTGACTTTCTTATTCCATCTTGTTTAAGAATCCCATGTCCAGCTCCAGTGGGTATTGACTTTGGTCACTTTACAGAGTACATTTCTAATTTCACAGTTGTTTATGAATGCATGAGTGGCTATAATTTGATAGGTAAATCTGAACTTATTTGTCTGCTGGGAGGAAACTGGAGTGATCTTGCTCCTTCTTGTCTGCCTGTTATTTGCCCAACACCAGCTGGCCTTCAAAATGGGGAAATCACTGGAACTGAATTTTTCTTTGGACAGTCTGTCCAATTTTCATGCTACAAAGGTTACAATTTAATTGGGTCACCTCAATTAGAATGCTTAGCAAATGAAAGCTGGAGTGATGTTCAGCCCCATTGTGCCCCTGTTGATTGTGGTGAACCCAGTGAACAGTTTAATCATGGCTTTATCAAAGGCACATACACCTATGGAGGTAGTATTGAGTATCATTGTAATCCAGGATTTCAGCTAAATGGAAAAAACTTGAGATTCTGTCAAGCTGATGGCTCATGGGAAACCTTTATTTCAGAGTGCTTAAGGCTAAGTTGTCAGACACCACTCTCTATAGATAATGGCTTTATTATTGGGGATACATACCAGTTTGAGGATAATATAACTTACTTATGTAATGCAGGCTACCATTTGAATGGTGATTCTAATCATATATGTTTATCTAACCTCAGCTGGAGTGGTCAAATTCCAGCTTGTCTGAAGATCTCTTGTGGTGTACCACCCATTTTACTCAATGGAAAGATTTTGGGAGACTCTTACTTCTTTCAAGATGTTATTACCATCTCTTGTGACTTTGGATACCGTTTGGTCGGCGCTGCTGTCATGACTTGTGAAGCCAATGGCCAGTGGTCAGGACAAGCCCACTGTGAACAAATTGTTTGCAAAGAAGTGCCAGCTATCGTTAATGGTAACTACCAGCTTGATACAAACTCAAGTGTCAATGCAGTGCTTTCTAAAGTTATATACGAATGTGACAGAGGGTATAGTTTGAATGGCTCACATGAGAAAATCTGCCAGGAGTCAGGGGAATGGTCAGATGATCTAGTTAATTGCTATCCAGTGTCCTGTAGTGCAATCCAAAGCCTTCAGTACGGAACTGTCATTGGTTCTATTTTTACGTATCTGTCCTTTGTGAATTTTACTTGCAATCTTGGCTTTGATTTAATTGGGAAATCTTCTTTGCAGTGTAACTATACAGGAGAATGGAGTGAACAGTTTCCTTATTGTAAAGTTAAGTCTTGTCCAGATATTTCAGTTGCACATGGCATTGTTTACCTAAACTCGAATGATTCATCTACTGTCACTACAAACAGGAATGGTTCTCTTTACATATACGGAGATACAATAACTATTGAATGTCATGCTGGTTATGAAATACTTGGAAATTTGAATAGCAGTGAGTGTAGAATTGATGGTTCATGGAGTAGTCTGAATATCACATGTACCCCTGTGCAGTGCACTGAACCTGTAGGAATAGAACATGCTGTTCTTTCAGTGCCATCACTGACATACCAAAGTGTCATAACAGTCTCGTGTGTTGCTGGTTATGATCTCATTGGAGATGATGAATTGACTTGTGGGGCTAACAAAAACTGGGTTGAATCCCTCCCAAAATGTGTTCTTCTAGCTTGTGGCTCACCCCCAAGTGTCTCCAACGCCATCATTGAAGGGGACAGTTTCAAACTTGGTGATTTTATATCTTATAAATGTAAGCCTGGTTATGAAATGGTTGGTGACTCAAGGATTCAGTGTGGAAGTGGCAGAGCTTGGGTCGGAAACCTACCTGTTTGTAGAGAAGTTAACTGTGGACCACCCCCTGCATTTCCACAAGCAACAGTTAGTGTGGCAGACACCATCTACAAGAGCCAGGCAAATTTAACATGTGACTTGGGTTATGTACTTCAGGGCAACTCTGAAATGATTTGTAGTCCTGACCAGTCTTGGAAGTATGATCCAAACCTCATGTGTACCCCCATTAATTGTGGTAAACCTCCTCAGATTGATCATGGCACTTATTCTGCAGATACTACAATATTGGGCAGTCTGGCACTGTACATGTGTAATCCAGGATATTTCCTTGAAGACTCAAGCTCTCTCTACTGTTCTGAAGATGGCTCATGGACACAAGATTTACCGCAGTGTCTCCCTGTAGATTGCCACTATCCACCTTCAATTCCTTATACAACATCTGAATTTAATGGAACCCACTATTCTGAAAAGGTTAAATATACTTGTAATGTTGGTTATCAACAATCCGATGTTAATACACAGGCAGAGTTAACATGTAATGAGTCAGGAGCCTGGCAAGGAGATATCCCAGTCTGTGAAGCAATCAATTGTGGTCTGCCACCTGATTTCTCTCATTCTTATTATTTTCTGGATAACAATAGAACTGACTATTTGTCCTTAGCAGTTTATCATTGTAATCCAGGATACAATAGCTCTAAACTAGACCATTATTTGATTTGTAATGTCTCCAGTTTGTGGGAAGGTAATCCTATTGTATGTACTCCACTTAATTGTAAGGATCTTCCTATTCTGAGCAATGGGGAATATGATGCTGCTAATGGAACCACATTTGGTTCTGTTGTCTCTTATGAATGCTCTAGAGGATACACCAAGCTGGGACCAGAGTTCATTACATGCACAGAAGATGGCACTTGGTCCACAGATTATCATGCATGCTTGCCAGTAAACTGCCTTCAACCTTCTGACATTGAAAATGGCATGGTAGAGTTTAATGATACTACGTTGGGATCTCAAGCATTTTACTCTTGCTTACCTGGCTACACAGTTGTTGGTAATGAGACGCTTGACTGCAGTGATACAGGTCAGTGGGCATTTGCTAATACATATTGTGAACCAGTTGACTGTCAAGCACCAATCTCAATATTACATGGTCATGTGAACTATACTAGCTCAAAATTTCAAGGACTTGCAATTTATTCCTGTGACCCTGGGTACAGTATTGGTTTGGATACAACACTTGTATGTAGTGAGTCAGCTACATGGGTTGGGCTAGAACCTCACTGTAGCATTATTAACTGCAGTCAGCCTTTGGTTAAGCCTTTTTCCAGAGTTCTGTACTCAAACTTATCATACCTGTCTTCTGCTACATTTTCTTGTGAAGCAGGTTACCAACTAGTGGGGCAGAGTTCTATTCTTTGTTTAGAAACTGGTCAGTGGTCTGAAGAATCGCCAGATTGCTCTCCACTGGATTGCTCTCACCCAGTAGAAATTCCTCATGGTAGTCTGATTGCTTCAGGCACCACATTTGGCTCATATGTCACATACTCTTGCCATTCAGGTTACCAGCTCAAGGGAGACAGAGTCATTTACTGCAGTCAACAAGGTACTTGGGATGGCAGCATTCCATCTTGTGACATCAAGGACTGCAGGATGCCATTGGATATTGCAAATGGTCAGGTCATTTACTTCTCCACAACCTTTGCCTCATTAGCCACCTACACTTGTAACAAAGGCTTTAGGCTACAAGGGAATAATACTATTTACTGTGATGAAAATGGCCACTGGATATCTTCTGATCCTGCAATATGTGAAGAGATCCAATGTCCAGAGCCTTCATTTATTCAAAATGGGCATGTTAGTTACACTCAGCTAACTGTGGGATCATTAGCCAACTATGCCTGCAATTCTGGGTATGTCCTTATTGGCTCCACTTCACGTGTCTGTAATGAGGATGGTACCTGGCAAGGAGGAAAGCCTGCATGTGAGAGGATAAAGTGTCCAGTTCCCCCTGAAATACCTCATGGACTCTTCTCAAGTTCTGACCAATCTGTGGGCATCAGAGTAAATTACACTTGCACTGCAGGATTCGTACATAGCAAGGTAACAAGTATATTTTGTCAGGCTGATGGCACATGGTCCTCAGAGCTTCCCATGTGTATACCTGTCACATGCCCAGAACCTAAAGCGGTACTGAATGCCCTCATAACAGCCCACACAGGCAACTATCTGGGATCTAGTGTCACCTACTCATGTGTCAAAGGGTTTGAGATGGTTGGTCATGCAGACAATGAATACACTGTTGTATGTTCTGGCTCTGGAGAATGGAGTAGCAGTATGCCTAGATGTACTGTGGTCACTTGCAAAACTCCTCCACCAAGCATCCCTTTTAGCACCATTAAAACTTTAGGCAACACATACACTTCAGAAACAGTTTACAGATGTCTCAGTGGCTATCACTTAAATGGCAGTGGAAAAATAGCATGTAATCATTTGGGCCAATGGTCAGCAGATGCGCCAACATCATGTGTTCCTGTTTTATGTGGACCACCACCTGAAATACCACAGTCTACTTATGAAGGCTCCATTTTCAGTTTTAATCACTCAGTTACTTACAGATGTAACCCAGGCTATGATCTAATTGGTATACCAACTAGTTACTGTAATGCTGATGGTTCTTGGAGTTCTATTGGATTCCATTGCCAACGTAAGTTTTTCACACCATTTTAAACATATTTAGTTTTTTTTTTTTTTTTGCAGCTGGGTGGGTCAATTTTTATCTGTACTTTGCAGTCCTGTTTTCTTGACCATTTTATACTTTTTAATCCTGTTGTCATGGCCACGTTTTTTTTTGGGGGGGGGGGGGGTGTCTTGATATTTTTTTTTGTCTGCCACCATTTTGTACATGTTGTCCTGTTTTCTTGATATTTCAAAATGTATACCCCCATGAAAGTGTCTGTTATGGCTAAGTAGTCAAGTACTTAGCTTTGAGCTTTGGGTTCTCAGCATTCTGAAAATTTTGGACACACTGAAATTCATCCTAATGGGTACCTGAGAGAAGTATTAAAAACTGGTAGAGGATTTGTGCTCAAGGCTTTTAGATCTGTTGTCCTAAACACATCACGATGCTAAATGTTAGATCTGTTGCTGTAAACACATCACAATTCTAAATGTTAGATCTTCTTATCTTATATAATACAGACGTTACTTCAAAAAAGAAGATGATTACGTCCTACGCGTCATGCATTTAGTCATGCATATTAACCAATGACTTAAATTCTGCCAAGTCACTGGTTTTTCTGGCTAGCTCAGGCAACCCATTCCATGCTCTAATAGCACTAGGGAAGAAGGAGTATTTGTACAAATTTGTCCTAGCATAGGGGACAAGGAATGTGCCTTTATCTTTGTGTCTTTCAGTATTTTATTAAGTTTTGTTTTTGTATTTGAAGATTATGGTTCAGTGTTTTATGTATAATTGCTACTTTACTTTTGAGTCTTCTGTCCTGAAGGCTTTCTAAATTTAGTGATTTTACTAATGGTGTTACTTTAGTCAAATGTGAATATTCGTTTGTTATGAATCTCACTGCTCTATTTTGTGTTTGTTCCAGTTTCTTAATGTTTTCTTGAGTTGAGGGGTCCCAAACGGTGGATGCATATTCTATTATTGGCCTAACCAAGGTTAAATAACCTTGGTTAGGTTAGGTTGATCTGTTGCTGTAAACACATCACAATTCTAAATGTTAGATCTGTTGCTGTAAACACATCACAATTCTAAATGTTAGATCTGTTCCTGTAAGCACATCACAATTCTAAATGTTAGATCTGTTGCTGTAAACACATCACAATTCTAAATGTTAGATCTGTTGCTGTAAACACATCACAATTCTAAATGTTAGATCTGTTGCTGTAAACACATCACAATTCTAAATGTTAGATCTGTTGCTGTAAACACCTCACAATGCTAAATGTTAAACATTTCCTTTAAACATTTGGATAAATTTGGTTCTTTCTACTCAGAACAACAATGCACAGAAATTCTAGCACTACCTAACAATGGAGAAATAGTAGGTGATTCAGATGGTCCTTTTGTTGTTGGCTCAGCAGTAACCTTTGTCTGTTTGAATGGATTTTCTCTTGTTGGTCAATCAACCTTGAAATGTACTGATTCTGGACAATGGTCATCACAGCCCCCACTGTGTCAAAATATTATTGGTGAGTTAATTTATGAGAATTTAGATATTGAAAATGTTCCACATCAGTTTTTGAGATTTATTTTTTATATACACATTTATCTGAAAGAGATGTTTATGTAATGTAGATTTTTGCAAGGAGACCTTGGCAATGGATAATACTAAACCTCCTCCTCCTGGTAAGCTTATTGGTAGCCAAACAGTCTTAGAGTGTGTACCTGGATATGTGGCCAATGGTGATTTGACTTCAGTCTGTCAGAGTGATGGAAGCTGGACACTCCCAACTGGACGATGTGAAAGTAAAATTTTGTCTTTTTTTTCAAACTTGTTATTAACTTTGAAATTGATAGAACCACACTAACACACAACTTGTATCTTATTACTATCTCAAAGAATTTTATTTGCATTTTTATCAACTTTGACTAATGAAAAAAATACAAAAACTAGTGCTATTTATTTTATTTCAAGGAGCATTCTGTGGCAAGCCAGTGGTTGAAAATGCCCTCAATGTCAAGCTGATTGGTCAAAAGTATTATTATGGAGACACAGTTGTATTTATTTGTAGATATGGATTAATGCCTGTCAATGGAAACTCAGTTTTAAAATGCAAAGAAGATGGCAAATGGGATGGAGAAGCTAAGTGCATAGGTAAGCAACAAGCTTTATTGTATGAACTGTTAGCAGTCCTTATTTGTCATGTTCAAAGGCCAAAAAAATATGCTGAATTATTAACAAATAAAAATTACATTTAGATATTTTAATTATTCTATCTTCATAATATCAATTTAAAAAAATAATTTGTTTTATTTTACTTGTTGTTATTACAAATTTAATTTGCGTATATTTTGTTACAAAACTTCTCTTCTTCTACATAGAATTTTGTAAACAAGATTGTCTTAATGGTGGGCATTGTATTGGAGGCAATAAATGTAAATGTTTGCCTGGTTGGGCTGGTCACAGGTGTCAGACAGGTAAGCAGAAATCATCACTGGCTTAAAAATTAACTTCTATTTGGATGTCAAGTGTGATAAGTTTCCCAGTCAATGGTGGTCCACAAGACATCAATTTTTTTTTACTATTTATTAAACATTTTTGAATGTCTTAAAGTCTAAGTGTTGTAAAAGTATTGAACAGAGATCTTGGTGTATATCTTCTAGGAAAATCCAACAACTTCAAGAAATTAAGTTTATTGTAAGGAGATGTTAACAGCCAATATATTATTTGATTGATAACCAATAGACAACTCCTCTGTCTTACTTGAGAATCTAGTTTCTCCTTTCATTACACTCAAATACTGTTCTGGATTGATAGGATAGTGTTCATCTGTTTATAATGTAGGCAAGAAACTAATAAAGTATCAAAAGGAACTCATGCAATAGCCTTTCACAATAAATCTTTTTTTGCATTTAATTTATTATTGAGATTTTTTTTTCTTTTTTTGCCTTCTAGTTCTAGTTTGTGTGTCTCTTAGCTTGTACACATTATAACTTCTTAGTAGTAGTTGGGACTGAATCCATGAACTAACAAGAAGTGTGCATTCTTGAAGTTATCTAAATACAAGTGAATGGTGTTTAGCTGTAATCTTTTTAAAACAATTTAGCCACTCAAATGGTTAGAAACTCCCTGATGTTTCATGCTAATAAAAAACATGTAAAGTGAAGTCATGTTTGTTTGTTGGGTGGACTCAAAGGCACCCTAAAGATCCCAAATTAAAAAATCTTAATCTTCACCAGGATTTGAACCCAGAATCCCCAGTTTGGAAGCCAAGCACTTTACCACTCAACCACTATGCCTCAACAGCTGCAGATTATGAAACAAAAATTAAAAAAAAAAAACCTGGTGGACAACAGCTTTGTCTTCATTAGACAGGCAAAATATGCGAGTCACATCTGAAGTAACATTTATAATATATAAAATAAGAGGATAAGATGCCTTATAATATATATATATATATATATATATATATATATATATATATTATGTTAAATAGATGGACCAGTTCAAAAGTGAACAAGAATTCTGTGAAAACAAGAAAAAAAAAAGCTGTATGTTTAGGTCAGACACAAAAGAATTGAAGTACTATCAATTTTTTTTTTATTTAAAAAAATCTTTCAAATTTCATGATTATAATATATATTTACATTTTTACATTGATTAATTTCTCTATGTATCTATGAACTCCAAAGCAATTTGTATCTTCCCTTGCCTTCATGGAGGAAAGTGTATTGCCCCTTACCTTTGTCAGTGTAAGCCTGGCTATGAAGGTTCACGCTGTGAAAAAGGTAAACATTCTAGTTAGAAAATAAAAAGCATATTTAACTGACCATTTAATAGGATCAATTGTTTCATCTCATTTGTGATTGTAGGATTTTTATTTTAGCACTGTTATAAGGTAAAGCTCCTATTATTTTTAGTGACCCCCTTAGAGTTAACTTCTATTATTTTTAGCAACCCCTTAAGGGTAGAGCTTCTATAATTTGAGTGACCTTGTAAGGAAAAACTTTTATTTTTTAGTTGTCATTTTAATATCTAAATCTCATCAACCAAAGCCACTATTGAGAAATTCAATTTCATTTTCATTCTTATCATGCTCAACAAAAAAAAAGATTCAATGGCTTCATTCAAGTACGCATATTGAATGCATATACATTTAACCATTTTCAGAAGTTGTATTTTTACTTTTTTTTTTTAATTCTTTTTTTTTTTATGTATCCTTATCGATGTCAAAATGTCATTTAGAAATGTGTAATTACACATTTGTTGACTAAGCTAAGTTAATTATTCTTAAAAAAATTACCTTAAATTTAATGTTAATTGTAAAGCATTTAAAATTTCCTCTGCTTTCCCATGTACTCCACAGATTAATCTTCACTTTAAAAATAACCCAAATTCTCTATAAAATGTCAATAAATACAATTTGTATTCTCAGTCTTATGTTCTAAGCAGTGTCAGAATAATGGCAGATGTGTTGAGCCAGACAAATGTCAATGTCCATTTGGTTTTACTGGGGCATCTTGTGAAACGTAAGTCTCTTGTGAATCCCAAGTTTTTTAAAGAGAGTTGTATTTCTTTTAGATTCACCCATTGAATTAAGATTTAAAAAAAAAAATGTTCAAAGCTTTTTTAGATTTCAAATTAATCTTAATGTCTTCATAAAATTGAACAAAATATTTTCTCTTTTGCAGAGCAATTATCAGACGTAATGCTAACCGTTCAGGCTAACAGTAATGCTACAGCGTGCCTCATCAGTCAATTAAGTGTTTGCAAATATGCATTTATTAATGCTACAAGTGAAAACCAATCAATATTAAAGCATTGTTTTCATTATTAAATGCTTTCATTTTTCTACTTGTTTTGTGTTAATGAAGGCCTGATAATGTTAACTAATTTTTTGTGTGTGTACAAGTATGGTTGGCTAATGTACATACCATCTTTTTTAGGGCGTATCACTATTTTTCTTTTGATATGTTAAAGCAATTAGATTATAAGACAGTCTTTGTATAAGACAGTCTTTGTATTGACTTTTTGTAAAAAAAATGACAAAGGCAGTTTTGTCTGCTGTACAATCTAATTTTATAATTTTTGTTATTGCCCCTTATCTGCTTGTCTGAATTCTGAAAGAAACAGTTGTGTCTCTAAGAGCCACTAGCTGCAACTTGAGAATCAAAGTGCTAATGCTGTTTTTACAATTTGTCTGGTATGTGTACCAAGGTTGGTTTGAAAAACACAATATATTCTGTCTCACAGTAAGCTGCTAATGTTAAAAAAAGAAGAAAAACAACCTTAAACAACTTTGAAAATGCATTTAATTACAATTTGCATAATTAATTAGTGCAGAAGGCAAAAGTAAAGGCTTTCACACAAGACAAATAAACATGAACCTGAGTTTAAAAAATCACTAACCATCATTTTATCTTAGAGATGTTAGGTACACAAAAATTCTACTCATTTGAATCAAGCAGATAAACTATAAAACTTAACATTGTGATTGAAAGGAATCACTTTGTCTAGTGATCATTGCAGAATTGAACACTAATCATACTATGCTGATTGTTTTTTGTTTGTTTTTTTGCTTCAGTATTTTTTTTTAAATTAAAAAATTCATTTATTTTACTGTAGAGAAAAAACATGTATACATTATACTGGTGACATGAAATAAAAAAGACAAAATGGATGTTTTGTTCAATTATTTTTATAGTCCTTTTTATTAGGATCATATACTCATCACGTCTGCTACCAATAGTTGAAGTAGCCATGAATTTCAAAATTGTTTTATATATGTATTAAATCTTGTCTGTTTAAGCTGGTTCAATACACCAACAAAAAATTTCATTACTTCTGCTACAGTTCTAAAAATATTTCAACACAGACACAGGAGGGGAAAATAAAATAAAAACTTTAACCCATGGTGCCTTTACTTGTTCATTTACCAATTTTGAGATGGTTGCATTAGTAGACTTTAGTGGTAGTCTAGCTTTTGCATAAACTTTACATTCCTATAACATTTATTTTAAATATTCCAAACAACTTGATTCAATTAAACACGTAAACAAATATTTCTCTGCATATCTAGTCTATTATGTTTAGCTGTAATATAGATTTTGATACATGCAAATTATTCATCAATGTATATAATTGGAAAAAGCTATAAATAATATTTAAATAAGCACCATAATTTTAATCTTAATGTAAGGATTATCATTTTAATGTGAGGTGTTGTGGCAGAGTGGTAAATGATTGGCTTCCAAATTGGAGTCCAGGGTTTGAATCCTGGTGAAGACTGGGATTTTTAGGGCACCTCTGGGTCCAACCAGCTCAAATGGGTGCTTGGACACATGACACCCTCATTAACTGTAGGCAAGAGAAAGGGATGACCTTTACATTTTACTTTTATAATTTTAATGCCTTTTTTTCTTTATAAAAGATTATTAGAAAATCCAAGATAATTGATAACATCATTAATCTATTTTGTACTATTCCTTCCCATAAATTTCTTGTATTTTATGTCTCATCTGATCTGCCTTTTGACTTTCATCAAAGGGTTGCTTTGACAGTTTGCGTAACCTAAGCCCTCCATTTTTCCAATCACCAGCTATTCTTAGTAGGATATCAAGAGAGAGGCCAGTTCATTCTTTTACATTGTCCAGCCAGCTTTTTTTAGGATGACCCCTTCATCGTGCTCCCTCCACTGTACCTTGACGGATGACGACAGTGAGTCGTGTCTTACAATATGATCAAACCAGCTCATCTTTTGTCTCTTCACAGTTATGAGGAGTTCCTCCTTTTGGCTAGCCAGAGTGGTGACTTGAAACAGTTCAAACTCATTTGTATTTTCCTGCTATTTGATACCTAGCATTTTTCTGTAGCTCCAACACACTTCTTTCAGCCTCAGCATTCATTGTCCAATTTTTACAACCTAGAAGAATATAGCAACCACTAGAGAAGAATACAGCTAAAATTTTACTTGGAAGCTGATGTAACTCTTCCAGATTTTCCAGTTTGCTCATAGCAGTGGACGTCAAGCTGAAACTGGTTTTTACCTTTTATTGACCCTCCATATTTTGTTATGTTTGACTCTAGGTATTTATGTATGAGTCAACTTCTAATGTTTGGCCATTCAACCCCACCACAAATTGGTATTTTGCTTTTTTCTACACTGGTTTCCATACCAGTATTTTGGAGAAGATCTTGAACTTGGTCTGCATTTCCTCAAATAAGTCTCTATGTAAATTATCCCTTGCTTTTTAACATGTGAAGGAACTATTGTTTCAGACAACAGACTTTTTAATATTTTTCAATGAGAATGGAATAGTGTATTTTGTAAATTATATAAGTGAGTATTGGTTTGCACTCCAGGCATAGTTGAGAGGACTCCTGCTATGATAAAGTTGAAGAGCCCCACATATCTGAGAGGACACTTTAGTTAATGTTCATTCGTTTCTGTCAAAATTACAGCAACATGTTTCTTAAACACTACTCTAGTAATCATTATGGGAAGGGGTCTATCCAATCAAAATTTATGAATTACCTATCCAGAGAGTATCCACCCATCTTGAACCCATGAAGAGTTTGCAAGCTAATAGGAGGAATGGTAAACAACAATTTTAATGTTAGAAGAAAAGTGATTACAACAATGAAAATTAAAAACTGAATATTTATGGAAGCATTTAGTAGAGGCAAAATAAACAATGTAAAAAAATGTGATTTTAAAACATGTAAATTAATTTACTTATAATCACACTTGATTTCAGCATACTCACACACACACATATGATATCAGCACCAATGTGACACTTTAAAGTACAAAACATAACCCCCAACCACAAGTCAGAAAATTGAAGGAATATTGTTTTGTTGTATGTACATGACTCTACTGTGCAGTAAAATAGAAGTATAAAAAAAAATAAATGCCACAAATTTTGCTCACCTATTTAGATGCTAACAATTTAACAGTGTCCAAAATTATGTTGTAATCTCCCTTGCTTAGTGTTATAACACTTTATCTTTGTTTAATTTGGATAAGTAGTTGTGTATCTTTTGTTTGAAACTGGAAGAACCCACTACACTGGTTGGTGATACATGTGAGGACTCTTTGAGTTTTCTGCCATTCTGATGAAGTGATAAAGAATCACTTGCTGGTTCATGTCTTTTCTTGGTGCCATTGAACTTTTTGTGCTTGAACTGTATTTTTTCATTGATGCAGTCTAAGCTGCCTTGATACTCACCACTACTGGAGGAAAGTGATTCTTCAAGTGAAACATATGATGCATGAATAAGTTTGACATCAGCTGGAAGCTCACCTTGTATGGCATCTTCAAATCTAACTGCTGCAGATTGTTGAAAAGGGCTGCAGACTGATTTTTTATTTTGATTATTTTCCAGCGTGTGCAGTTTTACCAACTGAGATGAATGGTGTAGGATGGTTTGAGTCAGGTCAGAAGATGGCATACTTCCATTGTGTAAAGAATACTGGTCTTTCCTGACATATTCATTCATGTGTAGACTTGCGCTAGAATGGCAAGAAATAAAGGAACTACTTACAGGGCTGGCTGTAATGTTAATGCTGCAGGGACTCAGTTGACTTGGAGGTCTGCTAACTGAAACATCTGGAGTTGCAAAGGAGTTTGAAGAGATGGAAGAAGTCATTGAATTCAACTGTACAGAGTGGGAACTGTGGGAAGTGGGGAGATGAGAAAACTGAGGTATGAACAGAACAGATTCTGGTGAAGTGGAAGGTTTATACATAGAAGAAAGACTTGGTGCTAGATGCTGGGATGAGACTCCTGCTAGACTTGTGGGCTGCTGCACATTTCTAACTGGATGAAGGGAAGAAGCTGATAATATTAAGCCATTGGCATTTGCTGACTCAGCAGTTTGGCCATTGCTTTGCTGCTTGGTAACACAGAAATTCTCAGAGTAGTCTGGTTCCAATATATTTATTCTAGGAGGAAGTTTGTTAAGCCCCATGAGGTCATTGTAAGAATCAAATGAACTCACATGAAGCAAATGTTGATATTTTTGGCTAGAGTCATTCTGGTAAGTTTCATTGTACATTTGAACTTTGTCATTTGGTTCCCATTTTGTTGGAACCTTGCCACTATTTTTCTCTTTACTGACTTCAATCACATAAACACCTCCATGTACTGAATTAGAATTGGACATTGTTGATGTAGCTATTCGATGAAAACTACTGGAGTGGGATGCCATATGCAATGAAAGGTCAGAATCAAATATGTCTGGTTTAGTAGCTGATAGCAGGATAAACTCAGACATGAAGTAATAAATGTAGCGATATTCTTCCTGAAAAAAAAAATTAATATTGTAATGTAGAAAAACTATTCAAATTAATTTGTATCACTTTTTTTTTCACTTGGGCTCATTAAATAAAATTATTGATTTTTAAATTTTAAATGTAACACATCTTTATGGATTTAAAAACATCAAACCTCAAGAGTATTGTCAAATAAAAAGTAATCATTTGTTGTCCAGTTAATTACTGCATAAAGGTATATAATGTATCTAGGATAAGATTAAGATATATACAGAGAGAGAGATGAGTGTTCTAAAATGTTTAAACACTGACCAGATCAGGCACCAGTTGTGGACGATTTTTGCGAACTAACCGAACAGCATTAAAAACATCAACCTCTTTTTCAACTTTGACTTGATCACAGCAAATATTGATTGCACAGTACAGACCAACTCTGCTGCAGCCATCTCTAAAAATTTAACAAGCTAAATTCAAAATTTTTATTGCAAACTGGATGAAAATTTTAAAAGAAAAAAATAATGGCAAATGAATGGATCTCCTGAGATAGAATACATTCTTTATGTGACAGTACTATTATGTATTTCTAGTTCTGTCATAACTTTCTATTGAACAATTAATATCTAGGATTAATTCAATTTTCTCAAGTAGTTACGTACTTGGACATGATACATATAGGTTGTCGACTTCTGCTTCTTCTTTGCCAATCAGATACATGCTCCATGACTGTCAGCAGTGACTTGGATACAATGCCTATACCCTTTTTTTTGCTTTTAGTCACAGTGTCCATGCCTCCATAAACATAAGACCGGAGATTGCTGTACTGTCCATTGCAAGATTTTCCATTTCCATCAGTCCTGGAACTAAATACTTGAAATATTTTCACAATAATTTCATCTTGTCTTATTTCACAGCCAACAAGGTTGTTCATGATCTGAAACAATGGGGACATACAATTAAAGATAGATTTAATTGAAACTTAAATAATCCAATACCACAAAAAATTTTACCAAGTCGTTACTGATTATATGTAAGCACCATCTAACAATCTCAAACTTGGACTGTCTTTCCATACCATTTCTTTGGAATAAGTAGTAAGTTTTTAAAAAATTATCAAACTTAAACTGTCTTTCCATACCATTTCCTTGGAATAAGAAGTACCATTTTTTAAAATTCCATTTTGTCCTAGAATCTAATGCTTCCTAGGATCATTTTTTGCTATTATTTGTTGTTTTTTTACTCTAAATTTTGTTTTCTAACATTTCATAGTTAAATTATTATGTTTCTTTTTCTTTTTCTTCTTTACTTCCTATTACTAATTATAAATAAATAAAACCAGGTTGAAAAACAATATGATAAATAAGTCATCATGACAATATATGAGCTTCAAACTACTCTAAAGCCATCATAATTTCTTAATTATGTTATATTCTATAATCTGTGGTAAAATAACTTCTATAATCTGTGGTAAAAAATTTTTTATAATCTGTGGTAAAAAAAGGTGAAAAAACTTGAGATAGAGTAGCTTAGGGCTTACATTTTTCTATGTGTAATCAAAGAATTGATAATGTTGAAGAACTCCTTATCTCTTTAACAGAAAAAAACAACCCAAAAAACTCCATTAAGTTTTACTTTATTCAATCACACAAATATGCATGCTGAGTGTAAAATCTTGAATGTGACTGACACAAAGAAGTTTTGCATTGATAAGTGAGTTTCCTAAAGTAATTGAAAAGTAAAAGTAAAAGTACTGAAAAATAAATTGATTTTTAGTACCAGCTTATCATGTGCTAAAAAAAAAAAAATGAATACATCATTATGACATTCTACAAATTCTTGATCTAGAATTTAAAAAAAAAACACTACAGGTGTAGATGATCTTAGAAGTTGTATGACTTAATTTGCAAAGCTAAAATGTTGGCTCAAGAAGAATAGTCCATGGCAAGAATATAAAATTAAAGTGTGCTGTATATTAGACACATAGAAAGTAAAATCCATTCAAAGGAAATGATCTAAGTTTAACAAACATATTTTACAATTGTTAATGAAGCTATAATATTGCAAAGATACAAACATTCAAAGTGATTAAAAACAAGAATTTTTGCTATAATTTTCAAAAATAAACAGAATGAGTCTAAATGTAGAAAATGAATATTTAACTCAATGATAAATAATATGTGTAGACCCGAGACCAGGAATGAAATAACAAACTGAAATCTAAAAAAAAAAATGAGGAAAAATGAAAATGTGCACACATCTTGATCAACGAGATAAATGTTACCATCACATCTTCACTGATGCGCATCAGTGTCTGCGCAATTAGGTGTGGATGTCTTTTGGGCTGAGAAGGAATGAATCATAAATGAAAAAATGTATTTTTTAAGGACTAGACTTTGCTAATGTGTGTTAGAAAGAATAGTAAAATTAACAAAACAATTTCTTGGTTTCAATCCATTGAACATTACTACATATTATGTTTTAATGTTCTAAAGATTACTAAATGGTAACATAAGATTTTATTTTATTATTATTAGAAAGATATTTATTGTAAATAGTGTATCATTACAATCCAAAATGGGCTTGAATTCCAAGATAAGGATTAAAAATGAGCCTTTACCTTTCTGATTGCAAAAGTTCTGATTGTTATGTGACTCATCTTATCACAACTCAAATAACGAACACTGATTGGTCCATAACTTGCCACATGATCAACCTCCTTAGGCCAAAATCGGAGGTAATTCTGAGATCAAACAAATGTATCATGTTTACTTTTAAAAACCAAGTCTAGTAAATGTTTGTAGCCTACATTTATCTTTATTTTTTTAGAAACCTAGTCTGGTAAATGCTTACACATATTTTTTCACATTTAAAGACCTACTCTAGTAAATGTTAATACATGCATGCACACATTTATAAACAGAGTCTAGCAAAGGTTTATACTTATATTTTACCTCCAAAACCTGGTCTAGTAAATGTTTGTGCATGCAATTTAATAAATTTAGTTTACAACAATTCTATTTATAACATTCAACATTGGGAAGAGAAAACAATACCAAATAATATACCCCAGCTTTTAAGAAGCTTTAATATTTTTGAGCATAAAAATCTTGATGGCTACAAGCACCTAATTATTAATTCTAAAAAGGTTTTATTGAGAAAGTCTATAAACTGTCATGCATATGTCATGATAAAATTTATAAAATTTTACTTTAAGACAAATTCAAAATTAAGATGTTTTTTTTAAAACTCAAACAGTAATAAAATTAATTAAATAAAATTCATACTCTTGTAAACTTGTGTAAATCATTCATTAGGACAATAGATGTGATTTTAAAGTCAAATAGCATTCGCCAAAAATCTGCAATCGTCTTTTTTAAAGGCCACTGTGTAGCTAGAAAGGCATTCTCTGTATGATAACCCTGAAATAGATATTCATTTTTTTTTTAACTTTAACAGCATTTTGATGTGTAGAACCAATAAAGAGAGAATGAAATGAATACTTCTATTCAATAATTAAATCTCTTTAATATCTATTATTTAAACAGTTTTGTTGCATGATATTTCAAAAGAAGTCACCCAATGTGAGAAAATGATGTAAAAAATAGTTGTAGAAAATGAGACAACTTGCCAGCTTACACCTACCCTTCCAACCCCCCCCCCCCCCCCCCCCCCCCCCCCCCCCATTTTTCCCTAATCTAGTAATGGCTTGGTCATTAATATTCAATCATTGTTCACAGACTGAGTGGGTAATGTTTGGGGCAAGGGAGCCATCGCTGCCACTGCATGTGCTGGGAGATAATGCTGTTTCTCTATATCTCTTGAGATTTCAACAGATCTTCTTCATATCAACCACTGAGCTGTGCTTTTAGGAATTCTATGTTATATATGTTATTGTTTATCAATTGTTGTACTGTATATAAATTGTCTAATTTCAATTTAAAAAAACTTTTTAAAAAATATAATCATACAAACCTTTTTTCTATAAAACTGCAAAATATCAATGTTCATTTGTAGATATTTTATATTTCTACTTATATGTAAATGAGCATGTTTAAAATTTTGTGTGGATATTTTTGTGCATCCTTAATGTAGATATTTATCTGCATCATTTATGTTAATATTTTAGTATTGGGAAATTCAATCAATAAATGAGTGAATGCTTAAGTTTAAAGATAGCAATCAATGTAATGGGAAACGATTTAGAATTAAGGTTCTATTTTCAGTGTCTTATATCTGCATTTAGAGTTCCATTTGAAATTTCATATTATTACTATCTTTAATTTTTACCATTAATTTATTATGATCATTTATAAAATATTATATATTTATGAAATATTATTTTTAAAAGTTTTATGATAAAAAGGATCTTGAATAATTTCACTAGTTCTAATTTCCAATTTATTTTAAATTTCCACTTTACAATATTTCCCTTTGATAAATAATTACATGACATTGTACTATATTCCAACTAATAGAATGAACAATTCCACCAAATTGGCATCTCAATAAGTACATATGGCAGCTCCAACTAGGGCATAAAGTCTATAAATAAAAGGAAAACAACTTACATCAATATATACAGCATTAATAAAGTCTGTTCCACCATCAACACAGTCTGATGTACTGAGGTATGGCCTGGCACATTCAGCTAAATGAAGAGAATTAGGAAATTGTTACAGCTTATGTGTTTCAGTACTTACAAATATTTCTTTCTTGTTTATATTTTCTATAATATTCAATCTATATGTTAGACTTACGTGGAAGCATCATGATGTCCCTGCTTTTACTACGATTCTCAACTCTGTGTCCACTAGCACAATCCCCAATGCTAAGTCTAGGAACAATTACTTGAAGAGTCTAGAATTGAATATATTCTGCTCAATTACATAAGCAAAGAAGACATTCATAAGGAAAATACATAGTTTATAAAATATTTATTTAGGAATACATATTTAGAATTTTAACTATTGATGTATTTTAGATATTATTTATTGATGAAGAGAGAAAATAATTTCAATCTTGTGACCTGAAATTCTCGATCAAGTTTAAATGCCTTAGCATCACTACTGTAATGTACTTCATATGCTGCTACTAGAGTCTGTGCAGGGTAAACTGTTGTGCCACATTGGAGATACATGGCTACTGCCTGGTAAATCTGCTGATATTGAGCCTGTTCAAATGTAAGCAAAAAGCTGTCATCATTTGAAATTAACTTTCCTAGCAACATACATAATCTAGTAATCTACCCCAATACAGGATGGCTGCCTGGTCATGCGGTTTGCGCGCTGGACTGTCATTCGGATTTATCGATGGTCGAGGGTTCAAACCTTGCCCACTCCCATCCCTCGTCGTTCTGCGGGAGGTTTGGACTAGGAAGTAAACTATCTTCAACTCTGAAGGAACATCCGAAACATGTAAAACAAACAAACATTTTACAGGTTCAGATTTAAGCATAAATGAACATGCTATGCACTAGATAAGTTTAATATTTACAAATTAAAATGAAAGCATTTTATACATCACCTAGAGTACCATTGTTATTGAGAGAAAAAAGGTGAAGAAAAATGGGGGAAAGATAAAGCTCTGATGGGGGCTCAAAACATTAACATCCTAGCAGTGACAAACGTAACAATCTAATGTCAGAAATGATCATTCATCCTCCAAGATTCAAGTCAGTACAAGCATTCACTATCCAGGGTCAGATGGTGTAATGATAAACTAAAAGCTTTCCCACATTCCCACTAATACTCTAGTGCTGCTATTATATGTTTCAATTCTTTGGTTAATCACCATTTGTTTCATCACTAAGCTTCAAAATTCATGGATATTTGATCATCATCTATGTTTGATCAGGTTTAAGCATCACTTAATTTATTTTCTAGCTGTAAGAGTTAACAGCAAATTTAAGTGAAGGCTCTAATACTGAAAAATAATAGAAGGAGGTCACTAAGTGTTTTTATGCTCAACTACTACTCTTGGATTTGTGATGGGATTTTAATCTTGATTTATGTTCTTGAATCATCTCAGCAAAAAAAAATGTCAATCTATTCTCAGCTAGGGAAGTGAAAGCAGTTGTTTGTTGCACTGACCATATAAAAAAATATAAATGCTTTGCCTCAGAAACTGATAAGTTCACCTTCATCTATTTTATGTACTTATAAATCTAGGTTTCTAATTAGATTTTTACAGATTTTTAAAACCTTAATTAGCTTGGACTTTGTAAGAAAAGAAATTTTAAGCAACAGAGAATTGTAGTCTTGCAAAAAACATTTTTTCGTTGAAACATTTTATACAAGTGATATTCTTTATATACCAAACAATGTAATTAAATCATAGAACAATTATTCTCATCTGATAACGAGACGGGAGCAAGGCCATTAGCTAGGTTAAGAACATTGTTTTTAAGGTCATTGTTGAACACACTATTTCTCCTTCAAGATCTATCAAATCTAACAAGCTGCTATACATTTCATCAACAGCTGTTAGGCTCATCAAGGAATAACCAGCAATGACATTGCACTTAGGTGTATAACATCTGTCTGTTAAGTACAGAAATGCAAATTGGTTGTAGACTAAATATAATGTATAAAACTGATTTTAAAATATTTACAAAATGTCAGAGAATAACCTAAAGACATACCAGAGTCCTGACCATGTTTTTTCTAAATCTACGCAAGTGTAGTACAGTACTGTACACATCTACTCTGTCTTCAGAATGAAGCTGATGTAAACAATAATCTATAGCTACATAAACTGCTGTGCGACCTCCACCACATCTGGAAAAAAATTAGACTAATTCTTAAGCAATGTACATAAATTAATTACAATGTACTTCCTATCAAAAAGTTTTTTATCACATACTTTCCCTCATATTGGTTTATTTTAACTTCCCCCACTGTTCCCACCAAATAGACTTTCTCAATGATCTCTCCCTCTGATTGTAAACCTCCTAACACTGTCACTGCTGTAATTTATACAAACCTGCAATGTACAAGTATGGGCCCTGGCTGAGTGATGGCTAGATTGCTAACTCTTCTTCTAACATCTAGAAGTAATCCAGGATCAGGACTCTCATCATGAAAGCCTACCATTTCATAATGTGTTAAAAGTCTGGATTCACAAGTGCCCTCCTAGAAAAATAAACTAGATAATATTGAATCAACATTTTTAAAAAAATTATGTAAAATAAGCAAAATATTAAGTGACTTAGCCAACACATTGTAAAAAAAATAAAAAAATATTAAATTCTAATAATAATGTTTTCTTATTTTTTTACAATACTATTTAGAAAGCTTCCTTCTGGCTAAACAAGTTTTTGTTATATATTAATTAGACTTAGAAAAGTTCTTGAAAACTACTTTAAATAAAAAAAAAACAACCTCAATTTAAAATTCATTTGTTTTTGCGCTAAATAATAGGGTTAAGTATCAAGCCATTATACATGGAATTCAAATGTCACTAAATCATTAGTTGCAACATAGTCAAAGATTTATTCAGATAGAAGGCTAGACATGCTAACAGAAGGTTAATTTATGTATACTTATAAGGGCATTACAATATCAAAAAGGGATGTTTATATATCCTATGTGCTTGTAGTTTTTATTTGTGTGTTATTTTTACAAATTGCTTACCTTTTGAATTCTGAAAGTTCGTATGTTTAACTGTGCCAGGTAGGTGCTGCCTTCATGCCAGATATGAATGTATCCATGTTGGACATGTTTGTGAGCTTTATCTACCCAATACTTGTCGCATTGTTGCTAAAGATAAAATGAAGTGAATTTGGTTTTCTTTTCAATTAGCTTATAGAATTGCTGATTCAAAAATACTTGCTTATATAGAAGAATACTTCAGAGGTGGACTATGACAGTGTTATTTCTAACTTAGATACATCTTTTTTTAACTTGTATGTATAGTCTATCTAAAGATTCAACAACTTTTGCCATATTCACAACAATTTGTTCTTATGGAAATGCATAAGTTGGAGCCTAAGGATGCAGATAGAGTAAACTTTATAAATGGAGGTTTAGGAACATTAAATGCAGTATAAGTACAGTTGTATTTAGACATTTCTGTTGCAATGCAAAGGCAACTAAAAGTTTCATTAAACATTTGTAAGAGAGCAGACGTGTAGCTGAGATAAAAGAAATGTTTTAGAAACTGGAGTTACTTGCTCACACCTACTGTGAAGTCAGAATCTTAAAGTTTGATAATGTTTCCAATCAGATTCCTCCATTTCTATATTTCTTGCTACACAAGTGTTACATCCAGAGTTGAGCCAGTCCATAACATTTTTTTCCTCCTTTTTTGTTGACATGTTTTTTTGTTGTTCTTGTAGTTCTTGGAAGTTTATTACAAGCATATGTATTATAGCATTTCAATGAATATTGCTATTATATAGCATACAAAAGACCTGGCTCCTCAGTGTAATGGCCAGCAGATGTAGATATATATTCTTTAAAAGAAAGTGATATCTACCATGGTCAGGAAGAACTTGTGTCACAGTCTAGTTCTTGGTCGAGATTAATTATAGTTTCTAATGCTTATTAATCTAGATTTTATAATCTTTACTGACTTTACCTTTGTAAGTAGGCCTACTAGCCTACATGATGATCTATTTAGATCTATGATATGGAAATCGGGCATATGATATTTAAGAATTATTTGTAAAATTTTGAGATTAAGTTAATTTCTAATTATTTTAAATTATGCTAAGGTATCATAATTTTAAAATCATTTTTTAAAAACTGCAACTCACCACAGCATTTTCAAACAGTCCTGTTGCCATGACAATACAAGTAACACCTTCTTGCCAAACCATATGCCAAAAAGAGACAATACATTTCGTGTTGGGACCTGTTTTAGAACACACACGAAATAGTTCAATTTGGAAGACACCTTACCATACCACATAGTGTTCATATCTTTAGACCTATAGATATGATAATGTCTAAATAACTATTTACAACTTGAGTGGTTCCTCATATAATAAGTCTTTGTTTACAGTTTTTTTTTATTTTCAAACTTTTATTTGTGACGCACCCTCTACACTTCTGGAGATGTTCTGTTTTAAATCTATATCAAGCAAAATAAATCCTTTTAAGGGAATTTCAATAATTTTTTAAAATGTGCTCTTAACGCAACTTACAAATCCCTGACATATTTAGGTCTACGAAGATCTAATTCATTTACAGCATTTTGGACCAGATATCGGTGGCATACACTAGACTAGTAAAAGGAACGAATCAGCAAGCTAAAAACAAGAGCTCTATAAATGAATCGTTCAAAAGTGTATACAAATACATTCCCCCTTTATTTTTTTAATTCTAAAACTTTGGTGTGTTTATAGATCTATTTGTATGTATAATAATAATAATAATTTTGTTTACTTTTCATTAGGGCCTTCTTATTTTTTTAAATTACTTCTTCAGATGTTAGAGCTAAATAAAATCATACATAAATATATTTTCAGTTCTCATTTACATTTTGTTAAATATTTATATTCAAATTTGAATTATTATAAAAAAGATTTAAAGAATTTCAAGTTTTAGCTTATTCTTTGCATTCATTTTCAATATAGGCTACACTTGACTGAAGAAATATAGGGTCTCTTTACCGGGAAAACTTTGTATTTTTTAATAGGCTAATCAATATATTTTTTAATTGCCTGTTGATATTACAAAAACATTTCTGGATCGTTTTCAAATATATTGTCTGTGTTTGTCTTTTCTGACATATGTAGGACACATCTATGAACATTTTACTGTACAAGAGTTCCTGGTCACTTCATACCCTGGTCATTTCAACCCTGGTCATTTCATCCCCAGATCATTTCAACCCCGGTCATTTCATTCCCTGGTCATTTCATCCTCTTATCCAACAAATAATAATTGTAAAAAGTATGAAATTAACAATATTTTATAAATTGTTATTTTCATGACAAAAAGTGTAAAACTTAAATAAAAATAGAATTTAATGTCATTAATTTTTTTTTTTTAATTATCATCTACAGATAGAGAGCTAATGACAAAAAAGAAACTTTTTGCGTATTAATCAAAATAATAAGATAGGTAGGCTATTGATAGTAGATACAGAACACGATCCATTGATTCGTATTGCTGTACATCTTTTGTAATTTCTTGGCCAGTGTTGCATATTTCTTCCTTGGACCTTCTTCGGTGCCACAATTTATAACTTTAACACTACAACGGAGATCAAAACCAATCGATGAAATGAATCGGTTCCAGTGGAGGGTTGAAGTTAGCGTTTAATAGAATAAATAAAACTTTATATCAAGGTAAAAAATGTAGAGCCCATATTCATGAAAGATATTATGGACGTCAGGTGATAAGTTATCAGCGGCATGATCATCAATAAGTATTCTGGTCGTTCTCCTGTCTCAATACCTTAATGGCCTTTGATGATTACTTATGCAATATTCGCAGGATTATATTGACATCCCTACATCAAATAAATACAAACCCCGCATTACAATATATCTACTTATTACATATATTTCTCAATTAGAATGGAGAGCGGGAACACTATATGCACTGTGACAACTGTCAAAAACATCATCAAACATTGTATGTAAAAATATTTATATATCAGATGAAATGAATCCTTAAATCAACGCCCTATCAGTACAATCACACAGTGACTGAGAAAAAATATTTAATTGGGGATAAAATGACCAGGGATGAAGTGATCGGGAATGGAGTGACCAAAGATGATATGACAGGGGACCAAGAGACCAAAAATGATATGACCGGAAATGAAGTGACCGGTCACCCTGTACAAGAAACGTTAGTTCGAATTATTGTACTATGCAACTCTGAAGTAACACCCTGAAATGACGTAAAACATGTGACAAACAAACTTGCAAGGAGCACAATGGACGTAAACACATTGTCATATTTCCATAGGAAAATTTAGAGTTTTGATACCTTTAGGAAATAAAGGGGTTGGGGACAAAGAAATTCGTTATACTTTTCAATACAGTTAAACCACAGATAAACCATATACAAAGAATAAAGATATAGATGTAGTAATGCATATATTACTATATCTATGGTTTAAACTCAAGCGCATTGGCTGAGTGGTAAGGGTCCTGGGATTGAATCCTGTTGAAGACTGGGATTTTTAATTTCGGGATCTTTGGGGTGCTTCTTAGTCCAGCCAGCTCTAATCCTGGAAACCTGACAAGGCGGTTGGTCGTTGTGCTGGCCACATGACACCCTAATTAGCCGTGGGCCACAAAAACAGAAGCCCTATACATCATGTTCCCAGTAGATTGCAAGCTCTGAAAGGGGAACTTACTTTAGATGGTTTAAAGTAGATATCTTACCTTGGCTAACAAGATACTCTCTCGGACCGTTGTAACCCTGCAATATATGAAACCATATCAAATAATACAACGATGTTAAAATCGCTAGCTCAAATGAAACAATGGTGACAGAATCTCCAATGCTAAAATGATGATAGAATTGATAACTAAATTGATACAGTCATGATGAAATCACTTCGATCATGCAATCATTAAATAAGATGATATGATGGTGAAAAGCTTACAATAAGATGATTAAATGATGGTAACATCATTAAGATGATTAACGAATGATTCATTCACTTATTAAGACAATACACTGATGCTATCAGGAACATAAAAGCAATCACAAGATGATAGGCTACACCTATCATACACTCACCAAGATATTTACATGGATGATACAATCACTACAATGTAGAATGATGAGACTATAATGAAGTTAATGTAATGTAGATAGTTTTTTTTATTATGAAGGTACACTCATGATACGATGATAAAAAAGATATTTTGATGTTCTAACAACAATTCAGGTTCCCTGAGACTTACATCTATAAAGCTGGCATTATAATAATCAGTAGTCAGCCAATCCGGTCTGTCCCAGACAATGACTCGGCTGTGGTCAACTGTGAAGCAGAAATGAGCTCTGATCAGGCAGTGGCTATAATCAACTCTGATTAACAGACATTTAGATCAGCAGGCACCATGATCACGCAAGTCAGCTCAAGCATTGTAGTTGGGAGGAGGAGGGGGAGGATCTGAGTAGTGACAAGGAAAGGATTAAGGATGAAACATTTTTATGTTTTCAATGTTTGAATGTACAAAGAGAAGGAGAAAGAATTTATTAAGGATGGTAGGAACGGGCGAAAGTAAAATTGGAAGAATAAAGTATATTTATACATCCATTTAGTATTTTAGAGGGACGCATGGTACAACAGAGCGCCATTCTACTTATGATAACATAGTTGTTGTCCTGTGCAGCTGGTCACCAAACATCCTGGTGAACACCCAAGATGTTCAAGAGTAATGAAAATGAACTGTAAAGTCTGTAGGAGTTAGGCTAAAATTGAATTGTAAAGTCTGTAGGAGTTATGCTATTATTGAACTGTAAAAGGGCCAATAACGACACTCCATAGGCCCGTTTCTAAAAGACCATTATTATAAAATGTTAATAGTTTAGTGTGGGTCTTAATGTCATTCCAAGAGTCCATTACACCGGCCTGTTAGGTGCCTCATACCAGGCATTCGCCCCAATATCCACTCCGCCCCCTAATTGTAACACAATGCTAAGAACTTAATTCAATTAAAAGAAAGTATATAAATATTTAGAATCTTATGTTGTTGTGTGTTTAAACATTTGTATTACAAATAATTCAACTATTGTCCTACATTCTGTCCATTCAAAATGTGATTATTCTATTAGAATAAACTGGATCTTTCAGAACGCTCCCCATTACATGATTTCATTATGAGCTAGCCATTAGAACAAAAACAAAAAAAAATGTGGCTTCGTAGAATTTCTCAAAGGTGATAATGTTCAAGACACATTTTTTTAATCTGTGATCTTAAACCGCAGCTTTTTTAAAATTAGAATTGGACTGGCCCCAACAATAACAAAAGAAAAAAAAAAGAAAAAAAAGTCAAATAATAAAAAAAAAAAATTTAGTAGAAAATGTAAGAGTACTATTTCTACTATTCTTATATTATAATAAGGTTTTGTGTCTGATAATTAAGGAAAGTGAAGGATTTCAAGCGGAGACCTATTTGTGACCTACATACTTTGCCACATTCAAAACAGACAGAGACATTCAATTCAGGAAATCAATTAACGCTCTATTTTCACAGTCTTTGGATCTTAAATGTGTTCCTGTGGTCTTCGTAACAGTTCTCCAGCTGTCTCTTCTTCCGGAAGCCACTTGCTGCCAGGTATTTTCTTGAGCTGGTCTTTAAAAACGTTTACAAAAGACATCTCTAATATGCCGTCCATTTTTTACCCCCCCCCCCCCCCCCGCCCTCCTTTAGGCGTAGGTTGTCCCTCAGCTGGAATAGATGTCTTACCCAGCTCAACTGTTGAACAAAAGATTGTCTCTGCACTATCAACACCGGCATTGAATTTAACATATTAATGAGTGTAGACTCATGAATACTCATGATGACCCAGGAACCTATGGTACACACGCTGGAGATGCCTTAGTTATTTTCTTTGTAACATCCAGGTGTTAGCTAAACAGAAGCAAGGAAAAGTTATGACTTGGAAATTTTTAAAATAATAAATGATATTATTAACATAATTACTTGTATTGGCGTAATTAATTAGTCAGCAAGGTAGGAATTAATTCGCATTTTTTATGTTAACGCCCTCAGAATCAAATAACGTGGCTTAAAGTATACAGTGACATTACACTTAGTGATATATAGACATTTTTTTGACATTACACTTAGTGATATATAGACAAAGGAAAGTCTATTATTGTGATTATTTAATGTGATTGTAAAACTACAAGAGATATGCAAGAACTAAAGGACGAGGAATGGAATGTAGAATGAAAAGGTAATCTTGTTTGAAGTAGCAATGAAATATGCTATCTGGAGCCAACAGATTCTTGTTTTACCAATCCCATAACTCATATCTCAGATTCTAAAGATAGTTCATAGTAAGAATCTTTTTAAAACGTAGACTGGACGTTAGTCTTGAGTACAAAACAAAAAGACGTTTTGTACGTGCTAAGTGTACTAATATAAGTTAGAGTGAAGTATTGAAGAATACTTGTATTCAGATTTACATTTTCATAGTAAGTGTTTGTTTACTTTGTGGTGTATTTATTAGCTTACAGGAAGAAATGCAACTATGTGTGTGTGTAAGCATAAGCTAAATGCAACTATGTGTGTGTGTGAGCATAAACTAAATGCAACTATGCGTGTGTGTGTGAGCATAAACTATCTTCCTATTCGTCACAAAGAAGATCTCTCGATCACAAAAACAAACAGACACTAAAACTCTTTCGATCCTCTGAACAAGATATCGTTGAACAGTATATACTTAATTGTTCTCAATTTCGCATGTAATATTAAAGAGAAACTGGGGTATGAACGTATAACTTGTGTGCTATTGTAGAAAAGTTTGCTCTAATCATGTATTGATTTTTGTAATGCACAATTGTTCAACAAATTTCCTCACGGATAATAAAGATTAGTAATATTATTTCTATTATTAAGTACGTTGTTCTCAAATGTTTGTGAGATTTCAAATCGCCTGAAAGTAGTTCCTCTATTCTAAGCCAACAACATGTCATACTTTACAAACTAGCCACCATAAAACAGTGAGTCATTATAAATCTACATGGTAAGCGATTCAATTAAATACCTTCATCAAATAGCAGATACAATATTGTTGTTTCCCATTTAATTTGTATAAAGATTCCCGGGGAGTCAGAACAATGTCGCCATCCCCCCTCCGATTCTCTAACAGCCAAACTCCACATACTATCCAGTTTCTCTTTGAGAGTGTGAAAGCGGCTGGTGATCACTGTGATGTATTATTCAAGGACCACTAGCTAGTGTTTGAGTGATGACCAGCCAGAACCAGAGAGGTTCAGCGGTCAGTGACATAACACAAGCTGCTTGTCCGATGATCTTAGTCTCGTCACTTACAGAGTCGCTGCCCTTGGAGATGGGGTAAAGGGAGAGAAGATGAGAGACTTTTGCTAGTCATGGATTCGATTCCGATATTTTTTTTTTACATTGAGATGCTTTTCTCGATTCCGATGCATACTATTGTTAAAGCGTGGGTATAAGAGTACTCTTGTTGGAACGCTACAGATGATCTACACTACAACTTAGTTGAAAGCTCTACTTAATTCGACCTTTTTTTTGGCTTCAGAGTTCAGATTACATTTCTTTTTTTTTTAATGCATTTAGTTCAGCATAATGCCATTTTAAAGACAACGAAAGTCAATTTAAATTCGGCGTTATCTTCTTTTTCTTGAAGCTTCTATTAGTTATTAGTTAAACGATTTGACCGCTAAATTGATAAGTAATCCAACTCTGTTTTTGCATTGCTACCGTGTATATGTTTTTCCCTTAACTGATGTTTTTGCTTTGTTGTTTTTATACTTTGTAAATTGTAAGGGATGAACTTAGAACAGTTTTCGATCCACATTTAAAACAATGAATGAGAGCCTCCTCCCCAGTCTGAAACAATGAATGAGAGCCTCCTCCCCAGTCTGAAACAATGAATGAGAGCCTCCTCCCCAGTCTGAAACAATGAATGACACCCTCCTCCCCAGTCTGAAACAATGAATGACACCCTCCTCCCCAGTCTGAAAGAATGAATGACACCCTCCTCCCCAGTCTGAAACAATGGATGACCCCCCCTCCTCCCTAACCTACATAGAAATTCATGTGACTGACACATTGATGTCTCCAAAATAGGGGACTGTAGAATGCAACAGTCTAGTCTTTTAAATTATAAAAATCAATTTTGAGTTTCAATATTTGTACGTGCATTTTAATTTGACAAAGTGTATAAATACATTCTCTATATTTAGAAAGTGATGAAATGTTTGTGAGACAGTGGCGTTGCATGAAAGTAGTTCCTCTATTCTATGCCAGAACGGAAAAAAACAAACATGTTTGTCTTCCCAAAGAACAATTGAGTGATAGCCCTTTTTTAAAATATAATTTTAGAAATTGTTCAATAGCCTTGTTTTTGCTCATTTCAGATAACAGTTTTCTGTCCAGTGAAGGGCGTTAGTTGTTGAACTTGGGATCCTATTGTGTTATCGGGCTGGATCATCTCAAAATAGTTTTCGTCGTTAGAGGAGACAAGTGTTGTCAAGATTCTGAATACTGAAGCATTGCGTTTTTTTAGACGTACACACACACACACACAATCATACACTAACAGCTCGACTCCAGCACGTGTTTTTACACTCAACCCAGATAATCGAAACTCAAAGATTAAAAAAAAAGATGAGATATGACTATTTCAATTTAGCTATCATAGTGTTCGAATTTGATCCAAATGTTATTTTTTCTGTTTCAATTTAATAGTGCCTCAGTGAGTTGTGACTTTATTTTAATTAGTGTACAATTATGACGTAATTTAATCCATTACGTCTCATTAAGGCTCTTCTTGTAAGTGCATTAATGATCGAATATATATAAATATAGAGGCTTAACTACAGCCTCCAAATCACGGGCTAAATGCAGTCTCAATGTTGTGGTTTAAATACGCTTTAATGAAAAAGCGGTTAATACTACCTGACTACCTATATGCAATAGATTTAATACTGCCTCAACGTAAAAGGCTTTATAAATGACTATTTATAATGGCCTAAATAAAACAATAATCTTGGTACACTCTGATAAATTGATCGGGGAGTCTCCTGTCCAAGCAACTAGACAGACATCCTGTGAATCATCACAGCAGCAGTATTACTGAAATGGTTAACAGGACTTTTCGATTCCTGTTTGCTGTTGGGAAATAGCCAATAATGATCAGCAGGCTGCCATTCAAATAATTGCCATCAGCCAACTGACTCGGTTACGTCCAGTCGTTTAATGCCGCGTGACAGCTGATATAGACCTACATCTAGTTAATTGCCTATGTTGACAACCTAGCGATATTGATGTATATTTGCCTATTCATGGTGGCAGTATAGTTTTTAAATGTAGATGTTGAATCTAAATAGTATTATTTCGCTTTACTTCTGTATAACCTAACTGTCGTAATCTAGGTCATAAATGTTTTAGATTCAGAGCGTCGGATATTGTTAACATTTTTCAAAGAATTTATTTTTTTTAGAGAATAAATTGCGAAAACATGGATCGAATCTCAAACATGGCAGAACTCTAAGGCTCTATGTCTGCTAGCCTCGTTCTCAACTTAGCAGAACTCTAAGGCTCTATGTCTACTGGTCAAGCGCTAAGTCTCATCAATGATTCAATGATTATTAGCGAATGTTTTGGTCTAGTTATTAGACTACAGATGTTAGAAGACCATTGTTTCTTTCTTTTGGTGACATGTCGAATCGTTATTTCTTGGCTGTTCTTCACTTCACCTAGGGCCTCCCTACTCATTTCGCCTAGGGTGTCCAATAACCCAAAGCTGGCCCTGAAACAACGTAACATAAATGAGCATAATTTCAACTTATATAAGTAATCAGCATAAGAAAATAAAACCTCTCTTCTCTTTCTCTCAGTTGCTATATCCCTCTCCCTCATCCTTTCTCTCTTCATTCCTCTCTCTCTGTCTCTGATTTTCTCTCTCTCCCTTGTTGCCTCGCTCATCCATTCACCATCTCTCTCATACTTGTCCCTTAAAAATCTATATCTTAAGTCTACATCTGGAAGTGAAAATATTTTCATAAAGTTACTGACTAGCTTTCAACTTGCAGACCTGTAAAATCCTATGTATGAACGAATAATATGAATTTTGTTTAAACTGACGTTATTGACCAGTCTTGCATTGCATATAGTTTTATCCGTCACACTTCACTGACCACTAGTAGACACCATTTCCAACAACCAGACTACTCTCTATAGCCTAAAAGCTGTTGATTAACCTACTGCTGAGTCCAGGAGCTGTAAGCATGATGTAAAATGTACATGTCCCAGTGCGACAGAAATAGTACCAATCAATAACCTTTGTTCAGACTAAGGAGATCTATCTCTGGGCTTTGATTTCCTCTTTTTTTAAATAGAGAAACAGAAATAAATGTTTGAATAATTAACAGAGCGCTCAGGTGGAGACGAGATGAAATCATTAAAAAAACTATTTTTTTAGTATTATTTTAATCCCTTAGGATCAATTGAAACGATATTAGGCCGTTGTTGTAGTGAGTTGTGTAGCCAGTTGTCTGGCTGAATGTGTTCTTGTCGGGAAATCTAGAAGTGAAGAATGAGACCAGCATTATAAACTCAATATGTACACAGCTTCATAACATTCCAGTGAAAGATTAGTGCACTACAAACACAGCTTTATAACATTTCAATGAAAAATAGAGCACTACAAACACAGCTTAATAAAATTCCAGTGACAAATTAGAGCGCAACAAACACAGATTAAAAACTATCGAAAGAAGGGGTGATCGCTTTTTAAATGCATTTATATATTAAAAAAAGGTGAACCACCTAAAATCGATCTTGGGGGCTATATCCTCCTCATGTCAATGAGCTAATCACTGCGCCTGTGAAGTGATTATGAAAATAGAAGGTTTTATAGTTATCTATAGTTAGTTTCAATAGTTAATTTCAAACTTTTCTTAATACAAAGTATAAAGGGGAATAATTCAGCTTATACCACCTTATCAGTCAATTACAATTTCTTTCCCTTGTTTGTGATACCAAACAAAATAATTAATTACCAATAGGTAATTAACTAATTTGTTAATATTTGTATAGTCGGGTAAAAGAAATAATAGTGGGCGTGGGATAAATAACGTGTACAAACTTGTACCAGACAGACAGACAGAGTTGCCAACTTGCAGACTTGTACAACAACTCTCCTAAGAGCTATTTAAAGAGGCAAATATATTTTCCTATGTATGAATGAATAATATAATTTTTTAATGATGTTATTGACCAGTCTTGCATTGCATTTAGTTTTATAAAAAAAATATAGCACTAGAAACGACTATATCGACTAGACTAAATCGACTATATCATGGTGCAACAGCGTTTTAGGACAAGCATCCATACGGCCAAAAGAAGTTTTCCTGGAGCTGACATCGAAAGCGACCATGACCTTGTTATGATGACCATCAAATTACACATAAAAAAGGTAACAAAACAAGGACCTACCAGGATAAAATATGACCTGGATAAGCTGAAAGACCCCCAAATAGTTGTAATATTCGAGCACAAGTAGGAAGACGTTTTGCAGCCCTTAAAATCTTGGACTGCAATGACCTTGATATCGACACATAAGTCAATATACTAAACACAGCAGTCACAGACACAGCCCTCGAAATACTAGGGAAGCTCCGCCCGCCCCAAAACACTGGGTAACAAAGGATATACTCCTACTCTGTGACAAGCGACGAGAGCTTAAAGGGAAAAAGTTGTCCAACCAAAAATATGTCCACGAATCCGAAAGCGTCAACAAACGGATTAGAAAGGGAATGAAAGAAGCGAAGAAAAAGTGGATAGAGAATAAGTGTCAAGAAATTGAACAGGGACCTAACAGGAATGACAGTAAAAAACCTTACCAAACTAGTGAAGGACCTGACTACCTCTAAGCATGGAAGAACCAACACAATATAAGATAAAAATAATAGATGCTTAACTGAGGAAAAAGATGTATTAAAAAGATGGACGGAATACTGTTCAGAGTTGTATAACTTTGAAATCTCAGGAGCTACAGAGATACTAAATGTCCCGGCAGTATCCAACATTGACGACTATCCGATTCTTCGCTCAGAAGTAGCATTTGCAGTAAAAGCCCTGAAAAAGGGAAAATCGGCCGGAGTTGACAACATTCCTGGTGAACTTCTACAGGCGGGAGGAGAAACCATGATAAACGCACTCTTTATGATTTGCAACAACCCTAACCCTTCCTCCTCCTATGGCCCAAACCCTGGACCCAATCACTCATCATCACCCTTCCAAAATAGGCAATTTACAACTCTGTCAAAACTATATCACCATCAGCCTCATTACCCATTCCAGCAAAGTACTGTTAAAAATTATATTAAATCGACTAAAACCGATAGCAGACAAAATCATATCTGAAGAACAAGCGGGTTTTAGATAAGGTTGCAGCACAACAGAACAAATCTTAAACCTCAGAATACTCCGTGAAAAATATCTCCAACACCAATAGAATCTTTTCCATGTCTTTATTGATTTCAAGAAAGCTTTTGATTGAGTATGGCATGGGGCACTCTGGGCGACAATGGAAAAGTACAACATAAATAAAAACATAATCCAAGTTATCCAGAACCTCTACGAGGATGCCACCAGTGCGGTGTACTTCAACAATAATATTGTTGGAGTAAGACAAGGCTGCCTACTTTCACCAACACTCTTCAATATCTTCCTTGAAAGGATAATGGAAGATGCTCTCGAGGGCTGGGAAGGTACTGTAGGCATTGGAGGAAGAAGACCTGACCTGGTAATGCGCATTAACAAGACTTCCGCAGCATATGGTATGCAAATAAATGCCGAAAAAAACAACAAATTATGAGCAATAGCCAACAGGGCTTTAAAAGGGACTTAGCATAGGAGATGAAAATCTGACTAGAGTTAGCAGCTTCAAATACCTCGGAGCTACTGTCTCAGATGAGGGAACGAAACCCGAACTATTGGCCCAAATAGCACAGTCCACAGCAGCCCTTTCAAAACTTAAAATAATATGGAAAGACAAAGGCTTAGCCCTCGTCACCAAAATGCGACTGATGCGCTCCCTGGTCATGGTCACACTTTTATATGCTTGTGAGTCGTGGACGCTGACTGCAGAGCTAGAGAAGAGGATCCCACCAATGGAATTGAGATGCTACAGAAGGATCCTAGGTATCCCTTTCAAATACCGCATCACAAACCAAGAGATTAGAGACAGGGTGACTGCAGCGATCTAATGGATAGGTAAAGGGTAAAAAGAAACGACCTGTAAACAGTTTTAGAACATTCAATACAATCCACAAGCAGCTGAAAAAGATGGGAAAAAAGGGGGGGGGGGGCAACAAATCGTTCATATTGTATCATATGGAAGGAGAGTTTAATAAAAGAAGAATTCGAAGAAGTTACTAATGAGACTTGACAGTAAGACTGAACTGGATGGGGTCAAGAACAATAACACTAGGTATTAAATATGACATAACATATTTAGCCTACTGAATGGATTGAGACGAACTGAGCTCAAGCAGCAAGACATTAAAAGGCCTGTTTAATTTTTAAAAAAAAAAGCACTTTATGTTTGTACACTGGTAAAAAAAAATATTTAGTGAGTGTAAAGGAGAAGATTCGTTCATTTTCCCCCCTGAAAACCGAAAGCAACAATTTCAACATAAACACATTCACATGGCACACTAACACATGCGCAATTCACACGTAATAAACACATTCACACGACACACTAACACATGCGAAATTTATACGTTTCTTTCTATCAGGATGTTTTAATACATAGGCTACCTCGCAGCTTCCCTCCTCCCGAGGTGTTTTTAGACATAGGCTACCTAGGCGGCTTTCTCCTCTCGAGGTATTTTTAGGCATAGGCTACCTCGCAGCTTCCCTCCTCCCGATGTGTTTTTAGGCATATGATAACTAGGCAGTTTCCCTCCACCCGAGGTGTTTTTAGGCATAGACTAACTAGGCAGCTTCTTCCTCTCGAGGTGTTTTTAGACATAGGCTAACTAGGCAGTTTCTTCCTCTAGAGGTGTTTTTAAGCATAGGCTAACTAGGCAGTTTCCCTCCAATCGAGGTGTTTTTAGGCATAGGCTAACTAGGCAGTTTCCCTCCACCCGAGGTGTTTTTAGGCATAGGCTAACTAGGCAGCTTCCCTCCTCTCGACGTGTTTTTAGGCATAGGCTACCTCGCAGCTTCCCTCCTCCCGAGGTGATTTTAGGCATAGGCTACCTCGCAGCTTCCCTCCTCCCGAGGTGTTTTTAGGCATAGGATAACTAGGCAGTTTCCCTCCACCCGAGGTGTTTATAGGCATAGGCTAACTAGGCAGTTTCTTCCTCCCGAGGTGATTTTAAGCATAGGCTAAGTAGGCAGCTTCTTCCTCTCGAGGTGTTTTTAGACATAGGCTAACTAGGCAGTTTCCCTCCACCCGAGGTGTTTTTAGGCATAGGCTAACTAGGCAGTTTCCCCTCCACCCGAGGTATTTTTAGGCATAGGCTCACTAGGCAGCTTCTTCCTCCCGAGGTGTTTTTAGGCATAGGCTAAGTAGGCAGCTTCTTCCTCTCGAGATGTTTTTAGGCATAGGCTAACAAGGCAGTTTCCCTCCACCCGAGATATTTTTAGGCATTGGCAGCTTTCCTCTCCAGAGGTGTTTTTAGGCATAGGCTAACTAGCAACTTCCCTCCACCCAAGAAGTTTTTAGGCTTCCCTCCTCCCCAGGGTCTTCATCTACGTTCCGTGCCAAGGCCGCCCTAGGCCCCTACAAGTCTACTAAGAACGTATCTAGTCCAATTCAACAAAAAAAAAATTGACCTATTTTTTTAAAAAGAAAATTTTAATTCAATGTTTACACTCAGATGCATTTCTACATGCCAGCTATTCAATAGAACATTGGAGAAGCTCAAATAGTACGATTTTGTTGTTCACTCTGCAGTGTGTTGGATCACTTTAGTGTTACACAATTCTCCTCATTCTGCTTCGGTCGATAGATTTCTAAAAACAGCTACTACTTGAAGTGTGAGCCAATGAGCATGTATGTGTGTTTTAAAAATAATATGCTCATATCAACCTGCTACTTGTTTGATATATGTTGTCTATGAATATAGATTTCTGCTATCTTGGTTGGCAGATTTCTTAGCAGAAGAGATTGTGTCATCTTCGTTTGATGGGTATTCAATGACCTGAAGTGATTCAGAGCCTCACAGGGCCTTTAAACTAAGAATCTGCTCTTAATGATGGGTTCAGTTTTTTTTTTAGTCCGGCTTCGTTTTTATTTTCAGAATATAAAACTAAAGGACCGCACCGGAAAAAAAAATACACGTTTGCCTTCCCTTTTTCTACAAGTTATCATCACTTCCTTAACACTTCGCATTATTAATTTCGCTCGTCACTCACTCGCACACAACTTTAAGAATAAAAAGTAAAATGTCACACCATTTGAAAAGAAACATAAGATGCGGCCTTAGCCTCCTTCTTCCCGAGTGCCATTAAAGAATGGAATGGGTTGCCTGAATCAGCCAGTGTCATATTCGGGGCTAACATGACTCGTGAATGTTTGTCATATTTACCGTTCAACAACGATGGCGGGCTTGCCCTCCTCTAATGCCATACCTGGAGGCTTCATTAATGTTATATACTTAATTAATGTTTCAACATGCAGGTATCATTAACCACTTAATAAGCTAGAGTTATATTATAGGCTTTTTATATTCATTTAGCAGCCTTTATCCAACTAAATGCACGGAAAATTCAGCTTCAATTTTCAAAGAAATGCATCAGGATTGGTAAAGTGCGTTAGGAAGAGTAACCCCGCATATTTCATAATGGGCTGACAGTAACAAGTATATCGTTGGGAACCCAACAAGTGTGGGGCCTTGATCGGTTGCTCCAATAGCCGCCCCCCCCCCCAATCCTATACCGCTCCAAAACTATGAAGATGAACTAATTTACAAAGCTTATATCAACTCACTCTGCCTGTCTGGTAGAAGGTTTGTACAAGTTATTTCCATTTCAATTAGTTAATCAACTATTGGTAATTAATTATTTTGTTTGGTCTCGAACAAGGGAACGAAATTGTACTTGACTGACGTGGTATAAGCTGAATTAGTCCCATTTATAGGTCGCCGCTTTAAATTTTGTAGCTAACAGAACTATAAAACCTATTTACATAAGCACTTCGAAGGCACAGTGGTACAGTGTCAGCTTGGGGAGGTTTACCATAGTTTGCTTAAAAAAATTTAAATATTTTTTTTGCATTGATGGTCCATTACATCAGTGGATTAAAGATTTTTTTAATAGGGAGAGAACAAACTGTAATAATAAATGGCTCTAAATCAACACCAATAACAGTGAACTCAGGTGTACCTCAAGGAACACTGTTAGGTCCACTACTAATTTTAATTCACATAAATGATTTACCAAATTGCATTAGTTCGGGAGAAAAAGTCAGATTATTTACAGACGATTACATAATATATAGAACAATAAAAACAACACAAGATACAGAAATTTTACAAAGAGAATTAGATGAATTACAGAAATGGGAATCTAATTGGAGCATGTCTTTCCACCCAGAAAAATGTCAATTATTAAGAGTAACAAAAAAACTAAAACAAATTAATTCCACTTATCTTATTCATGGTAAACCAGTAACACAGACTAAAAACGTAAAATACCTAGGTGTTATAATAAATGAAAAACTGTCATGGAATCCCCATATTGATGAAACTATCAAAAAATCAAACAAAGCATTAGGGTTTATTAAAAGAAATTTCTATAAATCAAATAAGAACATAAAACTAAAATGTTATTTAACCTTGGTTAGGCCAATAATAGAATATGCATCCTCCGTTTGGGACCCCTCAACTCAAGAAAACATTTTTAAAAAAAGGAACAGACACAAAATAGAGTAATGAGATTAATAACAAACGAATATTCACATTTGACTAGAGTAACACCTTTAGTAAAATCACTAAATTTAGAAAGTCTTCAGGATAGAAGACTTAAAATAAAGTAGCAATTATACATAAAACACTGAGCCATAATCTTCAAATACAAAACCAAAATGTAATAAAAACTCAGAAAGACACAAAGATAAAGGCACATTCCTAGTTCCATATGCAAGGACAAATTTGTACAAATGCTCTTTCTTCCCTAGAGCTATTAGAGCATGGAATGGGTTGCCTGGGATAGCCAGGAAAACCAATGACTTGGCAGAATTTAGGTCATTGGTTAGTATGCATGACTAAATGCATGACGCGTAGGACGTAATGATTTTTTTTTTTGAAGTAACGTCTGTATCATATAAGATAAGATAAGAAATTTGTAAAACGAAAATAAATAGGCGACAGGAGAGAAATCACTGGAAGTCCAAAAGATTCCGAAAGAGTAACTAAACAGACCATTGGTTCATCTCTTGTTTTGATTCCCATCACGTTATTGGCTTCCCATTTCGTTTATTTCTACCGTTTCTGCTTTGTTGAATTGTCCATCCTCAGTTGCAACTTGAAGAGTGCATGCAACCTTTAACTAACAAATAAGTACATTTCGTACGGTGTTATGAAATTATGAACTAAAAAAACATTTGAATGACTTTGATAGCGAACAAAAAACATTAGAGAATGGAATCACTTGCCTGAATCAGGCCGGGCAAACCAAAGACTTAATAGAGTCTCTAATTAACATGCAGGATTAGTTGAAAACATGGATACACGTAGGACGTCAGTATTTTCTGTAACCTTTGAAATCCATGTGATAGTCAAGGCTTTAAACATCATCATTTTCTACTTGTCTGCACGCATTGTAAAACAGTTCAGCGTGTTATGGGTTAAGATAAGAAGATAAAACAAAAGAATAAAATAGTATTAAATACGTTAGGCAATTAAAAATAAAACAAAGGTGGGATTTCTTTTTTGGGCCAGGTGTCTCACAGACTCAAGTGTCTTACAGACTCAGGTGTCTTACAGACTCAGGTGTCTTACAGACTTAAGTGTCTCACAGTCTCAGGTGTCTGACAGATTCAAGTGTCTCACAGACTCAAGTGTCTCACAGACTCAGGTGTCTCACAGACTCAAGTTTCTCACAGACTCAAGTGTCTCACAGACTTAAGTGTCTCACAGACTTAAGTGTCCCAAAGACTCAAGTGTCTCACAGACTCAAGTGTATACTGTCTCACAGACTCTATGACTCACCATTTCTAATATTACGGGCTTAAAACAAATGTTTGTGTTGAAAACGAAAGATGTGGTGGGAGACATGCCTTTGTCTTGCTAAAGAAAGGAACCAACTAGAAGAGAAACTGTTGTTGGAGTCTGTCATTAGAGATTACATTAGAGATTACTGCACATTTCATGCAGGTTCGGTATAAAGTACAAATAGTAATCAAATAATAGAGAGATCTAAAATTCTAAAAGAATTCTGATAATGCCGCACTAGAAATTAAACCAGAAAACAAAGAAAAACGAGTTATCTAACATTTTCATTCAAATCTTGGGTCAGATCAAAGATTGAAAGTTGTCTGTGCACAGAGAAAGAATTTCAACTGTTAAGTTGTAGTGAATGGGAAAGAAATCAAAGATGGTTGTCGTTAAAGAACACGTCTGCAATCAGCGCTGAGAAAAAATCCATAGCCGCATCTCAGTGCATTGAATCCTAATTGATTATTTAATTAGTGAAGACAAGCAAGATCCTTACGATCTTATGTTTCGGGTTGAAGAAAAACGTAACAACGGGTGGGGCATGGATGTGTATGCTCTGTAGATTTAAAGGTCAACTGGTTTGTGACACTGAATGAACAATAGCTTGTTGACTGACCCCAAGTCCTAAGTACAGACCCATTCCTATTTCCTTGTTTCCCGTCTCTTCTCCAAATTATCAAAAGTCATTGGCAGCGGAGGTCCCGTCAGAGAATTGCATGAGTCACAGTAATTATCAAATAGCTACTATGTACATTTGGAGAACAAAAAAAAGGATTTTATGGTCAGCTATATTAGACATTTTAAATTAAAAGAGGCGATCACAAAACTGTTTACTTGTCAACATTCATCATTAAAAGGATTACAGGCCCCAGGGGCGATTCGTTGATTTTTTTTTTTGAGAAACACCTTTGTAATAATGTGAATTGTTAAGTATGTTGTGAACTTGCAAAAGGAACAAAAGCTATTTCATGACTTATCTAAGATAAGTCCTATTTTAGGATGACCGATTTTATCAAGGGGCTATATTCTCTTGTGCTAATAAACTAAAGAAATCGTTATGTCTAGTCTTTATGAAAGATGCAATGTTCATTTTAATATCTACTGGAAAATCCGTAAATACGATAGAATCGAGACCAGTTTGTTTCTAAGTCTGGACCAAACAAAAATACCTTAAGGGGATCAACCTAGCAGTTTAGACCAAGCTTCACATTTCATTGGATGGTATCTTAACCATGGAGTGCAATCAAATATATACAAATACATATAATCTAGTTAACATGTAGTACAGCAAATAAATCACTCACTATAGACAATGTAGTTAGTTTATATGCAGTACAGCGAAATGACTCACTTACTAGAAACAATCTAGTTAGTTGACACGTAGTACTTACAAGTTAGTTGACACGTAGTACTTACAAGTTAGTTGACACGTAGTACTTACAAGTTAGTTGGCGCGTAGTACTTACAAGGTAGTTGACACGTAGTACTTACAAGTTAGTTGACACGTAGTACTTACAAGTTAGTTGACACGTGGTACTTACAAGTTAGTTGACACGTGGTACTTACAAGTTAGTTGACACGTAGTACTTACAAGGTAGTTGACACGTAGTACTTACAAGGTAGTTGACACGTAGTACTTACAAGGTAGTTGACACGTAGTACTTACAAGTTAGTTGACACATAGTACTTACAAGTTAGTTGACATGTAGTACTTACACGTGACCACCTCTTGTTTACTGTTCATCAAAACGTTCCTGAGTGCGGCGTTCGTTGAATGTTGCTCTTCGTTTTTCGACAACGCCTAGAGAATTGTAAAATTGCAACAACGATTTATTCAATTAGCCAAAACATTTACCAGAAACGTAATTATGTCAAATTGAATTAAGTCATATATATGTATGATTGCTGGTAGCTACGTTATTAGTTGTTGATGTTTTTTTTTACCGAGATTAAATCTAAATTTGTTTGTGTGGTCGAAATCTTTTAGCATTATTTCTCTCATTTCACATTTTTGGATCAAGTTGTAACTTTTCACACATGAATCAATAAAACAAAATTAACCAATTTGTAAATCAATTAGTCGTAAACAATTAATATTGTTTTATATTGAAAATGTACTAAATCGGTGATTGGCGACAAGTGACATAATTACAATAATGTAGAGAAATATGTCGTTCAAAATTGTAAACTAGCTATACACGGATAAAACCTTCTATTTTTTAAAGTACTTAAGCAGCTCAGTGGCAAAACAACTTCCATCATGGAGTGTCGAGTTGGAATTCAGACTCGAACAACTTTTTTTTGTCAAAAGACAGCACGGAAACCTTCTTCCCGATACTCCCTCCCTCCACTGGTCCACACAAATGATTGGACCAAAGCGCACCGAACATGCAATAAGCATACAAGTTGTGCCAAACAAAAACTATTTAATACAAATATTTCCAATCGTACATTGTTAGTCTATATCTCTTTAAAATTAATTTAATGATTGATTCAAAATAACTGATGCAATTTCACTCGACTTAAACTGTGTTTTTTAAAGTATTTGTTTTAAATCCCACTTGTTTTAAATCTACATGTCCTAAGAGATTTAACCAAAGGCGTAGCTAGCAATGTGTCGCACGGGGGAATAAGGTGGTTCCTCTGGACTAAAAGCATCTATTTCAGTTGCTAGTCATCGACATAACACAGTAACTTTCATAACTATGTTTCTCAAAGATCAGATTACTACAAACAAGAACAAGAAAAACAAGGTACAAAAACATTTGTGTGAAAACACAAACTCGAAATCGGCCACCAAAGTGGTCCATTCAGGCATGTAAAAAGTCAGGTTTCTATATTTTCAGCTACAAACTATAAGCAACTTTAAACCTATCTCTGTCAGCTACAAACTATAAGCAACTTTAACCCTATCTCTGTCAGCTACAAACTATGAGCAACTATAACCCTATCTCTGTCAGCTACAAACTATGAGCAACTATAACCCTATCTCTGTCAGCTACAAACTATAAGCAACTATAACCCTATCTCTGTCAGCTACAAACTATGAGCAACTTTAACCCTATCTCTGTCAGCTACAAACTATAAGCAACTATAACCGTATCTCTGTCAGCTACAAACTATGAGCAACTTTAACCCTATCTCTGTCAGCTACAAACTATGAGCAACTTTAACCCTATCTTCGTAAGCACAACCAATAAAGACGTGTAAGTGTCCTACGTGTTGAGGATATTGTTGTAGTGTTAGTCCGAGTCACGATAGGATACCACAGCATGGGAGATTTATTAATGCTATTATTATTATTACATTGTTAATATTCATATGTATTCAATGTGAACCTTATGTTATTGAATGATTATCTAATTGATTTAATTGTTTTGTAAAGTGCCAATCTTTCATTTAAGGCCTCAAGGAAGAATATTTGTTTTAGTTACGTTTTACTTGACCTAGTTACGTAATCAACATACATATAACGAGATGCCACTTATTCAGTACTGTCTAAAACTCTATCCCACTTCTAGACTTATTTACAGACTTAAGCCATTTTCTTTTCTCTTTTAAACCAAAACAAAAAAAATATTTAAAATCTAAATAGACTGTGAGATAGAAAATACTTCATTTTGTAATATAATTTTTAATATCATTAATTTAGATAAAGAAAAATAAAACCTTTGCATAAATATGTTGAAAATATACTGAAAAACCTCCTTTATTACCTTATTTTATCTTTCATATAATATTTAGTATAGTATTATATTATTGTTTTTTTTTTACAATTAGTAGTGAATACTTGTAAAAACTGTTGCATTGTTAATTATTTTTTTAAATTAAACTTTTCGCTTTAAGAAAAGAAAAAAGTAGCCGTTGCGTCAGTACTTTGAAACTTTAAAATATCATGATATCGGATTTTTAATATCTTTTCTAAATTTTGAGATCTAAACGGAGCGGACGAACGGACTGAGGGACAGACATGCCACACTAACTATTAGCGACTACTCCCCAGCTAAAAAAAACATTTATGATCTGAGCTAGAAAGTAACCAAAAATATTAAAACCCGTAAGCAGGATGTTCTTGTTTTACTTACAAATGTTTCAAATGTAAGAATAAAATCTATGCATGAATGTCATGTTGACATCTGATCCTGGTGAGAAACATATTAAAAAGCAACAAAAACGGAATAATTAAGGCACATGTAGGCAAATGTCCATCTAACAATCTGTCGTCTGCTGCGTTAATAGGTCGGAGAAACATACGGACAAAATGACAAACTTAAAAAAACCAAACGTTATACCGAGCGTATATCCACAACAGTTAGACAATTAGACAAACTATTGATAATGGCACTTCCAGAGAGCTGCAAGTTAATAGTGGAACTTGATGGATGGAAACAAATATCAAGCAGGGAGTCTCAAGTTGGCTAGATCTAAACGAAGGTTACAAAAAAAATTGTGAGACTGTTTTGAGCACTTTAACACACTGCAGTTATTAGCGTTTAACTCGTGTGTTTAAACGTACGTATGCATTTCATTAGAAGGCCTACTAGACACTTTGAATTGTACATCTAGGAGCTAACCACATCTGTGTTCTTCTAACATGAGCATTTTTGTTTTCAACTTTTGTTTCACATGGTTCAGGACGTTTGACAAGATGTGATACATTAGCCTTGTAGTCTAGCCTTGAACTCACCTTGAACTCTATAGCCAACTGCTTCCCTTGAAGTTTCTCTTTGTACACAGCTAGGAAGACCCCGGAAGGGATAGGATCGCTGTCAACAGCATCTATTGCCCGTTCTTCCCGAGCAGACGAATCCATAGAAAGGCCGCACATGACCTTCAGCTGAGAGAACTTGAGACCAATGCACGAGACCAGGCTTTGGCTCATCGTCTGGGCAGGTCACGTTTGGGCAGGTCACGTCTGGCCGAGACCCAGTTTGCTGCCGTAAACATGGCCAGCCGGCTGGACGCGTCCTTATGTCTCTGGCCAGTTGTGTCTCTCGTTTGTCCAATCCATTCAATGGTCAATTGAGTTTCTATACAGTTTAGGAGCTAAAGAGTGCTTGAACTGGTTAATTTGCGCATTCCAAATTCTCATATGCTGTGTCAATGGCTCGTTGTAAAATTGAGATGTCAATAACCATTTTGCACCTAGAAAATAAAACAGCTAGGATTAGATATATGTTATTCTCAAATCATTGTTGCTTTATTAAACTGAAATGGTCAAAATTGAGATATGATAGTTTGCTAGCTTTGTATCAGCATCAGCAATTGACAGTTTAGACATGTGTATGGGTAAAAAAACATATAAACAATCAATACAGAGTAAGCTATATCTATCGTCCATAGTAAACTATACCCATCGTTCATGATTTTAATACACTGAAGTCGATTCAAACAATAGGCTCTCTTTTCCACTATTGAACAACGGGCTGTAGTGGCTACGGCTACAGCTGAAAGACTCTTATATCTAGATAAAATGTTTATTTTTGTTTTTTTCAGCCTTACTGTTTTTTCTTAAGATATATATTGTATTACGGTTTGGGATTAGGACATAAGTAAACCATAATAACACGAAACGCTAACATGGTGTAATGTATCTGTATTTGATAAATTGTATTTTCTCGAACATGTTAAGAGCAAAATCAAGATTTAAAATAGGTCACTATTTTTTAAGTAAATTTTCTGGTGTATATTTAGTTTTAAACAACGAGATCTATTAAAACAGTGAAGATCTACTTGGTTTATGTCATTGAGAAAACACATCAGTATGTCGGGGTATTGAATCCGTGAGAGAAACAAGTGTCAATCATTTTATTCACAGCAATCTTCATATTTTATCTACAAATAAACAAAACAAGAATAGAAATAAAAAATCCTTTCTTAGTAAACTAAAGCTCGTATCCGTATGGGGAAGTATCTATTGTCTGTGGATAGTAGGCCTATCTATTGTCTGTGTATAGTAATTAGTAGGCCTATCTTTTGTCTGTGGATAGTAGGCCTATCTATTGTCTGGGGACAATATCTTTGTCTAGAATGGTATCCATTGTGTGAGCAAGTATCTGGAAGAGATGTCATGTCTACATTATTAATGCCAAAAACACCATCAAAGCTTTGACCTTTAGATTTAAACATCTAATCCCCCCCCCCCCCCACCCCAAAACTGTTCCTGTCGTCTGCTATCATAATGAGAAGACACAACAAATCTTTCGGTTTTCTTGGCCACTTCCGTCTTGTAGTTCTTTTCATCGGAGCCAATCCGCGTATTTCCGGTTTTCTTTAGCCTTTATTCTTTTCATTTTAGTTTGTATTTTTGCTAGCTTTGAGATCTCTCTCTTTCCTTTCCACCCCACTTTCTCTCTCTCTCTCTCTTTTTTTTTCTCTCTCTCTCAATATATAGATTTATCGGTGTCTGTATAATGATTCTTTTAAGTGTTTGTAATCTCTGCAGGCTAAAGATTATTTAGAAAAACATCTTGAAATACAAAGGGCAATAGTTTTGTCAATTTATGTTTGAAGATTGTTTTATGGATGACCCCTAGCCCCCCCCCCCCCCCCAATGAGTCATGTTGTTTGCATTCCGCCACACCCTAATGACTGGGTTACAGGAACGTTGGCAACTCTGCAACTCTTTATGACATAGGAATAGTCACTGAATCAGATTTGTAAAGAATCATACTTATACAATATGGCTTTTTATCTGTATGTGTTCAGAGCAAGAGGAAGAGTAATAGAAAAGAAAAGTGAGAAAGAAAGAGAGAGCTAGAAGGAGAAAAACGAGAGAGAGAGAGAGAGAGAGAGAGAGAACCCCTTTGTGTAATAATAAGAAAAGAGAAGAAATTAGTTTTTTTTTAATGGGAAGAATGAAAGTAAATGAATCGAAAAGAATTGTTTAAAAGTGGCTGAATTGGATGACAACAGAAAAACAACTTTCAAAAAAGAAAGAGAAATGCTGATCTCTAAATTATTGAGAGATATTTGTAAATGTGAAGATCTTCTCCTTATTAAGCTTCGATTTTTTAAAAGTATTTTAAAATTTTGCATGTTTAATATTGCTTTTGTCGTATATACAATGTGTATACAATAAGCATTTGTTTGTTTCTTTGTTTTTGATAAAGTCCTCTATACGTCACTGTTACAAACACATTTTAGCCAAACCCAGTTTGTCCGTTACACAATACAGCAATGCTGCAATCGGATTTTCAATGACGTTTTTAGCTTCCCGTCTAATTGTGGCCAACAGATGGACAGACCAACAGCACTAAAACAACAGAGGTTTTTCCTTTACAATGGAATGGCTTACAAAGAAACATTTTATTGTACAGTTAAAATGTTTCTCTTCTCACCGTGTTATTTCGTTGTTGTTGTATCTTATATGTAGTTACCCTCTTTCTTTCCTGTTTTCATCTACACACACATCTCTCACTTCATCAGTTTCCCTCTTTTTTCTACTGTCTTTATATTTTACTCTCTCTCTCTCTCTCTCACACACACACACACACACACACACATATACTCATCCTCACATAAACGCACTAACGTTAGAACCCACCGGCTGCTTGACTGTTTATAACACCCTAGCCTATGGGATTGATTATTTTTTTGTTCTGCTCTGATAATCACACCGCACACAGATGTCTTCCAATATCTCACCTGTATTGAACATAAATACAAAGAGCCTACGCTGTTCTATAGGAATACATCAAATAAATTAAAATGCATTGCACCAATACAGAATATTTCAACCAAATCTAGATTTTCTTTTCTCATTTTTTCGTTTAATGTGTAGTATTTATTTATTTATTTAATATCACATAGAGGGCATATAGGTAGAGTGGTAATGCGTTTGCATCGCAACCAATGATTTCGAGTTCGAATCAGGTAGTTGAATTTCGGTATTTTCAGAATGCCCTTGAGTCCACCCATCTCTAAAGGTTATTTAACCTTGTATTAGCCATAGAAACAGATGACCTTTACCCCATCTGCCCCCATAGAAACAGATGACCTCTACCTCATCTGTTTCCATAGAAACAGGTGACCTTTTCCTCATCTTCCCCCATAAAAAAAACATTTTGCAAGGTCTGAAAGGTGCACCTTTACATTTAGGGAAGAACATTTTTAGTACACGGACCAAAAGTTTGGAACTCTCTCAACAATAAGTTCAAGAAGTTACATTTAGACTTTCTAGTTTAAAACTCGAATAAGTTTGCTTTTTAAAGTTTGTTCCATAACGCATAACACTATGTTTGTTATCCAATTGTTATGGACACATTATAAAAATTGTTAGAAATCTGGCATGACATTATTTGTACGCAATGCCCCAGTCAAGAATTCCCTCATATCTTGTTTTACAAGTTGAGTAGATAGATTGTTGTCAGTGTGAAGAAGAGAGAATACACTTAAATAGTACGCCAAGTCAATATTGATATTTAGTGAAATAAACAGAAGAGTTAAAAAGTTTAATTCTACAATGCTACAAAATGGACAGAAAATCATAAAAGTGTACACCGGATCCACCAAGAAGCTTGCTGTTAATAGTTATCCTACAGATATTCTAATCATCAAAAGCGTTTCGAGAGGTTTGCGAATCGCCCTAGCAGTTATCCCTCTGGTTGTATGAACCGTAGGGGCACCACACATGATCTGTCCACCGTTTCTCTCCATTCCTTTCTATCTTTTGCGTTGAATAGAATCTCTTTTAACTGATGCCAAAATTTTTGTTAGCCTAGAACCAAAAACTCAGTTTATTTGTTTAAAAAATAACAAAAATTACGGTTATAATATTTATGCTTTTCTTTTTTTTTCTGTCAACTTGCTCTCTTTAGTTGACCACTTCTAATGTATCCAAATGTTTCTCCCATCTTTATGTATATAGTTAGTCTTTCTACCTGCTGTCTGCGTTCAGGGTGTCATAAAAGTGCTGGTTCAGTTGTGTAGTGCTGCTCTTTATATGATGGTGATGGAGTGATGTGTTGTTGCCATAAAAAAAAATCATCTAGCTCATTATTCTGCATGGCTAAGGCAAAGCTTTGTGTTCTACCAGAGACAAGTGTTGTCTACGTTTGTTTCGCCTTTACCGAGAACAAAATAACTCACTCTAGATGTTTGAATGCTTTGTGATTCTTGACGAATATAACCGAGGGGAATTCTAGCGTTAATATATTTTGTCTTCTGGTTTATTTCCCTAGCTCTTCCGTGAATTCTTCTTCATCTTGTCTTCTAACTTTTTTTTTTAGGTTTTTCTAGATCGAGATGGATTTCATTTTTCGCAACTTCATCGTCTTATTATCTCTCTCTCTCTCTCTCTCTCTCTTATACACAAACATGCACCAACTGATAGAATTCTCATTATGCCAATTGATACTATGTCTTTGTTATGATTAATGATAAAGATGTTACACAAATAAGTGCTTGTCCGCTTCTGTTTACAATATGCAGAAAAAAACAAACATCGGTAAACAGTTAGGCTGATAGAATGTATAATGCTGAGTCAACATGTTTCATTGGCGTTGTTTAGAAATAGAACTCCGTTGTTATTAAGGTGATAATAAACTCCTTGCTGTTCTAGAAATTATCCTTTATTTTTTTAAACCAATACCTTTTAAAATAACTGGTCAGCTTTTGTTGTGAAATATAAAAGGAATGCACTTCCTTCTTCTTACTAAGACTATACATGTTTAGTTGGGTGTAAAAACCCAGTTTAAGTGTTTCCCCTTCAATTTCATAGTATGAAAAAACAAAGTACTACAAAACCTGTGTGGGTGTTTGAATAGAATAATTCATTCTCGTTATGACGTAGTTTCATAATGCTTTCGGTGCAGTGATTATGTGCAGCACGTTCAAGCAATCCAAGTTCATTCTTTGTTTAGGCCAGTGCTGTATGGTCAGGTTCAATTCCTGGAAGACTACAGTTCAGATTATACTTCGTTTCATTTAGTCCTCTCATCTAAATGTCGCTAGAGTCAAATGTTAAGAAAGTGGTAAAAGTAGACAATAGGCAACAAGATAAGATAAGATAATTTTTATTTATCCGATCAAATGAAAATTCAGTTTGACTACAATTGACAACCTCAGCGTAACAACCTCAACAATAACAATATAGATGCAAATACGAACAACATTCACAACCAGCACTTTATAAATTAGACTTCTATGTACTTCTTTTGACGACAGATGATCTTGTAACACTCTGACCGAAAGTGTGATGAAGGAGTTTTAAAATCTTTCTGTTTTAGTCCTAATGGACTGTAATGGTGGACCTATATGAAAGAAATAGAAAATTTCGTATTGTAGATCTCAAAAAAATACCCTTTTCAGGACCTATAGGGCAAATGATGTGTCTATGGCCGACGGTTAAAGAGTGTGTCATATAGCCAGAACAACGACCAACCACTTTTATTTTTCCCAACAGAAGGCCGACCACAAATTTCGAAATTTATCATCTTAGTCTTCTCCGAGAGTCGAACCCTAGGTTCCGATGCCAAGAGCTTCACCACTCAGTCACCTCACCCTCAGTGTATGTCTAAATGGTACTACTATCACAAAAAAATTCTTGTATTACTTGTTCCGTATGTTTCTTCTGAATTGAAGATTAATATTAAATTTAATACTGTACCAAACCCTTTTCTTGACGGCGTGCAAGTTTCGAATCCCAACACATTTCAAAAGATCAAGCAAACATTTTTATATATCAATAGTAGGTGATATAGTATATGAAATATCAATAACAGAAACCTTTTACTGAGGGCAGTATATGTTATGAGATTGCGTGTGATATTGCTCAAAGGGATGACACAATAAAATCCAATTATGTCCAGGACAACGTTAATAATAGAATTGTATTGACCAAGATATTATATCAGTAAGAGATGTTGGAGGCGATAATGGATCTATGTCTTTAAGTGATGTAGGTTCAAGCTGAACTCTTTGTTCGTTCATCAAACACCATTCAACGCCATCGCAATATTGACAGCACATATCAAATCTCCAGACAAATACAGGCAACCAGCCTCATTCCACAGCCACATCCTGTTGACCTCTAACCTTTGCATGAAGTTAGGAAAAAAATAAGGATTTTAAAACACTATGTGCTTATTCTACATTGTGTGTGTGTGTGACGGTTGCCAAGATATTATTTTAAATGCAAGCATAATGTATGAATGCCAGTAACAAACTATAAATGTAATCACTTTAAGTTTATTTTTTTTATAAACATCACACTAAATGTTTTCGTAATGACGTAATCGGTAAAAAACTAGCCGTGCAGACGACAAAGTTGGATCTATTGTATAAGGGAAGTAATATATTTTTATATATATTTAATATATCTCAGAAGCTTGTGAGGGAATGTCTCAAAATAAATCCAAGCTCGTGATTAAATTTGTAAATATTACCATGTATTGAAAACATTTAAGAAATTCCCTCATATTAGTCGATCAGTCGATCTCATATATATAATTCTATAGCTCGATCTAGATCTATATGGTAGAGCTTTATAATAGTTTTTAAAAAGCTTTCATCCAACTAATTGCATCTGTCTGTCTGGTAAATGGTATTCCATGAGAACAGGCAAACATGCATTTTTAGTCTTCATGTTTAAAATTTCAATAAAAATTGTACTTTTTTTAAACATCACATGTATAATCGCATAGAAACGTTTATTAAATTGGTAAACCTGCAGAAGTTCAGGATTTCTTGATACATTGACATGCTCAGGCTGCCAGGACGAAGCCTTGTTACTATTAGTAGCCTGGTATAGTATGTGAATACGACGGGGGACCCAGTGGTGCGGCCTTCGGCCGCGTCTCTAGTTCGCGAGTCCGGAGTGCCCGTGTTCACTGGAAGTGAACGCAAAACAAACTCTAAGCCTAGCCCCGGTTCTCATCCCCCGTCGGACAGGATGGCCGGATGGAGGAACTCGCAGGCCAATTTAGGCTGGTGAAAGGGAGCTTTTGTTGGCTTTTGCTGGCCTTAGAGTTCCAAGAGCAACAACACTACTAGACAATTTCAAATTTTACTATTAGTTTTACAGTTATTTCAAGGAATAAAAAAAGTTAGGTAAGAGTTTAGAAGTGAAATAGAAGCTGGTTCAGAGAAGAAATACCGGGAACGTTGTATTAAATTTAAAAGAAAGTGAACATTTTGTGGTTTTATTGAAATACTTTTAAAATAAACCAGAAAAAGGGAAGTGAAAAAAAGCTTAAATTTATTAAAAATTAAAAAATAAAATAAAGCATTTTAAGAATATAAATAGAATCATTAATTTAAGTCCAAATTTGGCACTTATGAGCGTGGTTGGTTAGCGAGGTTGAAAGAGCTATACTGTAATAACGCGAATGGCCAATCTTTATTTAATGACGCAATCTCAGAGTGGTTACAACTAAAATGGATCTGCATTCAAAACTCTCACTATAAGAAAATACAATCTCACCAAAGTGCTATGCTTAAGACAAAGCCCAGTATCAACATCCAAGGAAAAAGTATAATGATAAGTTTTTGTCTCTTTCTTAATTCTCTCATCAAAACAATTTATTTGAATATATCGTTCTTTTTTACCGAAAGTGGAATGTGGGAGTTCACAAAATATAATCACTTGTGGCACCCCAACGATGGCCCCTGGGATTGACAAAATTTCTTGAAAGAGGATTAATTACAAAAGCTGGGGTGGGAGGGAGGTAAATTCCGAGCCATGTGTTAATGATTGCAAGGACAACTTTTGCGACATTGTGCATTTGAAATCGGTACAACATGTTTCTAGAAATCATCTCTCTTATTTTATATTGTTTTAGAGCATTTCATCATTCATGGCGTGTACATAGGAGAGGATTGATAGAGTTTAGGCTAAAAAAATCGAGCGAAATATTTTTAAAATACTTTTTTAAAAGCAAAGCTAATCTAAGGTGAGGAACCGCAAAATCAATGTCATTTCTCTCAATGCTGCAATGCTTAATTCCCTTTTTCTAAAAAAAAATAAATAATAAATTTAATACCAATAATTGATGAACTAATTGGTTAATTATTTTCTTGATTCATTCACCAGAAATAATTGTGCAAACAATTTGATCCGAAAATAAGAAGTGGGAGAAAAACGCGTACAGAATTTGTATCAGACAGACCGACTGACGGACGGACGGAGTAAGTATATATAAGCACTGTAAGAAAGTGATCCTCTTTCAAGGCAAACCAACAATCTTTGGTGTGGGGTAGGAAAGGATGAAGGGCCAGGGAAGGGGGGAGTTTATTGGTGCTTAAGGTATCAAGGTTTGTATGTGTGTGTGTGTAGGAGAGAGAGAGAGAGAGAGAAGAGAGACTGGGTGAAACTGAGTCAATGTGTTGGAGAAGGCAGAGTAAGAGTGTGAAACAATGAGTGTGAGTGTCTAAGATAGCTAGAGAGAGGGAGAGAGAGAGGGGGGAGAGAGAGTGAGTGAGGGAGAGAGAGAGTGAGGGAGAGAGAGAGTGAGGGAGAGAGAGAGTGAGGGAGAGAGAGAGTGAGGGAGAGAGAGAGTGAGGGAGAGAGAGAGTGAGGGAGAGAGAAAGTGAGGGAGAGAGAGTGAGGGGAGAGAGAGAGTGAGGGGAGAGAGAGAGTGAGGGAGAGAGAGAGTGAGGGAGAGAGAGAGAGTGTGGGAGAGAGAATGAGGGAGAGAGTAAGATCAAAAGAAAAGAGAACATAGTAGAGCGAGATGAAAGCATATGTTTGAAACTGAGGGGAAGGACTGTGTGTTGAAAGAGAGAGAGAGAGTGAGAGAGAGAGAGAGAGAAAGAGAGAGAAAAAAGAGAGAGAGAGAAAGAAAGAGAGAGAAAGAGAGAGAAAGAAAGAGAGAGAGAAAGAGAAAGAGAGAGAACGAGACAAAAAGAGAGAGATTAGAAGAGAATGAGGCAGAGGGATTATGCATGTTTGTGCGTGATCTTATGTGTATGTGTTTATGTATGAGAAAGAAAGAGAGAGGTTAAATGTGAGTGTGTTTGTTTAATTAATTAATAAACGCATATCACGTCAGCCATATAGTTTCTATGTTTAGACATTTTGCGATCAATTAAATGGAGATGTTGATGAGGTTAAAATGAACTCGAATTCTATTAATAGAACTCATCAAAACTGGCTTGAAAGAAAAGGATGAGATTTCATCGAGATCCAGATCTTCACATGTACCGTAGTTTGAAATAGATAAGCTTAACGTAGATCTTCACATGTACGTAGTTTGAAAAAGATAAACTTAACGTAGACCTTCACATGTACCGTAGTTTGAAAAAGATAAGCTTAACGTTGATCTTCACATGTACGTAGTTTGAAATAGATAAGCTTAACGTAGATCTTCACGTAGTTTGAAATAGATTAGCTTAACGTAGATCTTCCCATGTACCGTAAATTGAAATAGATAAGCTCAACGTAGTTCTTCACATGTACGTAGTTTGAAATGGATAAGCTTAACATAGATCTTCACATGTACGTTGTTTGAAATAGATAAGCTTAACGTAGACCTTCACATGTACCGTAGTTTGAAATAGATAAGCTTAACGTTGATCTTCACATGTACGTAGTTTGAAATAGATAAGCTTAACGTAGATCTTCACGTAGTTTGAAATAGATTAGCTTAACGTAGATCTTCACATGTACTGTAAATTGAAATAGATAAGCTCAACGTAGATCTTCGCATGTACGTAGTTTGAAATGGATAAGCTTAACATAGATCTTCACATGTACGTTGTTTGAAATAGATAAGCTTAACGTAGATCTTCACATGTACGTAGTTTGAAATAGATAAGCTTAACGTAGATCTTCACATGTACGTAGTTTGAAATAGATAAGCTTAACATAGATCTTCACATGTACGTAGTTTGAAATAAATAAGCTTAACATAGATCTTCACATGAACCGTAGTTTGAAATATATATGCCTAACGTAGATCTTCACGTACTTTGAAATAGTTAAGCTTCACGTAGATCTTCACAAGTACGTAGTTTCAAATAGATACGTCTAACGTAGATCTTCACGTACTTTGAAATAGTTAAGCTTAACGTAGATCTTCACATGTACGTACTTTGAAATAGTTAAACTTAACGTAGATCTTCATGTAATTTGAAATAGTTGAGCTTAACGTAGATCTTCAAATGTACGTACTTTAAAATACTTAAGCTTAACGTAGATCTTCATGTACTTTAAAATAATTAAGCTTAACGTAGATCTTCACATGTACGTACTTTGAAATGGATAAGCTTAACATAGATCTTCACATGTACGTTGTTTGAAATAGATAAGCTTAACGTAGATCTTCACATGTACGTAGTTTGAAATAAATAAGCTTAACATAGATCTTCACATGAACCGTAGTTTGAAATATTTATGCCTAACGTAGATCTTCACGTACTTTGAAATAGTTAAGCTTCACGTAGATCTTCACAAGTACGTAGTTTCAAATAGATACGTCTAACGTAGATCTTCACGTACTTTGAAATAGTTAAGCTTAACGTAGATCTTCACATGTACGTACTTTGAAATAGTTAAACTTAACGTAGATCTTCATGTAATTTGAAATAGTTGAGCTTAACGTAGATCTTCACATGTACGTACTTTAAAATACTTAAGCTTAACGTAGATCTTCACGTACTTTAAAATAATTAAGCTTAACGTAGATCTTCACATGTGCCGTAGCTTAAAATAGATAAGATTAACATAGATCTTCACATGTACCTAGTTTGAAATAGATAAGTTCAGCGTAGATTTTCACGTAGTTTGAAATAGATAAGACTAACGTAGATCTTCTCGTTTTTTGGAATAGATAAGCTTAACGTTTACCTTCACATGTTCCGTAGTTTGAAATAGATATGCTTAACGTTGATCTTCACATGTACCGTATTTTGAAATAGATATGCTTAACGTAGATCTTCACATGAACCGTAGTTTGAAATAGATATGCTTAACGTAGATCTTCACGTAGTTTAGAATAGATAAGCGTAACGTAGATCCTCACGTAGTTTGAAATAGATACGCTTAACGTAGATCTTCACGTAGTTTGAAATAGATTAGCTTAACGTAGATCTTCACATGTATCGTAAATTGAAATAGATACGCTCAACGTAGATCTTCAAAGTACGTAGTTTGAAATGGATATGCTTAACGTAGATCTTCACATGAACCGTAGTTTGAAATAGATAAGCTCAACGTAGATCTTAGCGTAGTTTGGAATAGATAAGCGTAACGTCGATCTTCACGTAGTTTGAAATAGATAAGCTTAACGTAGATCTTCACGTAGTTTGAAATAGATTAGCTTAACGTAGATCTTCACATGTATCGTAAATTGAAATAGATACGCTCAACGTAGATCTTCAAAGTACGTAGTTTGAAATGGATAAGCTTAACATAGATCTTCACATGTACGTTGTTTGAAATACATAAGCTTAACGTAGATCTTCACATGTACGTACTTTGAAATAGTTAAACTTAACGTAGATCTTCATGTAATTTGAAATAGTTGAGCTTAACGTAGATCTTAACATGTACATACTTTAAAATACTTAAGCTTAACGTAGATCTTCACGTACTTTAAAATAATTAAGCTTAACGTAGATCTTCACATGTACGTACTTGGAAATAGATAAGCTTAACGTAGATCTTCACATGTGCCGTAGCTTAAAATAGATAAGATTAACATAGATCTTCACATGTACGTAGTTTGAAATAGATAAGTTCAGCGTAGATCTTCACGTAGTTTGAAATAGATAAGCCTAACGTAGATCTTCACGTTTTTTGGAATAGATAAGCTTAACGTTGACATTCACATGTTCCGTAGTTTGAAATAGATATGCTTAACGTTGATCTTCACATGTACCGTATTTTGACATAGATATGCTTAACGTAGATTTTCACATGAACCGTAGTTTGAAATAGATAAGCTCAACGTAGATCTTCACGTAGTTTGGAATAGATAAGCCGAACGTAGATCTTCACGTGGTTTGAAATAGATAAGCTTAACGTAGATCTTCACGTAGTTTGAAATAGATTAGCTTAACGTAGATCTTCACATGTATCGTAAATTGAAATAGATACGCTCAACGTAGATCTTCACATGTACGTAGTTTGAAATGGATAAGCTTAACATAGATCTTCACATGTACGTTGTTTGAAATAGATAAGCTTAACGTAGATCTTCACATGTACGTAGTTTGAAATAGATAAGCTTAACATAGATCTTCACATGTACGTAGTTTGAAATAAATAAGCTTAACATAGATCTTCACATGTACGTAGTTTGAAATATATATGCCTAACGTAGATCTTCACGTACTTTGAAATAGTTAAGCTTCACGTAGATCTTCACAAGTACGTAGTTTCAAATAGATACGTCTAACGTAGATCTTCACGTACTTTGAAATAGTTAAGCTTAACGTAGATCTTCACATGTACGTACTTTGAAATAGTTAAACTTAACGTAGATCTTCATGTAATTTGAAATAGTTGAGCTTAACGTAGATCTTCACATGTACGTACTTTAAAATACTTAAGCTTAACGTAGATCTTCACGTACTTTAAAATAATTAAGCTTAACGTAGATCTTCACATGTGCCGTAGCTTAAAATAGATAAGATTAACATAGATCTTCACATGTACGTAGTTTGAAATAGATAAGTTCAGCGTAGATTTTCACGTAGTTTGAAATAGATAAGCCTAACGTAGATCTTCTCGTTTTTTGGAATAGATAAGCTTAACGTTGACCTTCACATGTTCCGTAGTTTGAAATAGATATGCTTAACGTTGATCTTCACATGTACCGTATTTTGAAATAGATATGCTTAACGTAGATCTTCACATGAACCGTAGTTTGAAATAGATAAGCTCTATGTAGATCTTCACGTAGTTTGGAATAGATAATCGTAACGTAGATCTTCACGTAGTTTGAAATAGATACGCTTAACGTGGATCTTCACGTAGTTTGAAATAGATTAGCTTAACGTAGATCTTCACATGTATCGTAAACTGAAATAGATACGCTCAACGTAGATCTTCAAAGTACGTAGTTTGAAATGGATATGCTTAACGTAGATCTTCACATGAACCGTAGTTTGAAATAGATAAGCTCAACGTAGATCTTCACGTAGTTTGGAATAGATAAGCGTAACGTAGATCTTCACGTAGTTTGAAATAGATAAGCTTAACGTAGATCTTCACGTAGTTTGAAATAGATTAGCTTAACGTAGATCTTCACATGTATCGTAAATTGAAATAGATACGCTCAACGTAGATCTTCAAAGTACGTAGTTTGAAATGGATAAGCTTAACATAGATCTTCACATGTACGTTGTTTGAAATAGATAAGCTTAACGTAGATCTTCACATGAACGTACTTTGAAATAGTTAAACTTAACGTAGATCTTCATGTAATTTGAAATAGTTGAGCTTAACGTAGATCTTCACATGTACGTACTTTAAAATACTTAAGCTTAACGTAGATCTTCACGTACTTTAAAATAATTAAGCTTAACGTAGATCTTCACATGTACGTACTTGGAAATAGTTAAGCTTAACGTAAATCTTCACATGTACCGTTGCTTGAAATAGATAAGCTTAACGTAGATCTTCACATGTGCCGTAGCTTAAAATAGATAAGATTAACATAGATCTTCACATGTACGTAGTTTGAAATAGATAAGTTCAGCGTAGATCTTCACGTAGTTTGAAATAGATAAGCCTAACGTAGATCTTCACGTTTTTTGGAATAGATAAGCTTAACGTTGACCTTCACATGTTCCGTAGTTTGAAATAGATATGCTTAACGTTGATCTTCACATGTACCGTATTTTGAAATAGATATGCTTAACGTAGATTTTCACATGAACCGTAGTTTGAAATAGATAAGCTCAACTTAGATCTTCACGTAGTTTGGAATAGATAAGCCTAACGTAGATCTTCACGTGGTTTGAAATAGATAAGCTTAACGTAGATCTTCACGTAGTTTGAAATAGATTAGCTTAACGTAGATCTTCACATGTATCGTAAATTGAAATAGATACGCACAACGTAGATCTTCACATGTACGTAGTTTGAAATGGATAAGCATAACATAGATCTTCACATGTACGTTGTTTGAAATAGATAAGCTTAACGTAGATCTTCACATGTACGTAGTTTGAAATAGATAAGCTTAACATAGATCTTCACATGTACGTAGTTTGAAATAAATAAGCTTAACATAGATCTTCACATGTACGTAGTTTGAAATATATATGCCTAACGTAGATCTTCACGTACTTTGAAATAGTTAAGCTTCACGTAGATCTTCACAAGTACGTAGTTTCAAATAGATACGTCTAACGTAGATCTTCACGTACTTTGAAATAGTTAAGCTTAACGTAGATCTTCACATGTACGTACTTTGAAATAGTTAAACTTAACGTAGATCTTCATGTAATTTGAAATAGTTGAGCTTAACGTAGATCTTCACATGTACATACTTTAAAATACTTAAGCTTAACGTAGATCTATACGTACTTTAAAATAATTAAGCTTAACGTAGATCTTCACATGTGCCGTAGCTTAAAATAGATAAGATTAACATAGATCTTCACGTGTACGTAGTTTGAAATAGATAAGTTCAGCGTAGATTTTCACGTAGTTTGAAATAGATAAGCCTAACGTAGATCTTCTCGTTTTTTGGAATAGATAAGCTTAACGTAGATCTTCACATGTATCGTAAATTGAAATAGATACGCTCAACGTAGATCTTCAAAGTACGTAGTTTGAAATGGATATGCTTAACGTAGATCTTCACATGAACCGTAGTTTGAAATAGATAAGCTCAACGTAGATCTTAGCGTAGTTTGGAATAGATAAGCGTAACGTCGATCTTCACGTAGTTTGAAATAGATAAGCTTAACGTAGATCTTCACGTAGTTTGAAATAGATTAGCTTAACGTAGATCTTCACATGTATCGTAAATTGAAATAGATACGCTCAACGTAGATCTTCAAAGTACGTAGTTTGAAATGGATAAGCTTAACATAGATCTTCACATGTACGTTGTTTGAAATACATAAGCTTAACGTAGATCTTCACATGTACGTACTTTGAAATAGTTAAACTTAACGTAGATCTTCATGTAATTTGAAATAGTTGAGCTTAACGTAGATCTTAACATGTACATACTTTAAAATACTTAAGCTTAACGTAGATCTTCACGTACTTTAAAATAATTAAGCTTAACGTAGATCTTCACATGTACGTACTTGGAAATAGATAAGCTTAACGTAGATCTTCACATGTGCCGTAGCTTAAAATAGATAAGATTAACATAGATCTTCACATGTACGTAGTTTGAAATAGATAAGTTCAGCGTAGATCTTCACGTAGTTTGAAATAGATAAGCCTAACGTAGATCTTCACGTTTTTTGGAATAGATAAGCTTAACGTTGACATTCACATGTTCCGTAGTTTGAAATAGATATGCTTAACGTTGATCTTCACATGTACCGTATTTTGACATAGATATGCTTAACGTAGATTTTCACATGAACCGTAGTTTGAAATAGATAAGCTCAACGTAGATCTTCACGTAGTTTGGAATAGATAAGCCGAACGTAGATCTTCACGTGGTTTGAAATAGATAAGCTTAACGTAGATCTTCACGTAGTTTGAAATAGATTAGCTTAACGTAGATCTTCACATGTATCGTAAATTGAAATAGATACGCTCAACGTAGATCTTCACATGTACGTAGTTTGAAATGGATAAGCTTAACATAGATCTTCACATGTACGTTGTTTGAAATAGATAAGCTTAACGTAGATCTTCACATGTACGTAGTTTGAAATAGATAAGCTTAACATAGATCTTCACATGTACGTAGTTTGAAATAAATAAGCTTAACATAGATCTTCACATGTACGTAGTTTGAAATATATATGCCTAACGTAGATCTTCACGTACTTTGAAATAGTTAAGCTTCACGTAGATCTTCACAAGTACGTAGTTTCAAATAGATACGTCTAACGTAGATCTTCACGTACTTTGAAATAGTTACGCTTAACGTAGATCTTCACATGTACGTACTTTGAAATAGTTAAACTTAACGTAGATCTTCATGTAATTTGAAATAGTTGAGCTTAACGTAGATCTTCACATGTACGTACTTTAAAATACTTAAGCTTAACGTAGATCTTCACGTACTTTAAAATAATTAAGCTTAACGTAGATCTTCACATGTGCCGTAGCTTAAAATAGATAAGATTAACATAGATCTTCACATGTACGTAGTTTGAAATAGATAAGTTCAGCGTAGATTTTCACGTAGTTTGAAATAGATAAGCCTAACGTAGATCTTCTCGTTTTTTGGAATAGATAAGCTTAACGTTGACCTTCACATGTTCCGTAGTTTGAAATAGATATGCTTAACGTTGATCTTCACATGTACCGTATTTTGAAATAGATATGCTTAACGTAGATCTTCACATGAACCGTAGTTTGAAATAGATAAGCTCTATGTAGATCTTCACGTAGTTTGGAATAGATAATCGTAACGTAGATCTTCACGTAGTTTGAAATAGATACGCTTAACGTGGATCTTCACGTAGTTTGAAATAGATTAGCTTAACGTAGATCTTCACATGTATCGTAAACTGAAATAGATACGCTCAACGTAGATCTTCAAAGTACGTAGTTTGAAATGGATATGCTTAACGTAGATCTTCACATGAACCGTAGTTTGAAATAGATAAGCTCAACGTAGATCTTCACGTAGTTTGGAATAGATAAGCGTAACGTGGATCTTCACGTAGTTTGAAATAGATAAGCTTAACGTAGATCTTCACGTAGTTTGAAATAGATTAGCTTAACGTAGATCTTCACATGTATCGTAAATTGAAATAGATACGCTCAACGTAGATCTTCAAAGTACGTAGTTTGAAATGGATAAGCTTAACATAGATCTTCACATGTACGTTGTTTGAAATAGATAAGCTTAACGTAGATCTTCACATGTACGTACTTTGAAATAGTTAAACTTAACGTAGATCTTCATGTAATTTGAAATAGTTGAGCTTAACGTAGATCTTCACATGTACGTACTTTAAAATACTTAAGCTTAACGTAGATCTTCACGTACTTTAAAATAATTAAGCTTAACGTAGATCTTCACATGTACGTACTTGGAAATAGTTAAGCTTAACGTAAATCTTCACATGTACCGTTGCTTGAAATAGATAAGCTTAACGTAGATCTTCACATGTGCCGTAGCTTAAAATAGATAAGATTAACATAGATCTTCACATGTACGTAGTTTGAAATAGATAAGTTCAGCGTAGATCTTCACGTAGTTTGAAATAGATAAGCCTAACGTAGATCTTCACGTTTTTTGGAATAGATAAGCTTAACGTTGACCTTCACATGTTCCGTAGTTTGAAATAGATATGCTTAACGTTGATCTTCACATGTACCGTATTTTGAAATAGATATGCTTAACGTAGATTTTCACATGAACCGTAGTTTGAAATAGATAAGCTCAACTTAGATCTTCACGTAGTTTGGAATAGATAAGCCTAACGTAGATCTTCACGTGGTTTGAAATAGATAAGCTTAACGTAGATCTTCACGTAGTTTGAAATAGATTAGCTTAACGTAGATCTTCACATGTATCGTAAATTGAAATAGATACGCACAACGTAGATCTTCACATGTACGTAGTTTGAAATGGATAAGCATAACATAGATCTTCACATGTACGTTGTTTGAAATAGATAAGCTTAACGTAGATCTTCACATGTACGTAGTTTGAAATAGATAAGCTTAACATAGATCTTCACATGTACGTAGTTTGAAATAAATAAGCTTAACATAGATCTTCACATGTACGTAGTTTGAAATATATATGCCTAACGTAGATCTTCACGTACTTTGAAATAGTTAAGCTTCACGTAGATCTTCACAAGTACGTAGTTTCAAATAGATACGTCTAACGTAGATCTTCACGTACTTTGAAATAGTTAAGCTTAACGTAGATCTTCACATGTACGTACTTTGAAATAGTTAAACTTAACGTAGATCTTCATGTAATTTGAAATAGTTGAGCTTAACGTAGATCTTCACATGTACATACTTTAAAATACTTAAGCTTAACGTAGATCTATACGTACTTTAAAATAATTAAGCTTAACGTAGATCTTCACATGTGCCGTAGCTTAAAATAGATAAGATTAACATAGATCTTCACGTGTACGTAGTTTGAAATAGATAAGTTCAGCGTAGATTTTCACGTAGTTTGAAATAGATAAGCCTAACGTAGATCTTCTCGTTTTTTGGAATAGATAAGCTTAACGTTGACCTTCACATGTTCCGTAGTTTGAAATAGATATGCTTAACGTAGATCTTCACATGTATCGTAAATTGAAATAGATACGCTCAACGTAGATCTTCAAAGTACGTAGTTTGAAATGGATATGCTTAACGTAGATCTTCACATGAACCGTAGTTTGAAATAGATAAGCTCAACGTAGATCTTCACGTAGTTTGGGATAGATAAGCGTAACGTAGATCTTCACGTAGTTTGAAATAGATAAGCTTAACGTAGATCTTCACGTAGTTTGAAATAGAATAGCTTAACGTAGATCTTCACATGTATCGTAAATTGAAATAGATACGCTCAACGTAGATCTTCAAAGTACGTAGTTTGAAATGGATAAGCTTAACATAGATCTTCACATGTACGTTGTTTGAAATAGATAAGCTTAACGTAGATCTTCACGTACTTTGAAATAGTTAAACTTAACGTAGATCTTCACATGTACGTACTTTGAAATAGTTAAACTTAACGTAGATCTTCATGTAATTTGAAATAGTTGAGCTTAACGTAGATCTTCACATGTACATACTTTAAAATACTTAAGCTTAACGTAGATCTTCACGTACTTTAAAATAATTAAGCTTAACGTAGATCTTCACATGTACGTACTTTGAAATAGTTAAGCTTAACGTAAATCTTCACATGTACCGTTGCTTGAAATAGATAAGCTTAACGTAGATCTTCACATGTGCCGTAGCTTAAAATAGATAAGATTAACAAAGATCTTCACATGTACGTAGTTTGAAATAGATAAGTTCAGCGTAGATCTTCACGTAGTTTGAAATAGATAAGCCTAACGTAGATCTTCACATTTTTTGGAATAGATAAGCTTAACGTTGACCTTCACATGTTCCGTAGTTTGAAATAGATATGCTTAACGTTGATCTTTACATGTACCGTATTTTGAAATAGATATGCTTAACGTAGATCTTCACATGAACCGTAGTTTGAAATAGATAAGCTCAACGTAGATCTTCACGTAGTTTGGAATAGACAAGCCTAACGTAGATCTTCACGTAGTTTGGAATAGACAAGCCTAACGTAGATCTTCACGTAGTTTGAAATAGATAAGCTTAACGTAGATCTTCACATGTACCGTAAATTGAAATAGATAAGCTCAACGTAGATCTTCACATGTACGTTGTTTGAAATAGATAAGCTTAACGTAGATCTTCGCATGTACGTAGTTTGAAATAGATAAGCTTAACGTAGATCTTCACATGTACGTAATGAAATAGATAAGCTTAACGTAGATCTTCACATGTACGTAATGAAATAGATAAGCTTAACATAGATCTTCACATGTACGTACTTTGAAATAGTTAAGCTTAACGTAGATCTTCACGTACTTTGAAATAGTTAAGCCTTACATAGTTGTACAATTAAAGGAGCGCAGCGCAACGGTGAAAATTGCCCCGATAGAGATAATTGTTACAAAGGTGTATTTCTAATTGTAACTATTTGGGGAAAAAGGGGGAGTACTTAGGGGACAGTATGGTGTATTTTTGAAATATTCGTGTTGGTTTTGTGTACTTGTTAACTTCTTAGTAAAGGAAACTTGTAACATTGTAAGTGGCAAGGCCACCATGCGGCATAGTTAACATATATTAATAATAATCATATCCCATGGTCCTTTGTTCCTGTGAGGAAGTAACTCTGGTTTAACAATGAAACGTTTTAATAGTGTTCTTGATAGAAATATAAAAATTAGCTCATAATGGACCAAAAGGGCTTAGGGAAAATGAAGCCATCCAGTACTTTGTACGTTGTTTTGCATAAGGTCAATACCGTAATATTTTCCATACACAAATATACCTTGTATCTGATTCACGTCAATCACTTATACCAGCCATGTCAAACATAGCGTTCGCGACCGACCACTTTGCATGCGGCCCAACCGGCCACCTCAAGAATTATCAATATATCAATGTTAAATTATTAAGCGTTAAAGTCTCCACTACTTTTCAGGTAAAATATTTACTGCAAGAAAAAACAACGTCACAATGATCTTCGTTGTACTTGTGAACAAATCTTTAATGATCAGATTATTAAATAGCAAATAATTTCTCGAAAATTTCGTTTATTTATTTACTTCGAATTATCTTTTCAAGTTATCTTTAAGTATAGTGTTGATTTGTTAACTTTTTAATTATTATTAATTGTTAATAATCACATCATAAATAATCCAATATATTACAGTTAGACTTAAATTTATCACAAATTATTTAGTAAAGGTAATTTTATTAAGGAGCGTGTCGTTAAAGCTGCGAAAAAAGGTGAAAGTATTCAAAGAAACAGCGTTAACTAGGAACACTGGCAGCTAGAATAAATGACATGTTAGTCAGCTGGCGTAAATAATTACAGAACAAAATGGCTGATTTTTAATTCGTTTCACTGGCTCTCGCTGAGTCAACGGATGTAACGGTGTAGCAGAGTTGGCTATAGTCATAAGGGCCTGGGACTGGAATGTTGAGATACACGAGGAGCTACTTGAGCTCTGTTCTATGCATCACACCACAACAAGCGAGAATATTTTTGAGAAATTACAGGAGGTGATATTACATTACAATTTACCTTTGGTAAAGCTAGCTAGTTTAGCAACAGATAACGCACCAACCATGATTCGTGTTGACAATGGTATTGGAGCAAAGCTGCTTGCAAAAATAACAGAGACGGATGTCAATTTAAAATTCGCTCATTTTCAGTGCATCATTCACCAAGAAGCATTATGTGTAAAGCATTTACAGTTCCAACATGTGCTAAGACCAGTTTCAGTCGCTATTCATTTTATTCGTGCCCGTGGCTTAAATCATCGCCAATTTTCAATGTTTTTGGATGACATTCCCTACTACACAGAAGTCCGTTAGCTCTCCTGTCATAAAGTAGTGAAAGAGATTCTTTGCACTGCCTGAGGACATTGTATTGTTTCTGAACATGAAAGGTCACCACTGCGTGTGATGATGGGAAGTGCTACCAAGTGACGAGACTGTGTGTGGCTAAACCAAATATGGAGAGAAAATCTTGTTCACTTCTCAACGTGTCAGGAACTAAAAAGATTAAATTCGGTTGCAACATTTGATAAAAATGTCCTACACCCAGAATCGTTCGTAGATGCTTTCAATGACCGTTTTCGTGACTTCGTTTTATACCAGCAAGAATTTTCGTTGTTAGTATCTCCATTTTCATTTGCTCACGAAAATGCTGCTGGTAATGTGCAACTAGAACTGATAGAATCGCAGTCACATTCTGTGTAGAAAGCGAAGTATATAGAAGTGGCTGTGTCAAAATTTTGCAGTTATTCATCTGAACGTTACGTTGAATTTGGGAAATTTGCAGAAAGAATTCTTGCTATGTTTGCTATTTTCTCTGTATGCAGTATTTTTTTTCCATAATGAAAGCTACAAAAACACCTCATCGTTTGAGATTATCTGATCAAAATGTGTCATCAGTGATGAAAGTGTCAGTGACAAATCAACTTCAACCTGACATTAATAAACTTGTATCCCAAAAAAGATGAAAAGCATAAGGACAACAACACCAAATCGTCAACTCGAGTACTATGTACGGGTGCTCCACAAGATTGTGTACTTTCTCCTGTACTATACACTCTTTACACTAATGACATAAGAAGCATCTATGACTCAGTTAAACTCATTAAATTCGCTGATGATACTGTCATAGTCGGTCTTATTTCAGGAGACGAAACTCAGTATCGAAGCTCGATAGAAGAGTTTACAAACTGGTGCACCGACAACTTTCTAGAACTGAATGTAACAAAAACTAAAGAACTTATAATAGATTTTAGAAAGAAAAAACAAACTATACGTGAACTGCAAATAAACACTACATCTATAGAACAAGTAAAGGCATATAAATATCTAGGCGTTATCATCAACAACAAGCTTTCATGGGAAGACCACCTTGGAACTCTGACAAAGAAAACAGCCCAGCGACTCTTTTTTCTATACAAACTCAATAGCTTTAAAATAAACAAGAAGATCCTTGAGACATTTTACGGCGCGACTATACAAAATCTGCTAACATACGGAATAACTTGTTGGCAAGGCAACGCCTCATCTAAACTGTTTACGACGTCTAGAAAACATCATTAAAAAAGCATCAAAAATTACACTTACAACATTACCACATTTAAAGGAACTTTTTGAACAAAAGTGCCTAAGAAAAATCGAAAAAATCTTGGAAGACAACGGCCACCCGCTCCATCAGAACTACGCCAGGTCGTCGCGAAGTGGGCGACTGCTGTCAATCAAAACAAGAACGGAGCGGTACAAAAACTCGTTGTACCTCACTAGGTCAGACTCTATCACCGCCACTCATTGATCAGGGAACATGAAATGCACCAAGATACCTGTGTGTAGTCGCTGAATGAACTCTTTATGTTGTCTGTTGTATTTGTGTGTATTTTTCTGTTGTGTTGTCTTTATATGAGAAAAGAGTCCTTGTAATCACAACAAATTTCCGTAAGGATCAATAAAGCAGTCTTAGTCTTAGGACAACGAAAATAATGCGTAATCATAATAATTTTTAATAAACAAAAATAATAATAATAACTAAGGTAAAGGTATACCCGTATACCATTAATTATTATAGTCTATTGCATTGTTTCTAATTTACATAAAACTAGTAGGCTATGTTTTCCAATTGATTTTTTGATGCGGCCCATCAGTCATAGAAAGTTCTTATGCGGCCCATACACCTTAATGGGTTTGACATGCCTGCCTTATACACATTAATAATACGACATCGTCTTCAGTGAATAAAGATGAAAGATGAGTGCAGTATTTCAAGTAACAACGATGACCCAGCAACGATCTATCTATTTCGTCACATCTGACTCAGACGAAGCTGTTATCCCCGTGGTCTAATTAAGCTCTCTTTTCTGCGCCTGTCTTAGGCAAGGGATTCTGTTTGGGTCCAAGAAGTGTGTCCGGAGATCTTTGTTACATTTTACCGCTTCCGGGGTGGGGCACCAAACTAAGCAATTAACAAACAGCACAAGTCCTAGATCTATATGTCTTGTCGTAATTAAGATATAGTCACTAACATATTCGTATGGAGCTATGACGGAACTAGGAAATTATAAATTAGCAAGCGATAACCCATTTTGACGACATAGTATTGAACATAGTAATCTATTGATTCTGCAGTTGAACACGTGATTCACCTTATGGTAATGATATGTAGTAATAAAATATAGAGTTTTACTAAGAGGTCATCAAAAATAGTGTAAAAAAACTCTGGTAGATCAGAGTTTGCATACAAGTTATTTTAAAAAAAAATTAATAGTTATCTATTCTAATTTATATATACAAAAATACCACTCCCTCATTCATCTATGACAATATCATTGGAACAGCAGAAAGGGTTTTCATGAAATCGTGTACATAGTCTCCTTTTACTGCTTATGTGCTCACTAAGAAACTGTTTTGATAAATTCGCGATCTAAGCGCTGAAATTCTCAAAAAAAAAAAGCCTTCTAATAACCTTAGAGTTTTTTTTTTCTGGTCGAATTCTATATAGAAAGCCTAAAGCCTTCAATTGTCCCTTAGTCTGTTGGACCGTTGGGGATTCACACATAATCTGTCAACCATCTTTTTCCAATGCCAGGATATAACTATGTATCCTGCATAGACAGTGTTAAAGACACTTTCTGATAACAATATGATATTTTCTTTTTTTTCCCCTAAATACAAACTAGAAAATGTTTGGAGGAATGCGTGTGTTTGAGTGTAAAAGTTATAAAAAAACAAACTGAAATGTCTGTAGGACTTTGTTGTGGAGGGGGGGGGGAGGAGATCAGTAATCAACTTGAGAGAACGTTACGCTGCGTAGAATACAAAGGTCCCGGCCCGATAGCAACACAGTACCTAGCAAATACAAAGGTCCCGGCCAGATACCAACACAGTACCTAGCAAATAGTTTTTAGTTTCTATTGAGAACATTTTAAAATATGAGGGAGGGGGGGGGGGAGAGATGAGGTGAGTTGAGACGCAGTCCCGTTCTACTGAATGTATACATTAAAAAAAAGGGGGGGGATGAATGATACTATGTCGATGAATTTGCAAGGCAATAGAGATATGGTAATAGAGATATCTATCTCTCTATCTATCTCTATCTATCTATCTATCTATCTCTCTATCTATCTCTATCTATCTATCTATCTATCTATCTATCTATCGATCGATCTATCTATCTCTATCTATCTATCTATATATCTATCTATCTCTATCTATCTATCTATATATCTATCTATCGATCTATATCTCTCTATCTATCTATCTATCTCTCTATCTCTCTCTATCTCTCTCTCTATCTCTCTCTATCTATCTATCTATCTACCTATCTATCTTTCTTTCTCTCTATCTATCTATCCATCTCTCTATCTCTCTCTTTATCTATCTATCTATCTCTCTCTCTCTATCTATCTATCTACCTATCTATCTTTCTATCTATCTATATATCTATCTCAATATTGATCTATCTCTCTCTCTATCTATCTATCTATCTCTCTCTCTCTCTATCTATCTATTTATCTATCTCTCTATCTCTCTATCTATCTCTCTATCTCTCTATCTATCTATCTATCGATCGATCTATCTATCTCTGTACCTTTCTCTCTCTATCTCTCTATCTATCTATCGATCTATCTTTCTATCTATTGATCTATCTATCTATCTCTCTATCTATCTATCTATCTATCTATCTCTCTATCTATCTATCTATCTATCTATCTCTCTATCTATCTCACTATCTATCTTTCTATCTATCGATCTATCTATCTATCTCTACCTATCTCTCTATCTCTATCTACCTCTCTATCTATCTATCTATCTATCTATCTCTCTATTTATCTATCTACCTATCTCTCTATCTCTATCTACCTCTCTATCTATCTATCTATCTATCTCTCTATCTATCTCTCTATCTATCGATCTATCTATCGATCTATCTATCGATTTATCTCTCTATCTCTCTATTTATCTCTCTATCTCTCTATTTATCTCTCTATCTCTCTCTATCTATCGATCTATCTATCTATCGATCTATCTATCTCTGTACCTTTCTTTCTATATCTCTCTATCTATCTATCTATCGATCTATCTATCTATCTCTCTATCTATCGATCTATCTCTCTCTCTCTCTATCTATCTATCGATCTATCTATCTATCGATCTATCTATCTATCGATCTATCTATCTATCGATCTATCTTTATTTATCTATCTACCTATCTTTCTATCTCTACCTCTCTATCTATATATCTATCTCTCTATCTATCGATCTATCTATCGATTTATCTCTCTATCTATCGATCTATCTATCGATCTATCTATCTCTCTATCTATCTATCTCAGTATTTATCTATCTATATATCGATCTATCGGTCTATCAATCGATCTATTTATCTATCTATCTCTATCTATCTATCTATCTATCTCTCTATCGATCTATCTACCTATCTATCTATCTATCTCTCTGTCTATCTATCAATGTATCTCTCAGCCTATTTCTTTCTTTCTCTCTTAACCCCTCTTATCTCTCTCTCTCTATATATATATATATTCATATACACGCAGAGACCTACAAACACAAAAAAATATTTAAAAAAAAATGATTAAAACTGTATTCCAATGATGCGTGTCAATATTAATGTTCATGACAATGTCCAGTCGACTCCCATCCAGCCTGGCCCTCCCCTACCCCATTGTTTTTACTGCTGTCCTGCTGGGAGTCTAGCATTGCTACTAAATTAGCAACACTTTGACAAGATTAATACAGTCCACCGGGATGTGGCCAACGGGACATGGCCAGAGCTATTAGGACATTGAATGTTTCGGGCTCTGGAAACTAAAGTTACATTCATGATCATGTTAGAAGAAGTGGAGCGGGACCGAGTCTAGAAGTTTTCATACAGTCTAGTTTCTAATCATTCTAGAGAGTTTCATCATCGGAGACAAATCCATAAATAGCAAGGTTTTAGGCGTATCCGGTGTACTGAAAACGGAAGTATTCATAAGAGAAAATTTTAATCTGAATTATTTGTGTGTATACTTTTCTGCACGGTATGATCGAATTACAAAGCTCTTGTAGCTAATCGTTCATAGTTGGTTAAGAGGTTGCAAATGTTTAATTAAAATGTGGATGGATGGATGGGTGGATGGATAAATAGATAGATAGATAGACTCAGTAAACTTCATCGTTAGTCAAAGTTTCTTGTCCGATACAACTATTCATGCGTGAAATGTTCAAAGTTCATCTAACAACAAAATGTTTTATTTCACTAGAAAACAAATCTAAAAAAAAAAAAAACATCAAAGAACAAAAAAAAACTCCAACGTTTTAATAAAAAGTCAGAACTTTAAAGCTAAATATAAAACCTGAGAAAGCAGGAACAACCCGAGGGTGATGATTGGATAGTTCCATTGCTATGGTAACGAAGCTATGCTTAGCTCGACATTTCAAAGAGAGAGACGTCAAAAAAGTTGTGAAATGTAAGGCGATGAAATCTAATGAATAGTCTCATTCTTTTTTCTTTTGAAGCGTCCAACAATACATCCAACAAAATAGCGTCCAACAATACATCCAACAAAATAGAGTCCAACAATACATCCAACAAAATAGCGTCCAACAATACATCCAACAAAATAGCGTCCAACAATACATCCAACAAAATAGCGTCCAACAATACATCCAACGAAGTACAACTAGGCCTTTGAATCAAAGACAACAACAACAGCAACAAGAACAAATTGAACAATTCTATTTTAAAATATTTATAAATAATTTTGATTTGGATTAATTTATGGATGCTGTGCAATTGAATAAGCCTCCTTCACTCGTAGAAGTTGATCTTGATTTGTAATGACACTTTGAAATGAGTAAACCAGTTAGAAGATACAATTTTCTTTAAATATGTATTCATTTCTTTAATAATCCACTAATTATCATTTCTAATGTCTGTAAAATATTTTAAACACTTTTAGCACTATTAAATCAATTTCTAGTCTTATTATTAAGTCATTATTTATTTTGTCTATTTCAAAATGACTTCCAATTTTATTTTTTTTTGTAGCTTCTTTTTTTTTTAGGTTTCCTTTTATCACCTTTACATATCTGCATATCGTTTACTCTTCTGTTTCTATGTTACCGTAGTGAGTGAAATATACAATGGTAACAAAATATATAAGTCATACAAATTCAACCATTATCCTTACATTTTGATCTCTACCTTTTTTTTCTCTTTGTACTGTTCATTACACATCGAGATAATAAACTTTGCAGAAACGTGAATTACCATTCAGTGACAACGAGTTTGAACTGCAAACTATTTTTAAAACGGCGATGCATGTATTCTCAATGCTAAAATACTTTGCTGCCCTATGCACCCCTGAGAGTGAAGTAAGTCAAGTAAGTCAAGTAAGTCAAGTAAGTCAAGTAAGTCAAGTAAGTCAAGTAAGTCAAGTCGAAGTTTCATGATATTATTCGAGATTTTAATCATGTAAAGAATGTCAAGGACGCTAACATGACCTTCAATGTTACCAACTAAATTTTTAAAAAAAAGTATCGAGTTATAATTTTAATATTTCAAAGCTTGACAGTTAATCTTCATGTCAGGTCTACTGACCGCTAGTTAATTGCCCATTTGTTTAGAAAGAAGATGAAAGTCCTTGAAGGAACGTCTAATGTTCTCTCCATTATTGGAATTGTGATTCAAACTGAAGAGTTTTAAAAATTTGATTCTGCAGCGCTTAAATTCATAGCTTAACAATCCTTCGTTTATTTGTACACCGGATACACCAATACTGTGCATAGTGTTTTCATCACGTAGGAAAATCTTATACAATTGTTTCTGGGTTTCTCTATTCCCGTTCGTTAAATTTGAATTAATTCTCTGGTGTCAATTAATGATAAGGCCTTGAAGATCCCGGTGGGGAGAGGAGGCCAAACCCTCACTTGACTGCCATCTTTATAGGATCAAAATGATCGCCATCTTTACTTCAAATGAATGTCAATGATTCTTGTACTTACTAATCTAGGCTGTTCATAGAAAAGCGATAAATGCATTGACGTCTATAGCTACAAAGTTGTTTTATTCTTTGCCTTTGCACATTATTGATGAGACCAATAATCAGATGCGTTTGACATCATCTCCGTAAACGTCAAAAGTGTTCAAATAACCAGGGCATAAAGCTGATTTATTTACAAAAAATAAAGAAATTCCTGGCACGTATTTTTAGCCCTCTCTTTTACAGCAGTGGTTCCCAAACTTTAACCGCTTTACACCGTCGTCATCTCCCAAACTGGATGGCTGGCTGAACATGTGTTATGTACTCAGGACAAGTCTCGATGGTGTCGGGTTCGAGTCCAGCCAGACCTGCGGAAGATTTTGCGCTAGGCATATTTTCATTTCTGAAGGACATGACGAAACAGGTTTTAAGCAAAAATTAAGAAGAAATCTTAAAAGCAGTGAAAAAAAAAACTAAGGTTAGGGATCCATTACCTCCCCTAATCCAACTCTTGAACCCAAAACTCTAAAAGTCAAAGCATCAAGGCTGGTATAATTTATTATAACTAAGAATGTATGGTGCCTCGAAGACTGACAATCGTCCAATTTTGTGGTTTTAAAATCTATTTTGTAAATCTCCATTCAAATACATGTATCACATTTTGTAATATTCTATTTATAGTTTACTTTCTATTTTTTTTACAAAGGCTTCTTTGACAAACAATCTACAAGCTAGGTAAAAGTTTTTTTTTATTTAATTTAAAAAAATGAAGCTGGATTGAATTATGTTGTCTCACATCTCATATTCTGCAAATATCTTCTACTCCTAGCAAAAATACACGTGTAGATATCATTCCCAGATCGGTATCTAAAAATAAATGCTAGCAGACGACTGTCTAGCAAGAATTATCGTTCTTAGAGACTCAGGACGAGTAAATATCGATACAAGGAAAACATGTTGAATCATTCAAAAGGGGCGATTATTCTTGTGAAGCTTAGTAGTATCTTCCCGATGCTCAAACATGTCATGGGCAGGAATCGAGTATCGATAGAACGTGCAAATGAACTGTTATGGTGCGATTGTATTTAGGGAGATCGCTGAAAGTGAGTTGCAGTCAAGTTAAAATGGTATTTAAAAAAAAAAAAATAAAAGCAAGTAGGTCAATGCAGACTTCAGGAATGTTAGAGAGGGGAGGGGTGGGTGCAGTTAGGACGACGATTCAAGCAACACTGAAGTCACGCGTCTAATGTCCAATAAGTGGTGTGCTTTTAACAGCAGATGTAAAAATATTGATAGTCGATCTTACAAGATTGAATCAAAAGTTGAACAGATTTGCGTTCTCTTAAGATGAAACAATATGATAATGATAGAAGCCCAAAGGTGAAAAATGTTGCTATACCAACCCGTTGACCTTTATCAAATTGGATTAAACCTGCGGCTCAATAGTTCGCTAAGAACATGCCAACTTCCAAGGTATTTAGGGCATTAAATAATACTTAATAGTAATCACACTATATTAACTACGTTTTCGATTATGTCCCTTGTAATACCATAGAACTTGGGGAATGATGATAGAAAATTCAAAACGTTTTTGTAGTACATTGCACAGGATTGCACTTGTTAAGAAGCTGAGATAGGAGAATGTAGAGAAATTATATTTGTTTTTAATATATCGACTTCGTGGTAGTACGTTCAATATTTGGAGGAATTTGAACAAATATTGCTATTTTAAAAAAGGTGGATAATATCTTTCTATATTAAATTGATCTGCAAAAAAAAAAACAACTACATTTTAAATAAGCTAAATTAAACCAAACGTATAACTTTAAAGGGAGAGTCCGGGGTTAAATGAATGCATTCAATTCTAAGACATCATATCCTCCGCACTTTAAGCGAGATATTTGAAAGGTCAAGTCTGACAACTCAGAATGCCAATGAAATGCAATGTCTTCATGTATCATTAAGAAGATGGATTCGAGCATATTTCAAGAGAATAAATACATCAATAATTTAGTATTGCATTTAAATTCGTACTAAGAAAATAGAGAGATCACATTAATAGAGGTTTTACATTAATAGCGTACTTTTGGTAGAGGTAATACGAAGTTATAACTATTGTAAATACATGTGTGTCCAAAGGGTTTACACTTTACATTACAGTAAGCCTTCATTTTTCATGATTATCCGTAGAAATAGAGATTGACTGGAGCCTGGTGAATCTTTGGCCTAGGGCCTAGAGTAAACACAAATGACGAAGGCTTGAGCTGCTTACAATAGATCTACATGCTTTTTGAAAAGCTTTAGTTCAACATTGAAATGAACAAGATGTAAAGAGGTCAAGGCTATTTTAAGTACCGAATAAAACAATTTCCTTCAGTGTATTAATTAAACGCGTGGATTGTACAGTTTATATCACAATTGTAACTCAACATGACAGATTAATTACTAATGCTGATCAAATACAAGCAAGTGGAAACCCTCTTGAAAGACATTAAATCTTTGATCCTCACAGCCAACCAAAAACTTGTCCACATTACTTACTTAGAATTAGATCGTTCCATGCAGTGGGCGACGAGCTGTCTCCATAGAAATGGTGTCCCCATACCCTCTTGATAAACTCTGGTCTCAAGCGCATTATCTCTTATTTAGTATTGGCTTCAGGACAATTCAGCTACAAGCTGCGCAAGAATCATAAGAGTCTATTCACATTGTTAGGATTAAGTACATTAAACCAGGCCAGACAGAAACTAAAAGCCCAGAGATTCGAGTTTCAGAGAGAATGACATTGCTGGATAATTTTGACCATGCAACGTTAAGCTCGCTATGTGTTTGAAGTCTATATGTTGCCTTTGATGTGCGATATGTTCCCTTAGAGACTTGGCAGACGCCATTTTAGACTTTTTGTTTTCTTTTTTAGAAGCTTATCGTATCTTATAAAATACAGATGATACTTCGAAAAAGAAAATGATTTCGTCCTACGCGTCATGCATCTAGGATGGCTGCCTGGTCGTGCGGTTTGCACGCTGGACTGTCGTTCGGATTTATCGATGGTCCCGGGTTCAAACCCTGCCCGCTCCCATCCCCCGTCGTCCTGCGGGAGGTTTGGACTAGGAAGTAATTATCTTCAACTCTGAAGGAACATCCGAAACATGTAAAACATTTTACAAACAAACATTTAGTCATACATGTTAACCAATGACTTAAATTCTGCCAAATCATTGGTTTTCATGGCTGGCTCAGGCAACCCATTCCATACTATAATAGCACCTGGTTGGTCTAGATTTGTTAGTTATTGTCACATGATAGACTGGTGTACCTTGAAGGAATATTATGCTGGTATAGAGTACCTTGCAGTAACATTATGCTGGTCTAGATTTTTTATTTTTGGTTAGATGAATATGTAGATACCAATCATCGATCAAAACTTTGGTGAATTAGGTTGGTCTAGATTGCCGATGCATTATGTTGTTCCAAGTACACGAATATAAACTCTGACCAAATTAGGAACCAATGTCATTATTGTTTAATTATTTTTTTTACTTGTTACCCTTTTTTATATTTATATATTTAAAAGCACTGACCACTCACTAGCTCATCCCTAGTTGTCCCGTTTGCGGTGGTCGAAAAATCACAAAATCTATGACTAAGTACTTCCTTACTGTGTACCTGGAATGACTGAAAGCTTTTTCGCGATCGAATCGTCACGTGGTTATTTTTGTTTTTGTTTATAGTATCGTTACAATCAGCGTTTATAGAGCCGTCCTAATGTTGAATACCACAACACTGTATAGAGCCGTCCTAATGTTGAATACCACAACACTGTATAGAGCCGTCCTAATGTTGAATACCACAACACTGTATAGAGCCGTCCTAATGTTGAATACCACAACACTGTATAGAGCCGTCCTAATGTTGAATACCACAACACTGTATAGAGCCGTCCTAATGTTGAATACCACAACACTGTATAGAGCCGTCCTAATGTTGAATACCACAACACTGTATAGAGCCGTCCTAATGTTGAATACCACAACACTGTATAGAGCCGTCCTAATGTTGAATACCACAACACTGTATAGAGCCGTCCTAATGTTGAATACCACAACACTGTATAGAGCCGTCCTAATGTTGAATACCACAACACTGTATAGAGCCGTCCTAATGTTGAATACCACAACACTGTATAGAGCCGTCCTAATGTTGAATACCACAACACTGTATAGAGCCGTCCTAATGTTGAATACCACAACACTGTATATGCTGTTATTTAGCATTTTATTTTTGGTGCGTTTCTTTCTTTAAGCTTGGCATCCGCTTTTATGAGCAAACTGTGGAAAATCTGAAAAGGTTACTTCAGCTTCCAATTAAAATTTGAACTGTATTCTTCACTTGTAGTCCTTATACTCCTATATGGTTGTGAAAGTTGGACACCCAAGATTCAAGCTTTAGACACTAAATTCTAAGGAAAAATGCTGGATATCAGATACTAGGAAAAAAAAGGTAAGCATGTTTGGTCATACTGCTAGGTAAACAATAATAGAATTCACGGTCCCAAATTATGTGTACGTCATCATCATCATCATCATCAAATCCCATTAGAGTGAGGGCTTGAGAGGCTCAAATCTTCTCTTGCAAAAGCCCTGGACAGAAACACTACTGTCTTGCGTAGTGCATAAATGTCGCCATACAGGTCGAGAATTTTGGGTTTCCCAGACCTGTCGAGGCGGAGATCAGCAAGTCTGGGGCAGTCAAACAGAATATGAAGCACGGTTTCCTCTTCTTCCCCGCAGCGGGGGCACCGTGAATAAAAATTTGGCCATAGAAATATGAGCCAACAGGACAGTGGCCTGTCCTGCACTGTGCTAATTATGTGTTAGTGGGGAGCGTTATAATGCGGGCCGCTCCATTTAAGGATTTAAAAAAGATTTCTATTTCAACTCTGCTAAACATGAGTATCAGGTGTTTTACAATTCAAGGATCAAGAAAATGAAAGGTTCCATCACAAAAAAAAAATGACTTGATTATTTTGTCAAAGGGGAAAGTCATACGAGAATTGACAAGCGCGTTACAGTGCGGGCAGTCTGAGAATGCGATTTTTTGTTTAAAGACTACAATGGCTGAGCCAAAGAAGCGATTGAGCAGAGTCTAAATTAATGAGTAGTGGGCCTTGAACTCTAAAAGTGTGAAAAAAGGAAGAGGTAACTTGAGTGGTTTGGGGGAGGGGGTTGGAGACGCATTTCAATGCGAGCGTACAATTGAAGGGCAAAACGTGTCAAAGTCAAAATATACATTTACCAACTATTTCAACCGTAGAGATGCACGGGTAAAAGATAGTAGTATAAATGTTAATGTTTTTATAAAGTTAAAAAATTTAATTGAATGGCTGTCGGATAGAAAAAAAAAGTAATTCCAAATCACTTGCATACGTTTTAAACACACTACAAATAGAAAGCCAAAAAAATAGTTTTGATAACCAGCCAAGTTTGTTTTTTTAACATTACGTTTAATTTCTTTATTTTTTTAACATCATAACAGTTGGGTATGAAGTATAAATCTTACAGCATTGAGATATGTCTATAAATGTGCAGTTCTCTCCCTTATATGAGCTTTGCTTGTTTTTTAAGTATTTTTTTTTATATTGATCTTATTTTTCGTGAAATTATCTGGAGACCTGGTGACTTAACCAAGTGGAATGCAAGTTAGTAGTCTTCAAACTAGGATCAAGATTGAGACAAGATGGAACAAGGTTTGAAATAAAATAAATGACTCGGAAATAAACTTTAACGACAGATATTAATACATTTGTTTTTTACGTTTTTCAATTAATTTTTAACCACGTGCTGTGAGCTGTGTTTTTGTGGGCAAAGGTTGTCTGGGGAGGAAATTGAATTGACCCTAGGCAGACATCGGTTAAGATGTGGCAAATCATGTAGGTCACAGCCGTGATTAATATCTATATATATATGTTACCAGGTAATGTTTGAAATCCGGTATTCTATACAATTCTTGATTTCCTCTAAAATGATGACTACATGTTCAGATAAAGTGAGAACCATTGTTTGAAAAGTCATAACATAAGTTTCTGGGAATAATCCGCATGCAAAATCACAGGTTGATGTTTGACTAGATCACAGGTTGATGTTTGACTAGATCACAGGTTGATGTTTGACTAGATCACAGGTTGATGTTTGACTACAAAAACGTACTCGTTGTTGAAACTATTCCTGACAAGGAAATGCCTCTACTCTCAGAGGCTGCAGCTCAGTCGGATGGAAATAACCAAGGGTTGTTGTTTTTTTTATTAGTGGATGATGTGCAAGACCAAGTGCCAAAGTAACAAATGCAATGAGTAAAAAAAAAAGCAAATTCAAAATGTGATGCTAGCCTGCATCCTGCAACAAGGAGTCAAAGGTAGGATATGTCTTATACCTTTGTACTCCTGGTATAGAAAGTAGGTTTTTGTTTTCTTTGATTTATAGTTTCCCGAATTTACAATAGTTTTAAGAGTTTGGATTTACCATAAACAAATAAATTAAGGCTAATGAAAAAAAAAGAATTAATAAAATCTTAGTAAATATATTATTTATGCTATAATTGTCTGTTTTTACTTTCGTACTATTTTGTGAATAATCTGCTATATATTTCTAAGTTCCCGCTGACGGATTGATTGAGAGATCTCATCTACTGTCGTACGGATTCGCATGAAATTTCGTCCACAGGTTCTTTTTACCTCCCCTTCACCTATCTCTTAGTCTATTGAACCTTTGGAGCACACTACAAGATCCCTGTTGACCGTCTTTCTGGCTAATAGTTCATCTTAGATCTAATATGAGAGTTCCGAGCTGTTTCAAGCTTCAGACACATATCAGTCTTGCGCATACAATAATGATGCCAATTTTTTTAAAAATATTCAAATGTAATAATTATTTTGATGTCTTAATATTTTTTTATTTTTTTTTTTATTAGTGAAAGGAGGGATAGTTAATCGCATTAAAATTGTTTACTTTGATGAGTACTTTAAAAGCATTTTTAGATTGTCTAGTACTGTCAGCTGTATAATAATTTATTTAAATGAAAACCGTTACGTGTATCTATAATTAGAACAGGATTTTACTTATATATTTAGTCTCAACAGTATACTGTTGAAGATATGCAATTGATTAAGTAAAGCACGCGGAAAAATTCATGTCAGTGACCTAATTATATTTTTGGCGGTTCATTAGTAACTAGTGTTAATAGCCCGACAATTCCTTATTCTAGAACGGGGGTTATATGTTTAAAAATATAAAATAGGATGCCTGGATTTGCTTTCGAAACGATGTCAATACTATTTACTGTATGCCCCACTGTCTTGTTCAAATCTGTATGCATACCCACAAATTCTGAAATTATTTCCCTTGGACAATGTAACAAAAACTTTTTGTTTACATCGTATCTCTAAATCAGCATTTGAATATTTCAAACAAAAGACTTGAACGTTAGAATATGTGCCAAATGTTTTCCATAGTCAATATATTGCTATTTGTTGAACTAAATATTCGCGCGTAAGAAACAGTATATTATAGTGGGGCTTGTATTTTAATGCAAATGTACCAATTTATACTGACACTCAAAATGTATTATTAACACCTGAATAAAGCAATGTATAGTAATTATAGGATTTATCATATCAATTATCATTATACCGATATGACTAAAGCGATTTATAGTAACTTTTAGAATGTATCAGATTGTGAGTTCTGCAATGTCTAATAACTTTTAGAATGTATCAGATTGTGAGTTCTGCAATGTCTAATAACTTTTAGAATGTATCAGATTGTGAGTTCTGCAATGTCTAATAACTTTTAGAATGTATCAGATTGTGTCTGATAATTTTGCTAACGCTTAAGTCTAGATCTTGAAAACGTTTACGTGAAACCATGTCACTTAGAAGTGTAACATTAATACCAACTATCACGTGACACGATCGACTTCTACCTGCTCACATCGAAGTCAGTACAGCCCAGTACAGTACTCACGCAGGTATCAAAGCGTATAGCTATCTTATCCCCCTGCCTTCAGGTCTATCTTTCTTATCTACAAGTTCACTCAAGTGTAAACAAACAAAAAAAGTATTTCCTGACATTCACATCCACTAGTGTATCTCAATCTATTGAGTTGTTCAGTTGTAACTTAGTAGCTCAAGAGTTGGACACTTTGGGCTGGATGCTACGCTTTAGTTTTTTAGTTTCTGTTTCGATGTTCATTCAACAACTACGCCCTCCCCTGTACCTCTTTCATTCTTCAACTCCATTACGACTTCTGAATGAAGTGGACGCCAAAGTGCGTGCCTAGACCTCTGGTGGTTCTTTTAGATACCACAGAACACGAAAAGAAATGTAAATATTAATAACTTACAAACATCATTATGATGGAGAAGTTGGACTCTATAGTTGAAAGAAATGAAACATTTACATCGACACTAATATCCCTTTCAGACCTTACGATCTATAGGACAGAGGATGTAAAGGTCATTGGCACTAGGAAAGTAAGAAATTCACCTTGCTTCCGAGTCATAGGTTTCGTATCCTACTAAATACTGAGTTAAGACTGTAAAGTAAAGTGTCCCTTTCAAACCTTGCCATCTATAAGGGAAATGCTGCAAAGTTTATCTGTTTCTATGGCCAACCGTTAACGAGCAGGGTGTCATGTGGCCAGCAGTTTTAATGTTAGGCACCCGTCAGATTTTGGCGTACTAACAATCTGGAAATTCGAACCCAGACCACTCGGTTAAAACCCAAGCGAATTACCCCTCAGCCCTCATGCTCCTGAGTTAAGACTGTATGACTATAGAATGAGATCCTCGGGGCTCCTAAGACTGTATGACTATAGAATGAGATCCTCGGGGCTCCAGAGTTAAGACTGTATGACTATAGAATGAGATCCTCGGGGCACCTGAGTTAAGACTGTATGACTATAGAATGAGATCCTCGGGGTTCGCACAAACTTGTAAGTAGGGAACAAGACAAAGGAAAGAAGATGAGAAGGACAAATTAAGAGATAGGTGGATCGCATTACGAATACACGGGCCTGTTTATGGCGAAAGAGAAATGGAGAAAGACGTTGGACAAATGATGTGTGGTGCCCAAACGGTCCAACAGACTAAGGAACAGGTGGAGGTTCAAAGTGGTGAATGTGAAATACTGAGATAGTGTGTTCGATAACTGAATTGACGTTGAGTGCCACCATTTTTACTGGCTACTTTGAATAATAAAGATTAAATACGAGGGATTAAACCACAGCGTACTCCTTGTGTTTGCGAATCACAAACACAAACACTGTAAAACGTGACTCACATACCGGTTAGCACTATAAACACTATAAACCGTGAGTCACAACCTGTTAGCACTATAGACCGTGATTCACATAACCTGTTAGCACTATAAGCTGTGATTCAAAGAACCGGATAGAACTATAAACCAAAGAACTGAAAAGCACTAAAAAAAAAAAAACACAGCCTCATAGCACCGGAAAGGATTAACGAAAAACGTGACTCACAGCACCGGAAAGCTCTATAAACCGTGCCTCACAAAACCAGAAAGCACTAAAGACAGTGACTCACAGAACAGGGTGTTAAAATTAATGCAGACTAGTTTTTCTGTGGATGTTTTGTCGATTTCCAGTGCAGACTCACAGTCTTCCTTTGTGCTGCCTCTCTGCTTATCTACAAATTAAGTTGCCTTATCAATAAAACATTCCCCCTTCCCCCAAGACATGGCTAGTGAGTAAATATTAGAAGTCAACGTGTTAGTGTATTGTGTATATTTTGTCTTATCGAGTCCAATAAACATAAAATAAAGAAAAAGACATGCTAGGGTATAAGAGCTCAGAGGTTATTCCAGAACAAACAACCAAACCATATTTTCTATAAATAAATATCTAGAGCTTTTCAAGCACTTTCAATCTGTCATGTACAAGTGTTGGCCTAATGGTTGTAAAAATTGATAGTTTTTGGTAGATAGACAAGTTTTTAAATTTTGGATGTAAAGCTAGTAGACTGTTGTATGGGACAAATGTCCAGATTCTGACAAACTGACCTCTAATGTGTATTACTGTTTACTAAACCATGGTGACTCTAATGGGAGATTATACCATGTTGCTACACATAAATATCACAAAGATGACTCACAAGTTGAAGCTAAAGTCACTTACTGACTATTTATTCATCTCAGCCAAACGTGTTAGATGCGTATTTATAGTTTAAAATCCAAATAAAATAATAACGATATCAACCCCCCCAAAAAAATTGGTTTAACGCCATATGCTAATGCTCTACATTGGATTCATTAGTTAATGTGTCTATTTATTTATAAATTTTATTCAAAACCCAAATAGTAATTCCCTAGTTATCTTTTTCCAACCTTTACTCATACTGATAATTTTCTGTTGTATAAAATAAAATGGTGACAATAACTCACAATTTCTATTTGAATCCTAAAAATGCAAAAATTTAGAGTAGAATCTCATTGGTTCACTTCATTTTTCCTTCCACTTTCGAATTTTTTTTTGTTTAGAGCTTTGAATTCTAGTTCTGTACCAAAACAAAGTTACAAACATGCCTATTGAACAAAATGTATCACAGATGAGCTTTTTTTTTAAATATTTGTTTTCGAATACATTTTTTTTTTCGGCGGCGATCCTCAAAAACTTAATCTAAATATGTTGGGTATCTTGTCTTTTCAAGAACAAATCGGTTGTATTTGCGATGTAGTAAGGACCTGTAAATTCATATTTGAATATTTTTCAAGTAAAACATTATTCAAATGGTCCTTTTTTAATAGGATGAATAATTAATTGTAGATGTCATGAGAATGCGTTTCTGCAGTAGAGAATGCGTTTCTGCAGTGAAGAATGCAAAAAAACGATTTTGGCGACGGGGCTTCTCCCCGATCCCCACTGGAGGAGCTTGCAGCGCTCCCCTAGACCCTTAGCTGTCAAAGAAAGGCCACAACATGGCTGTTGTTTTGTGTTGTTGTTTTTTTTTCGAATAGTTTTTTATTCGATGGCGATTCTCAAAGCCTTAATCTAAATATGTGGAGTATCTTATTTTTTCTAGGAACACATCGGTTGTATTTGCAATGTAGATGATGTATGGTCAGCGATTGTCTGTTAGTATATCATTATTTGTCATTTGTCTATTCAAGATATAGTACAAAGCAATATTAAAGTGTTAAGTATTTCTCTAGCATGACAAAGACAATGATGTGGAACTCAAGCTAGTGATAGCGTGTTGAAGTGTAACAAATCAATTAGTATTAGATCTAGACTACCAGTTATAAATCTGTGAGATAACTAATACTTTTACCAATTAATTTTTATTTTATTTAGTGCAATCTCATGCTTTTAGCTTCCTCGATGCGCTATGATCCTATCACTTACTAGGACCAGTTGGGAAAAGGGAGGGGAGAAAGAAAGTAGTATCTGGTGAAGGTTACTGTGATCGCTTTTTAAATGTATTTTATAAAAACCAAAAGCTGTACGAATTGAATTCGAACTCAAGTCTCTTTAGTCAATACACTAACCACTCTGCCAACAAATTGCTTATGAAAATAGAAGATTTCAGAGCAATATATTGTTAATTTCAAACTTTGAAGCCACAACCTAATTCTCTACACAAAATATAAAGTGGGTTAATTCAACGTATACCTTCACATCTGTCAAGTACAATTTCTTTCACTTGTTAGATACCAAACAAAATAATTAATACTAATATTTTTTTATCATTTTTTCTTGCTTTGTCTGGTCAAGAAATAATTGTGCAAAAAGTTCAAGTTGATCCGAGATTGGGTGTGTGAGAAATAACGTGTACAAACATTGTACCAGACAGACAAAGGGAGTTAATAGAAGCTTTGTAATAACATACAGTTTAAGTCAGTTTTCATTACTTCAATATGTATGAATCAATTAAACTCTTACGCATGTCTCATGACCGTCCATTGAAGAGCATCTACATCTTTCAGTAAATGGATATGAAACTACTTTATGATATATTAAATATAATTAAAACTCTTTTTGTTCGTGAACCAAGGATTTGTCAAAGTCAAACAAAACCTAGAAGCCTGTCAATATTTATAGACCTTTCGAAATTCAGTCTCTAGTTTTTGATGAGTCTCTCGATGTTGTTAGGTCATTAGATTTTGATCACAATCTAATGACCTAACAACATCAAGAGACTCATCAAAATCTAAAGACTGTCCAAATTTAAAGACACTGACATTTAAGTACATGGCCGGATTTAAGTAAGTGGAAGCCTTGGGGCAGAATTTCGGTGGAGGCCCTTACACTTTCGTAAGCTTTCATGAAAATCTATTTAATGATAATAATACTTCCATCTAAAAGCATGCCATATTTTAGAAGAATGAAATATGGCACTTTTAAGTTTAATATCATTTTCCTTCTTTCAAAAAAAAATTAATATGCATATTATAGTTTTAAAAAAAAATGTATATTTTTGAGTTTGTGGAAGGTACAGTTTCGGCCCTGGGTTGACGCAAAGCCTACAAGCACGCTACAACGACACTTCTTGACCATGACACTGTTTCCAAATGTAAGATTTAAATAATCGTCGGAGAAAATAAAAAAAGGACTAACCATAGAACAGAAACAGAAACGTTTCTGACCGTAGAAATTCTTTTTTTTTTAAATCTCTGTTGTGAAAGCCCCTCTCTTGTGGAGTCCCCAGAGCAGTAGCCCGCTTTCGCTCTCTTAAATCCGGCCCTGTCTTGAGACCTTTCAAAATCTAGAGCAGTCTTTCCCAAACTTTTAACTTATGTGTACCCCTTTTATAATTTTGTAATGCTGAGTACCCGTCGTCCTCTCCACACCACACTTTAATTTATTAACTGAACACAATACCTGGGTAGTTAAAAAAATCAGCATAGTTTGTGAGGTTCAACGCGTACCCCCTCCAAAGTCTTCTCGTACCCCACTTTGGGAAACACTGATCTAGAGCGTCTAATGTAGAGACTTAACCAAATGTACGGCTCTATGGTTTGACAAAGCAAGGAAAGTTTCCTTATGGAACCTAGCAACACTTAGGGCACATGATGAATGAGTTCGCCTGGTACTAGCATAGGTCAAGTGTTCAGCACAGTGATCAACCCCCCTCTAGTTTCCCCAGATACCAAACCATGAAACTAATGCTTGGACCTCCACCAGGACTTAAACTTAGGACATGTAGTTCGACAGTCTTGCTCGTAAATGGCTCTGTCCCTAAAAGTTGCATGTATGAACAGGGCACATCGGAACTGTACAAGCAGTGGTTTGTGGATATATCGATTGTGTTTGTTTTTAACCTTAACGATTTTTCGCAGTCATTAAATGTAAACACATGTTACTGAAAGAACTACATGTGTATCAGGGCCGGCCTTACAAAATTCGGGGACCAATTTAATGGATGCTTGAGAAGCCCCTACATATTGTTTTTTACAAGAACAACTTGTATTATTCATTAGATCATTATATCACAATGTATTATACAACATGCATAGGAAGCAATTCAAACGCATTAGGCGCCAGTGGGTTGATTGAAGTTGCGTCAATCGTACTATAACTATGTTTACCCTTTAAGTAATATACATCTTGGCCGGTGACAAGTGTCATGAATGATAGTGATATGCTAAATATAAATTGCTAGGCCCCTTGCGCGGGGCCCAATTTCGGAGCAATTGGCCTAAGCAGTCCCTGATGTGCGCCATTACCAATATCAGAAACTAAATGTAGAGCAAAGATGTGTCTCTTTACCACACTTCAAAAACCGGGTCTGGGAGGGGGTGTAGTCCTTCTGATCCTACTTACCAATGAATTTAAGTGCCATAAGTGCTAAATTTGGTGAAACTTTTATTTACAAGAATTGAAATCTCCCATTGCATCCAGAAAGACGTCCAATAGACAGTCTGTGACACTTCAAAACTACATGGGGAAATGAAATAGTTTCGAAGTAATGCTTTCAATCTAAACACATGTTTTGATGGAAGGTTGGTACATTTTTGTATCAATTCCTTCACGTGTATGTCACTTCTAAATTTTTTTTGTCTCTCTCTCTCTCTCTTGTGATCGAATACATTCAAAATAGGAGCAACCAAGTCAACGTTGCACAAGTTTTTATTTATGTTACTGTAGAGTTATACTAAGAACAGGAAACACACATGACACAATGTTAGTCACATAGACTAAGTAAGAAGATATTTATAGATACTTATATATAGATAGTTATAAAACCTATTAGAAAATAAATACGTGGTAACGTAGTATTGCAATTATGATATGTAGAGACTTAGTAAGATATCTATGTCAAAAACACATTATGTAGACAGGATAAGAAGATATTTAATGGTAGTGTGTATTGACCTAAATCAAAGAGTTAAGAACTAAAAATAGCAGCTTCTTGTATTGCCAATGCGAGATATATAACAATAAAATATTTTCTAAACAGCTTGTATCTCAGATTTTAAATTTATTCTGAAATGTGACAGTTTTTCTTTGAATCAAAGCTCATCGTACACGTATAGAAACGTAATCGAAGTCGAAAGAGAATCTGACGCTTGTGTCTTTGTGCTTTATAAGTGTGACTCTGTGACAGTGTGACAGTGTGATGGTGTGGCAGTGTGAGGGTGTTACAGTGTGACGGTGTGACTGTGTCCTCTAGGAAAACGGTAGGACGATGAAATAAATGGAAATGGAATACAAAAGTAGACCTACTTGACCTGTATAAACTATCCCTCAGATCTGCTTGCAATGACTTGAATGATGTTCACAAATGCATGTCTTTCTATTACAGACAATGGGAGGCTACATAAGTTGTCTTTAAAGATACGATAATGGAGAGGCTCCAACGTTTGAATGACAATTCATGTCACCACTTAGTCACAACATCAACAACCAAAGAATGGGAAAGTATTTAGGTTGTTGTTGAACTCTAAAGCACCACACACAGCTCACTGACACTGCAAGCGTGTGCCCGGTGTCACCTCGCTCTCACTCACACACACACGCACGCACATGCACGAACAGACGTGCGCGCGCGTAACTTTCTGTTTTGCCTCGTCTCCCCTCCCCCCTGTTCTGCACACGCCACGACGCTGACTCTTGGAGGAGAGGTGGTAAGAAAGAGAGGGGCGGACACTGGGAGGTGACGCTTGATCTAAACAATGGATGGGGACATAACATACTCGGCCCTGTGAAGAGGGGCGATACCTCCTGTTATATTCTATAACTCTCTCTTGATCTCTGCACACACACATATATTCTTTGTTTCTCTCTACACTTATATTGCAAGTACACCCTTCTAATTATGTTGGTTTCACATCCCTAGTATCGTGAGATCAGTCCTACTTACAAATGTTGGTTTCATATCCCTAGTATGGTGAGATCAGTCCTACTTAAACTTTTCGGTCGACACGAAGATCTATCACTAAGTATCATTGGCGACAAAAGATAGGCCTACTGAGTTCCAGCGTTAGTATGGCTAATGAACCGTACACTAACGTGCACTCACACACACACATACAACACTAACACACTTTACAATCATATTGGCAACGTCTGAATGCATAAAGAAAGAAGTTCAAGGTCAATACCTCATTCTCCAATCCAATGATCTCATCAAGCGAGCTCTTTGTTTGCCCTAGTTGGGATCAATATCATATAAAATAACTTCACATATCAGAGAGCGTGGTTACAGGCAATCACATGCAAGGTATGCTGACTTTCCTTCTTCAGCACGCTAACAAGAGTTAATCGGAAATTTTTCTAGTGACATTAAAATGTTTTTAGAAAAGAATAAGAATTTCAAAAAAGTAAGGATACATTTCTATAAAAGGAGAAACTTGAAGGAAAGCGCTCGCAAGGTGGTCAAAGAAAGCGCTTCAGGGACATCCTCAAAGATTCTCCTTGAATACGAATGTTTAGTTTTGTGATGATGTTGCGGTGATCTGTTGAACCTAGCATGTGAAGTCTGGACTTGGCGGCCTGTGCATAACGTCATAAAACTATTCAATTCGGACAGAAAGGCAAATACCAGCACAGTGCTGTGGAGCACTCAAGAGCAGGACAAGACACACAGAAAGTCTCTGGTCATCCACTGCACCCAAACTTGTCCCCGGACGTCTTGACAAATGTTGGTTCGGAAAAGGGTGGGCTGTAGGGCGAGAGAGTGAGGTCGACGTGTTGCGCGAATCCTCCTCACTTAAATCCAAATTCCAGCGCAAAGTCACTTGTCATTCTCCCCCCCCCCAAATACCAAAGCCCTGTGGCGACAGGCAAGTAGTGAAGCGGTACGTGTCGGCACACTGGAAGCCGTAGCTGCAACCCTGCACACAGGCGGCTCAGGCCATAAGGTCGTTCACCACTGACACAGAGCATCAGTGGAGTTCGGCAGCCCCCTGAGCGGCTGAGCAGCCCTATTTAGGAGTGCACTGCTCACCTCCATAGCATGAGGACAGGGCCAGAAAAGGTGCCCCAAAAATTGCCTGCTCTAAACTACCCTAGCCAGCCTACCGCAGTTGGCAGGAACCCTACTCAAGCGGTCGAAATTCAAAGAAAAAGACGAGGATAGTTCCTCTTACCTTAGGCGCATGGAATGTGCGCACACTACTTGACAACGACATATCTGATAGACCACAAAGACGAACTGCACTTGTAGAGATAATAAAGTAATAATAAAGTATATGGCCAACCAAATGTCCAAAGTGGCCCACGTCGGACGATATATCGAAACTTTATACATTCTGGCTACTAATTACTCCCCCAAAAATCTCATTCAATGTGACGCGTATAGCAAACAACGTTTGACCAGAAATCATTGTGTGCGTGTATGTCAATATATCAGTTCTAAATTCAAGAGTCCCTAAAGCATTTGTTGCCCAGAATTCACTCACACCTGGCATGTTGAGTACGTTTAATGATTTTGTATTCGAAATGTCTTAGGACAATCATTGTATCCTATGCTAGTTAGTTAGTTTTCTGTGACATCCAGTAATACTATTTCAGCTAGTATAAAAGGTCAAACTAATAAAAGTATCTTGTAATACTTTCCTTTGTGTTTTATCTTTACTCTTATTCCTAGCTACTATTTTAGTCATTGGACTAGGTCTATATATAGTATTCAGCCTCCAGAGTTTCATGGAACGTGTGGCAGAATATTATTAGAGCGATATAATTATAGAATAATTCCTCTGTCTGTGTGTGTATAAGTGCTAGTGTTCAGCTCAGTTTATCCATGTGAAACTGTACCCCTGGGACCAGTTAGATTCTGGCCGGTTCCTGGTATTGATTGGTCTCCATGCTAGAAATTTTAGAAACTGTATTTTCAACTTGTTGTCTGCATGTATACAATAGAATAGTGGGAGGTCAGTGTCTTGATTGGAACCAATCTGTCGAGGAGCTGCAGACTTATTCCCCTTGGATCTAAATTTGATCGTTCTGTAGTTTCTTGTTGGTAAAAGTGACAAATCAGAAACTACCCAAACTGTTTCCATGAAATAATGGTGACTTGATCATGTGACTATATGTAGCAATGGTTTTCTGTACTGTTTATTTCATAGTTCATAGAAACATTTTCTATCCAGTCCTTTAGAATATAACTTCAAAATCAAACAGCACATTAAACCAAAATATCTGCTTTTATTATCATCAATATGTTTACACTTTTAGCTCGTTCTATGCTCTCTGTTCTGAGCTCATGTGTGGAGGTCACAGTTCAAACCTGTCAGAAATTTCGATGTCATTTTAAACACAAGAACAACAACTCGGCTTGAGCTACATAAAAGTTAAAAAGTTAACAAACGCTCGCCTGGATTTGAAATGACTCAATATTCCACCTGAAAGACATGAAGGATCTAGAAAACTGAGAAAAAAAAATATTTTGGCGCCATCCCTTGAGGGGTGAAACAAGGTATGAGCCTGGACAGTGTCTGCAGTCTCAAGTTACATAGAGGGGCTTTGGAAATAAAATTAAATTAAACCTCATGGATTACTTCGAAGTAGAGGATGAGTTTTTTTTTAAAGTGTGTTTTTTCTCAAACTATTGCTCATAACAAATGCAAGCTTAGATACTAGTATAGGTGTAAATATTGTTTTCAATGGAAACGTCGTCAAGTCCAAATGTTATGTTCAGTGACTTAAGTCAAAATGTTATGTTCAGTGACTTAAGTCAAAATGTTATGTTCAGTGACTTAAGTCAAAAGATTATGTTCAGTGACTTAAGTCAAAATGTTATGTTCAGTGACTTAAGTCAAAATGTTATATTCAGTGACTTAAGTCAAAATATTATGTTCAGTGACTTAAGTCAAAAAGTTCAGTGACGGGCTAGATACAATGCCTAAGGCAGAATGGTGTAAGAAAAATATATTAAACCATTCAGAATAAATAAATCGAAGAATTAGACACATAGAAGTTGTACTATTGTTGTCAATATATTGTCAATTCTCACAAGAAGTTTGTGCATTATTTTCAAAATTCGTATTTCTTATTGTGCTATCTTATATAACATATAGTTTCAGTAATTATTTACTGTGATATCTATGTAATTATTTACTGTGATATCTAAGTATGTCTATTACAATGACTGTCTATGTAATTCAAAGGTTCACTGCTATTTAGAAGTATGAATATTTGATATGTATGACATTTAACAAGATACAGATTATTGTAGTGATCACGTGGTTTAATGTCGCTTTTTTGTTGTTCATGCCCTTACATTGTGTTACAAATCATGGTCATCAGCTAGACATAGAATTACTTAGTGCCATGGCTGCTACGCCACTGACTGTAAAGTCTGTAAACAATTTTCTATAAAAGGCGAGGGCCAATTGCGATGATTAGGGGGGAAGTCTTTTATTAGAGACTTATATAATATTTTAAGAGCCTCAAATCAGTGAACATCAATACTGACATAGCTCTAGACCGCACCAGATGGAGAGAAACAGTGACCGACAAAGCCATGGACAGTGAAATAACATGGATCTCACCTCAGGAAGAAAAACGTACAATACGATATTTGTGTCTCCAAAATAGGGCTCCACAGCCACATGAGGAAGTGTGCGAGATAAACCATAGTCGTTCTACGACTGCAGGAGGCCAACCAAGAGCCTTACCATCATTGAAAGCCCTGGTGCAGGGTAAATAAAAGCCTTGAGAGTTGGTCATTATCAGAGGGAAGCGACTATGAGGTGCCTCGGTCGATTCTTGTACACTAGCGATGATTGTTCGTCACAGTGGGGTGCCTCTGGTGATTCACATCATTGTAATTGGACATTTAATTCTTGGTCGCGCCGGTCTCGAGTTTTCTTGACCTCTTCATCAAGTTTCAAGTAGATCTAGGAAGTACTCAAAATCCCAAAGTTTAAAATATGTTTAGTTTAGTAATATTTATTTGTACATTGGCTTCGTGCACCTGCGACTTGCTTCGTCGGTTGAACTCAGCTGCACACTATTGATTGATTTTGACACGAGTTATCGCTGATGTCTCGGTCACCAATAGCCTTCGTTTCTTTGAACGATTTCTTCTCGTTGCGGTCAGTGAGGAACGGGCTTAGCTGGTAGGTGCATTTGTGAGAGGAGAGGCAGAGGTGATGAGCAATAATAATAAAAAAAAAGATATCAAACTGCAATCAAGCAATCTGTACACTGCTATAAAATATTCGATCAGGTAGGATATTGAATGTGTAAAGACCAGGGCTTGATAATACAAAGGAGTAACACGTGGGTATGGGTGGGAGGGGGCGTTAAATTATAGCGCGTTCCTTGAAATGTTTAATACATTATAAATTATTTAGTTTAAATACTGGCCAGTATAACGTCACGGAAAGTTGTAAGATTGGCTTAATTTATTTGGCTTAAAAAAATTATATACATTTAGTGTTAAAGCTTTTGATCTAAAACATTATTGTATTGTAATTCTTATTTCATAAACAAGTAAAATAAAAAAAATACTTTTACAAAAAAAAACCACAACTTTTTTTTATATGGGTAAGAACTGCACATTTATAGCCATATCTATCAATACTGTAATTTATGTATTTTCCATAAAAAAATATCAAATCAAATTAATTAATTGACACTAATTCAAATGTAATCATGTTTTGTTAGGGACAAAGAATAATTTTGCAATGTTTCATCTTGATCCAAGAATGGGAATAGAAAGAAATAACGTGTGCACATACGTAGCAGACAGGCAGAGTTGATAGAAGCTTTGTACACATAGGCCAATAATAAGAACAATAAAGAAAAAAAGTAAAAGTGCCGTTCAAATCTTGCGGGGTCGATGACGTAAGGCTCATCTATTTCTATTGGTTAACAAACGTGTCACGTGTTCGTCAACTGAATTTATTACTAGGATTATAATAAATGAAAGAGATCATTGTTACTGACGATTGCGCCTTTCTTGCGCACACCGAGCAGGAGACTCAACTTGTCATCTCTAAACTTGCTGAGGCTCTCCCTCATTTGGACAGGCATCTGTGACTCCTCGAACGATTCCATCAAGAGTTCCTTCTAATCGAGCGCCATTTTGCCCTAGCTGCCCTAGAGGAAGCAGCAGCATATGGTCTCTGACAGTTCTTACGAAGGTCGCGAAACACATTTTTTGAGACTCATAGAAGGGCCCTTGCCGGAACAGGCCCTCAGCCCCCTATCTTAGAGTATGCCCATCAGTTGTTTATCCTCCATCTCCCTGCACTATATTGTCCTCCAAATATACGCACAATATTTTCAAATGAAACGCCCGTACATGCGGAGCAGGTGAAAAAAAATCATCACTTTTCCAAATTATTATAGTCCACACTTAATATTGTTATGTTATTTGGTCAGTCATAGATCTCGATCTACAGAGGCACCTTATTTAGATTAGCACATTGTATCTCTAATGAAACGGCTGTCTTTGAATTCTAAGAGCGCATAACTACACATGATACCCGTGTACTGTTTAAATAGTTTTAAATACTTTTAAATCCATCAATAAAATGGCTCGCACCAAAACGCTACCAAACAGCTCACACAATTTTCTAGCCCTCAAATTCTATAAGTCCCCCTATTTTTTTTCCCTTTCATCCTTAAATCCAACGTCCGGCAAACCCCTGTGAAGTAACATGCACAAACACTTCTAAGGCCTATCAGTGGTAGCCTTTCATCTACCCACACTATAATGCCCACCACATCTACACACAATATATTGAAATGAAACGCCTTTTCCTACGGACCAGTTTGAAAGAAGCAACATGACTATTGGCCACTTACTCTACTCATTACTCATGTATTTGTATGTTGACAGTCATGGATCTAGACCAAGAGAGGCGCCTAATTTAGAATAACTCATCTTCACAAACCGAATATTTCCCCTTCCCCCCCCCCCCCCCCCCCAACAACACAAGAACACCTTCCACACAACACTTAATAGGCCTTATGTTCCAAGTGACAATTTTTAGAATACTTTATTTTGACTTTAGAATAGAGACAATCTTTAAGATCTAGATCTAGTCAATTTTTCTACATATTATCATTTAACTACAGTCTTTAAATTTCAAACTGTAGTAATTTTCTCAACAATTTTAGTTTTAAGCTGAAATCCCGCATATCGGCTACGCTAACAGAATTTGGTGACTGTAGTTTTGCTTCAGTTTTTTTTTAATCAAACGCAAAATGACAGTCCCCAAGAGTAAAGTAGCTATAATGCATAAAACACTAAACCATAATTTACAAGTAGACAAACAAAAGCAAATATAAATGCTCAGAAAGAAACAAAGATAGAGGCTAATTTCCTATTCCTTATGCTAATACAAATTCGTACAAGTGCTCCTTTCTTCCATAGTTTCATTAGAGAATGGAATGAGTTACCTATTCGAATCAGTCAGGAAATCCAACGACTTAGCAGAGTTTAAATCATTGATTATCGTGCATGACTAGATAAACACTTGAAAAGTATGGACGTAACTATATTCTTTTTCGAATTAACTTCTGTAATATATAAGATAAGAAATGAAGTGTTGGCGATTCTTTATTTTTCCCTTTTCCTGACGTTCACTGATTACCTATTGATTGTCCTCTGACGTGTCATAACATGACGAATAAGAACAGCATAGAAGTGTGACCTGCCACTGACATTATAAGTGGCCCAGTGCAGTCAAATAATTCACAAACTGCAGGCTGTCAGTAAAGTGGTCAAACAAAAACTAGACTTGACAAATTGATAGTAGTAAAAAACTGAAACTCTTACTAAAGTTTATAACTTTATATGCTAAGAATGTAATCAAGCTTTACCAAAGGCATCAGAATACAGTATCTATCTATCTATCTATCTATCTATCTATCTATCTATCTATCAGAAAACAGTATCTATCTATCTATCTATCCATCTAAAATTTAGGCTTATATGTATAGGCCTATTAATCAAATATTTATAGAAACAAATTATACTTCACGAATACGGATTTTAGATCTAGTTAGTCTGCGAAAAGCTAGAATAAGAGTTAAATCTTCAACAACTTCTACTTGATACTTTTTTAATGACATAGTTTTTTTTTCTTTTGTTTGCTAGTTTGCGTATGCTTAAGACAGGCCCTGGTAGGTTACATTAAGAGATTCTCAATTCACTACTTTTACAAACCGACAACTGTAGCCGCTAGTACAATCAACTGTGAACTCTTTACTATCACTGGCATACATAATTTTTCGCTGCTCACAGCATCATTCCCAGAGTCGCCATGGCAACAGCACATAGATCGTTTGTCCACATGACTATAGCCACTCCCACCAGTTTCATACTCGTTTGTTGCCCCGTCAGTCTGTCTGTCAGAATGTCTTGTCAACATTTTTTACAGGTTATTTCTCCCACTTTCCGATCTCGGATCAAGTTTAAAACCACTGGCGGATGGGGGGGGGGGGGGGGGGGTAACGAGATCGCCCCTCCACCACTCGACCGACCGCAAATATTTTTTTGTTAAGAATATGTAGTAGGGTAATTATTTCAATTGTAACCAATTGCTATAGTATGGGAGGAGGGGACGAATACATCTAAAGCAAATAACTTGAATAACTTACATAACTACACAACTCTCTAAATACACCAAAATAAAGGCAGACGATGAGTTTAATAATCAAATATATCCTGGCTAATCTAGCCACATAGACACACATATTAATATTATCCAGTACAAGTACATCTCTATGTTCAGAATGAAATGAATTTTATAAAATACATATATCAGTGGAAAAATTACAAGTACCTCCTTCTTCTACTAAAGCTCTAGGTTAACTCAGGCTTTCTTCTTATGGTCAGTTACAGACCGCTAGAATTTTCCGTGCTAAAGTCACGAGATAAATAGTGGACTATGAAATCACTTCAAGTTACAGTGAGTCTCAAACAGAGAATGTGACATCCACAAAGATATTCTTGAACCCGGGTCCACGGGTACTTTGCTATGCCACAGGTCGTAAGCATTTGTTGGTGAATGCCTGAAGCTTGTCTGCAGTGGTCGTGCCTGGTTTCTCAAGTCACCTACGCATTGCGCCGCCACTGCACTTCCGAAATATTTCTACAAGTCACAGATTTCTAGGATTCAATTCAAAATTTTGTATGTGTGATATGCTCACAAAATGTCAGGATTACTATTAAATAAGGCAAGGTTAATTTTTAAAAATCTCCAGCTACTTTGTTCGTAAGCTGTCTTCATCTATGTTTCTCTCTTCTATGTAAGCTCAAAAAAGATGGCGCCTAATCTGATCTTTAAACGTTTTCGGGAGTCACCTTTGTTACGCATATCAATTTTCAGCTTGCCAAGATAATTACCCTTGCTCAAGAAAGATAATTTAATCAAAAATATGTTTCTATAACCTGAATTTGCAAAGTTACCTCGCACTTGTGGTATGTACATTGAATGTTGGCTTTTAGAGCTAAAGGTACTTGGTTCAAGGTCCGATGGGCGCATTTTTTCAATTAACTTTTTTATTTGTGTGTGTGTATGTGTGTCTAAAAAATGAGAATCTGTACTACGATAACCTAAAAAATAATTATTTTGTCTGAATAAATATATATTCTTCGCTTAAAATGAAAGGAGAGGCAGACTTGAAGATGTTCATCTAGCACTCTTTGTAATTTTATTACTTCTGTATCATCTGAATTATGATTTTGACAGCTAGTCTTGTCTAACAATATGATCAAACCAATTCTTAAAAAAAAAAGATCAACATATAAACGGCATTATACAACAAACAAATGTCAGGACAGACGCCTCTACTATTTAATAGGGCGAGGTTAATTTTCAAAAAATCTCCAACTGCTTTGTTCGTAATCAGCCTGCATCTTTGTTTCTCTCTTTATGTAAGCTCACGCAAGATGGCGCCTAGGTTGGTCTTTAAACGTTTATGGGAGTCACCTTAGTTACGCCTATTATATTCAGCTAAAGAAATTATCCTTGCGTAACTGTCGAACTATAAGCATCTTTTTACACCATTGACTATTTTTGCCACACTTCTATGGATATCTTCTATAAGATTATTTAAAATAAGGTTAAACTTAGATGAACCTAATCGTTGGCAAATGGTACAAAAATGTTACCTTATATATGGAGAAGACTGTTTTAACTACGAATCGAATTATACCTCTTTTAATTGATTCAAATGTTTGTTTTGTAATCAGTCCACGTCAAATAAAAAATGCTATTCGTGCCTGTTTAGTACATTGGCGGTAATAAACATATTATGTCTTCCAAATTTTATAAAGAATATCTGCAGTGTAAAATTGGTTTTTATTCAAAAAAAAAAAAAAAGTACAAGTTAAAAATTTTATTATTGTGTTTTAAATAGATAAATAATGTATAATTTGTTTGTTAAAATTTTTATAATATATAATGCTAAAATAGAATTTATATATGTTATGATAATTTTTCTTTTTACTTAAAATAAATATTTTTTGGACGAAAAATGCAAAATTTTGCTATTTAAAATGTCCATAGAGTTCTCTATATCACTGTACTACGAAAATAATCTACCGAAAGGTCATCTTCAAAGGCTGATAACTGTTGGAAAAAGATGTCATCTATTTTTAATTTATATAAAAAAAAAAAAAAAAAAATTACTAGTTTTTCAATTTGAAATGTCAACTACATAAAACAGTATCTTTTCTTTTACTAAACTGTTTTAAATCCAATCAAATGTTTAAACTTTATAAATTTCAGCATTTTTTTTAGAAATATTAAAGTAATATTTTGTAAAACAGTATAGAAAAAATTTGTAGATTTATCTTTTTAAAAGAAAATGTTATTTAAAATATGTTTATAAAAACCTAAATCAACTCTATTTACATCGTTCTCGTGGTATGTACGTTGCATGTTGGCTTTTAGAGCCGAAGGTACGTGGTTCAAAGTCCGAGGGTGACATTATTTTTTTTTTTAAACTTTTTTTTATTTCTTTGAGTGTGTAAGCGTAAAAAATGAGAATCTGTACTACATAACCTGAAAACAAAATTGTCTGAATAAATATATATTCTTAGCTTAAAATGAAAAGAGAGGCAGACTTCAAGACGTTCATCTAGCAATCTTTGTCATTTTATTACTTCTGTATCTTGAATGATAATTTTTGACAGCTAGTCTTGTCTAACAATATGATCAAACCAGTTCTTTAAATAAAAAAGATCAACATATGAACGGCATTATACAACAAATATGACGACATCCTTGATTTTAATAGTGAATAAAAAATTGTTCAACTACGCCTTGAGATTGGAGGATTGATGGGAATATTTACCAAATAGAAACAAGAAAATGAGTTAGTGGTATAGCTAGCTACAATGTTATTTGTTAATTTTTTAAGTAAAAAAATGAAGCCATTTTCTGGCGCGTATTAAAAAAAAGATGAACGTGAAATATCCCATTAATTAATGTAAGTAATAGATCCATGGGCTTCTATTCAAATAGTTTCAGGTCGATTTCATTTCGTTTTTGTAACTTTTCGTTCATATGGCGCGAGACTCGAGTGTCGGAAATTAAAATGGACGCATGGTCTAATTAGGTCGTCCATCACTGGTTTATCTGAATCTGTGCAAGAAAGTCTTTTATTGCAACGTTTAATAAAGCCAATTGTAAAACAAGAAAAACATTAAGATACTTTAAAAAAAAAAAAAAGCTTATACTAAGTCTAATTGTATCAATTAGTTCGGATCACTTATTTGATAAATTTGTAATAGATCTAGACTAACAATTTTTACCAATTATTTTTTTAGCGCAATTTCATGTTTTTAGCTTTCTCACTGTGCTCTGTGTAAGCCTCGGTCTTTGTAGGAAGCCTCCAATTGGTCCTGTATGTTCCTTCAGCTAAGAGATGGCAGCCTGCAGGGTTCAAACTTGGAGAGAAAGAGACAGACAAACAGAAAATGGTACTCTGCCTCTCTTGACAATTTACTTGTTCTCACTTGAATGCCTCTCTTCTCGTTATCCTTGTATTGTTCGTCCATCACTGAAGTGCTGTGCTGTAATGGGAGATTGAAGTTTAATTAAACCTTTTGTTTATGCTGGAGTTAATGACCGTGTCCAAATACAAATCAAAGCTTTTCATTTCGGACATCAAACAAAAGAACCTTCCACTGCCATTCAATACTACCAAACAATACACCAATCATTGGAACCAGAATGGATGCGTCACATCCTTCTTGAATAGTGTCAGGTTTCCGTTAAAAAAACAACTCAATACTAACCGAAAGTAGGCTATACATATGACTATTTCTAGATCATTAATTTCTAAGTTTGACTTTTTTCATGTCTGATTCACATAACTTATCCTCCTTGTTACTTTGTAAGCATTTCTTGTACAAAGAAAGAGCGGCTGGTGTATAGATAGACATCGTCATTAGCCAGACGTGTAATGAAGTATTAAGAAGTGAACTGGCTCAAAATCAGCAAGAGAAAAAAAGAGAACAAAATCCGATGTTAGTCTCTGTAATCAGATCTCTGCATTTTAAACTAATTGGTGCTGTATTATCCCTCAATAGAGTTATAATATATAATACGTGTTCAGTCAACTTAGTGATACTTTTTAAATTAATTTCAGTTAGTTATTTTACCATTGTGTTACTCTTCTCTTGTTAAACGAAAGTATTGATTTGTGTATAGTCTAAAGTTATGTAAAACTATTTTATCCACATTCAAAACTAACAAAGAGAACATTAAGATTTGTCTTTCTCTCTAAAAATAGGAATTACAGACATTTTATTGCAAATATAGTACCTTATAAAGACAATATCAGGTCATAATGGGGCTTCCCTTCAATCCTGTTATAAGTTGGGATTGTTCATTGTTTCGAATGATGGGAACAATAAATAGCTTTTTAAAGAGCCTATAACTAATTTGTTGGGCTCCTCCTGATAATTCTAAATGAAGTATACATTTGTTACAATTAATTTATCTATCTTATTTATTACAGACTTTCTTTATGTTTATCTGTGTGTTAATGTTGTCATGCAGAGATGGTATCAATATATCAAAGAAGTTTCAAGCTATTATGTTGACACATATTTGAAAGATCTCCGTCGTGTGCATTTTGACAAGGTTTGAACTTTTTTTTATGTGTTTCTGTTTCTAGTTATTTTAGAGTTGAACAATATAGTGGAAGGAGAAAGTAATTACCACTAGTTCCTGACATCTCTCAGCACCATAAAGCTTAACATTTGTCAGTACCATTCTCTTCATGCATTAAGCATGTTGATCTAGTAAGGTTAAACCTAAATGTAGCTAACCGTTGGCAAAGGGTACATAATTTTGACATTGGTTTTATTATAATAGCGTGAGTTTTTCTCCCCTGCCCTGCAGTGCTTGTAAATTAGCAGGAGAATATTCTTAGTTCTTTGATCTTGATAACTTAGGTCGCGAAAGAAAAATCGTCAGGAATCATTATGAAAGGTATTCTGGTTGGTGCACTGCCACGGAGCAAGTTTACTTTTTTCTTAAATTTCTTTCAATTGTTTTAATTAGACGTCCTAATAAAATTGATATTTAAAATTAAAGTACAGGCAGCCTCTTTTCTTGGATATACCAGGGAAATTGTATCAATAGTCGAATCAAACTAAAGAACTGACGTCATCCCTGGGTTTGAGGACCGTCGTGTTGGAGCCAGGAGACAATGGGACAGAAGTGTCATTCAAACTTCGTTTCACATCGTGGGGAAGAAAACAATGGCTTTGTGACAAGTTTTCTTTGAAGTTTGAATGACACGGTGACCCAACTCAGATGAAGGAGATTATGGTAAACACAATTAATTGGCGGACATACTTAGGGCGGGCCTGAAGTTAATTTCAATAAAGTTTGTTTGCATGTCGACTTTGTGGCGCCCTTACTTTGTAGATTTAAACGTTGATTTTTTTTTAATCAATACTTATTACTTTTGATACATTTATTTTCTTTCCAGGATTGTTCTGGGAATAAAATAAAGTTTATTGATATCTGTGTACACCAACATTCTCCATACAACTTTTGGTATCATTCACTACAAATAAATGATGCATTTATTTTGGAGGATTTTGGTCATTGTAAACGTAACGCTATAACAGACAGATAGGCACTATTTATACTTAATGGGCATACGCTGGCAGGACTGCCTTAACTCTTTCTCTCCGTAATTATTTACCACATTCTGGTGGAATCAACGTTGGTATCGTCAGTTAGGAGAGAAAGAGTTAATAGTAACCATGTCCTGCTGAAGGCTGGTATGAACAGTATAAAAGCACTACATCTACTTACCATTCGACAGCTGCGCCGGGTCGGACACTTATTCCTCATGGGGGACGACCGCTTGCCAAAAGCGATCTATTTTTCGGTCGAGATTAAAGGAAAGTAGCTGGCAGAAGATGGAACCTGAAAGAGACGGAGAGATCACACAAAGGCCGCTGGATACACATTTGAGGTCCAAAGAAAAGCCCTTGTAGAAGTCAGAAGCAAAAGTTGTAAAGAAAACTTAAATAGACCCTTAGTGGACAACGGCTTTGCCTTCATCCGATGTGGGAAAATATGCAACTTACAACTGGGTTTGTGCACTCATGCTTAATTTTCAGAATAGAAGACATTGCCATTATACTTAACATAAATTATACCACAGATCTATATCCATCTCCCTAACCTATGTGTCTAAGTCGTCCTTCAGCGAGTTTTCTCAGTTATACGGTAGGTGTTGGAATAGACACTTTTATTGCATCATTAGTATCATTAGTAAATTAATGCTCAAAAAGACACAAAGATAAAAGCAAATTTCAAATTCCATATGATTGGACAAAATCGTACAAATGCACCATTTTTCTTAGTACCATTTGAGCATGGAACGGGTCGCCTGAATCAGCCAGAAAATAATGACTTAGCAGAGTTTAAGTCTCTAATTAATATGCACGAATAGACTGATGCATGGATACGCGTACCTTCTGTTAAGAAAGAACGTTTGTAATTTATAAGATAAGATAAGACTTGCGTAAAATAAGTCTATAGATTTGAAGTTTATTATTAGGCCTAGAACCAAAATTTTCGATTGTCCACACATTTTAACGATTTATAGTCGACACTACCAGAACTCTGATTACTCTCAACTTAGTTCCATCAATGTTCCCATTTAAAATAACTCTTTGATCTTTATATTTAGGACATTTGAAGTTCAAAAATAATTTGACTCTCTAGTCTCTTTATTTCTTCTTGGCATTCATGTCAAACAGAATCAATGTACGACTACTCATACATTATATATGATATCATGTCATTACAGGTTATATAGTAACGTATGATTGCCTGGCTAGAGATGATCTGATATTTGACTTGGACATTCGGTCAAATGTTGCCTGGAGCTGGGATTTTTTTCCCTTGGTCTCTGGAGATAGTTGGTAACCTTTGACGTCCAACAAGACCTTTCTATAAGCAATATTTGGGGTCATAGCAGACGGAATGTTAGGTTCGTTTTCTCTTTGGCTTCAAACATTTCGATACAACCTTGTTCTAGAGACTGGCTACACTGGCTACACTGGCTACACTGGCTACATTGGCTACATTGGCTACATTGGCTACACAAGCATTAGTTGTCCTTTTGTTCTTCAATATTTGTGTTTTGCTCTATTTGTACTTAGGCCTAATTTAAGACACACTTCAATATTTGTACCAAAATAATTTGTCTAAAATTTTGTGTTGAGTGTATTGTTTTAAATAAGCAACAATAAGTTAAAGGCATAGGTAAAGAAATATATAGATCTGTGGTCTTAAGTCATAAAAGAAAACTAATGTTCTCCTTTCAGACCCAGTCATTCATTTAAAGATCAACTGCATTAATTAAGTGTTAAAACTGTTTCAACGATAGTTGAACTCAAGCTCCACGGTTCAAAAACCGATTAGCTACAACCTTACCACTCGACCAGCACTACACTAAGTCAATTTCTAGCTTAGACTAAATAGATTTTAACAATAGGTCCTATTTTTAGCAGCCCCAAAGGGGGAAAAGATGCTATGTATAGTTTGATGTGGTCCATCCGTCCATCCCGTTTAGATAGCAGAAACTAGAAAAGAGAATGAAATTCTATATCATGATATTTTTTTATCTTGCAAAGCTCTGATGCAACGACTACTTAATTAATTCTGAAAAAGTACAGCTTAATTTTTAAAATAAATATGCTAGCTGTTTTCTCACAAAAATACACCACATTTTAATGAAAAACTTAAGGAGAGGTATAATATTCTTAACAGGAAGTAATACAACAAGGGGGCATGACTTTCAATCCTGACTAAAGCTTTTTTTTTTAATTGCTTATGTAATGGAAGCACGAAAAACTTCCAGATATCCTTCCCGCAGCTGATTACCCACCCCCCCCCCACCCCAAAAAAAAACATATTGGAGCATTGCTAAAAGCATGAATGTTGCGCTGTACAAAAGCAGAGCCAAAAGATTATTTTCAAACTGCATTTCTTTAGACTAGACAATTAAAACAAGTCCATGGCTTGAATATTCCTTGTCCATGTGGGGTTTTTATTGGCCGCTTCTAAGTTTGCATTATAACACAAACTCTCTTTGCAAACTTGTTTAATGTTGTAATAATTTAATTTCAGAGAAACACTATTGTACAATAAAGTTCAATACAGTTATTTTGATCAAGATTACTATTGACGTCATAGTTTAAGGAGTTCTTTATTCAAGTCATACAAATATATGTAAATCCTATCATTGGCGTAGCCAGGATTTTATTAGGGAGGGGGGGGTTGAATCTCGCCCCACCCCCGCGACTTTTTTTCTATGTATATATGTGTGTATGTGTACATAATCCTTATTACATTCTGATCCGTCATTCTTTCGGAAGACGTTTTGTGCACTAGAATAGGTTCTTCCTGGCTGGAGCTAGTGGAAAAATTGTAGACTCCCAGCCATTGACTACAAGGTGGTCTGGAGGAGCGCTAAGAGCTCCCCCAGCGCGGGGCGAAGCCCCGCCGCCAAGCACTATTTCTGGTATTGAAAGCCAACAAAATGCATATTCTGAGGTATCTACAGTGCATTTTCCTGCAATTAAAAAAGTTTTATTTCAAAAACCTAATATGTTATTCTTACTGACTTAGACCCTCCCGCGCCGTTCGGAACATTTGGCGGCAAGCTGTTTCCACAAAAATCTGTCACTGGTAATGTCTGAAGCCTCTTCCTACTTGCTCTAAGGACCTCCATGAATGTGTGGCCGATGACTATTCACTGCACTTTATTAATGGAGCCCCGCCACTGGTGAAATGTGTAACCTCTCTTGAATGCGCTCTTGACATTAAGTGACTGTAGTTTGCTTTAGATTTTATATCCAAAGGGGAAGTTTTATCGTCAAAATCATCTGTTTGGGGTTTTAAACTAAAAAATCTCTGGAGTTGTTTTTTTTTTAAATTCAAAACCCCATTTAGCTACCGTCATAGAATTTAGTAAACTGTTTTCCACCTCAAAACGCTCTGTAGGGGGATTTTTAACTCAAAACCATCTGGAGGGGTTTTAAACTTTAAAAAAAAGCCATCTGTAGGAGAGGAATTTAAACTCAAAACCCCCAATTGGCTTGGCTACGCTCAAATAATTTTAGTGTGTAATTTGCTTTTTTTTTATACTGAAGAGGTATTTTTTAGCATCAAACCCCTCTGAAGGGGAGTTTAAACTCTAAACCCCTTTTGGCAACGCTCATAGCATTTTGAGTGTGTAATTTGCTTTTTTCTTAAATTGAAGATGTATTTTTTAGCTTCAAACCCCGTTTGCGGAGGTTTAAACTCAAAACCACTTTGACTACACTCATAACATTTTGAGTGTTTAGTTTGCTTTGTTTTTAATATTAAAGAAGTATTTTTTACCTGCAAACCCCGCTGAAGGGGTGTTTAAACTCAAAACTGAGTCAAAACCCATTTAGCTACACTCATAACATTTTGAGTGCGTAATTTGCTTTTTTTTATACCGGGTATTGAAGAGGTAATTTTAGCTTTAAACCCTACTTACGGGGGGGGGGGGGGGAGAGGTAAACTCAAAACCCCTTTTGCTACGCTCATAGAATTTTAAGTATGTAATTTGCTTCTTTTTATATTGAAGAGGGGGTTTATCGTAAATTTTGGAGGGGGTTTTAAAATCAAAATCTTTCTTAACTGTGCTCTTGGAATTTGGTGATTGTCGTTTGCATTTTTTTTTTCTAGAAGAGGAGGATTTAACTGCAAAAACCCCTGGTAGGTTTTTTTTAACTCGAACCCCCCTGGTAGGTTTTTTTTAACTCGAACCCCCCTGGTAAGGAGTTTTAAACTCAAAACCCCCCTGGTAGGGGGTTTTAAACTCAAAACTCCCTGGTAGGGGGTTTTAAACTCAAAACTCCCTGGTAGGGGGTTTTTAACTGAAAACCCCTTTGGTTGTGCTGGGGCGAGTGATGGTTTAGTATTAAAATCTCACCTAAAATAAACAAAATCAAAGCAAAAAATCAGTCACTATATTCCGATCCCCCCCCCCCCCCCACATGCGGGGGGATTTCATTTGGGGGGGGGGGGTTGAACCCCAAGAACCCCCCCCCTGGCTACGCCCATGAATCATATCTACACAGAACAGGGACAGATATATCGAGAAGTATGGGTGTTATTAATTGATCCTCACTATTTGGTGTACTGTCTTTAGTGCACAATGTACATGTAATCAACTATTTTTTTGTGCGTGAATGTTAACCACGGTCTCAACAGTGTCTAAAACAGTTTGAGTTTTATTTGTAATGTATTTAGGCTACTCGTTTATAAAAAGAAGTTCATCTGTTGTCCAAAGTTCTATCACTTTTTATTTTACAACTTAATATGCAACCTATTTTTACAAAGTTTATATCAACTCATTCTGTCTGTCTGGGTGGAATCTTGCAGACGTTAGTTCTCCTATTTCTCATTATTGGAACAAGTTTAAATTTTGCACAATTATTTATTGTCAATGACAACAAATAAATCGGTCAAAAAATTTACCAATTAGTTATCAGTTAATCCATTTGTCGTAATTTATTAATTTTGTATTATATAGTAAAGCAAAAGCTTGAGATTTAAGTCGTTCACTAAAAATAGTAAACTTTAGACTTTTTTTTTTTAATTATAAAGCTTTCTATTTTTATAAGTACTTGTATAGCTCAGTGGCTAACACGTCGGCCTTCCATGATGGAATTCATACTTGAGCAACTTTAAATGAAAACATTTGGAAAAGCAGCACGGAAAACTTCTTCCACATTTCCTCCTTCAACTGGTCCACGCAAAGGATTGAACCATAGTGCACTAAGCATTCTATATGGATGAAAGTTGTTCTTTAGAAAAAATTTACACCAATATTTAAAATCGTACAAAATTATCATTGTTAGTTTAGATCTATTCAAAATTGATTACTTGATTGATTCCAAATAATAATGACATTTAAACATAAGCTTTGTTTTTTTATAAGTTTTTATTTTTTTTATTTTACTAGTTTATTTTTAATTTCCTTTTATAAATCAATGGTTGGTCAATTCTAGACGGGTTCCCTCCGTTGTTATACTAGGTCTGGACTAAAGTTAGAGTTCATCCCAATTCAAATTGGGTAGGCTATTGCGCTCTAGCTTTTGGGAAAGTAAGGCAGGTTTCTTGTTATGATTTAATACATAATGATACAGTATTCCGTTAATCCTTTGGCCAAGTAGAGATAAATTACAAATCCTTTACCCTTTAAGCCGCTAGGCAAAAGGTCTTTAAAGAAAAAAAGGCGATGGCTCAAATTCTGTGTGTTTGATTGATTTAAACTAGATTTAGAAACAAAAACATGAGCTATCATCATTGGCGTAGCTAGGGTGAGGGGAGATGGGGTCTAAATTTGAAAAATCCCCCTGGGCACCCATTTGAGAGGTCTCCCAAAACGAACCTAACATTCCGTCTGCTATGACCCCAATTTTTTTTTCACATCAGATATTAAGCCAATGCCATGTTATCTTGCTATTCATGTTATTATGCAAATTAGTGACCATGTTGCATGTATTCCACACATTAGACTTATATATTTATTAAGTACATTATCTCATGTCATGATGTCGAATGTTGAAATTTTAAAATACAGGGGTTCCTAAAGAGGCCAAGCCTTCCCCCGGGACCCCCAAATCCCTTGCTACGCCACTGGCTATCTTAGTATTCCATCAGTCCATAGTACCATTGCCCGTATCTGTAGAACTATGAGTGTAGTTAAACACCTGCATCCTGTCACGGAATGCTCCAATACAATTAGATTATTTAATAATGAATGAGTTGGGTCTGACTAGCCACACGTGAACAGGCCATGTCAATCAATGGCAGCTGTCTGGTAGCAAGGGATGCACTCCGCTGTCAAGGGAGTGGGATAGCCAGCAGTGAAGAGAGCACTTTGACATTTCCATGTTTACAAACCTCATTCTTCTCCTATCTCACTCCTTTCTTTAGTATCTTTCTTCTCTGATTTGGTACATTAGCTACAGAGAAGCTCAATGCATAACATTGATATCTGGTTGGTTGGATGCGCTTCGAGCTGCTGTCACGGTGGTCCCGAAATTGAAAACCTTGTTGTTACGATGGTCCCTAGTTCAAATCTCCCCTGCCTCAGTGACTCAGTCATACACTGCAATCCAGTAGGATGTGTGGTCTAGTCTCCGGCCTCAGTGACTCAGTCAAACACTGCAATCCAGTAGGATGTGTGGTCTAGTCTCCGGCCTCAGTGACTCAGTCAAACACTGTAATCCAGTAGGGTGTGTGGTCTAGTCTCCGCCTCAGTGACTCAGTCAAACACTGCAATCCAGTAGGGTGTGAGGTCTAGTCTCCGCCTCAGTGACTCAGTCATACATTGCAATCCAGTAGGGTGTGAGGTCTAGTCTCCGGCCTCAGTGACTCAGTCAAACACTGCAATCCAGTAGGGTGTGAGGTCTAGTCTCCGCCTCAGTGACTCAGTCATACACTGCAATCCAGTAGGGTGTGAGGTCTAGGCTTGTAATAAATAAAAAGTTTTAAAGGAACGTCCAAGACTTATTTGTTGGTTCAAACAGAAATCAGAACAAAAACAAAAGCATAACACAAAAGTTATGTTAATAACATTTTCGGGGTGTAGGCCTAGTATCAGAGAGGTTTGGGTCAAATTAAATGTTCTGTTTAATTTTCACCTACTAAATATATGTAAACCTTATAATCTTCTCACGTAGAGCAGACTGTTATTAATATGTTTAAAAATGATATAGGCCTAAATATGTTATAAATGTCATGAGCGTAGCCAGGTTTTGGGGTTCAAATCCGCCCCTTTTTCACAAAATGAAATCCCTTATCCGACCTGATTTAACCATTTTCAAACTTTCATACAGAAATTTATTTAGATCAGCTGGCATTTTTAGTATTGCCAAAGCCTTTCTGTGTATGCAACAATTTTTAGACATGATATTTAGGGCAACAGTTTGAATTTGCAACGAGTCCTTTGTTAATTCCGACCCGTTTTGATTTTGTAAAATTATTAAATAAAATAGTAAAAATCTGATATAAAATGTATAGAATGTATATTTTCATGTATTAAATGAACCTAATAAATTGTTTTGTTGAACAAATCAGCAGTTAACGAGGTGTACTCTCTTCAAACTCTTCCATGGAGTAAACACTGGACTAGAGTGACACCTCCCTTTTACTAGCATAGCCTCCCGGCATTTTTTAAAGTAGTAGACGGGAAAGTAAATAGTTTAACAAGAAAAACATACAAAAAATAATTTAAAAAAAAAACAAGGCTTATACGAAGTGTAATTGTGGGCCTATCAATAAGTTTGGATCAGTCATGTAATTAAATTTGTATTTGATCTATTCTAGACCAAAAACAATACATCTGTGCGATTAGAAATATTTGTGCCAATAGTTTTTGTTGAGCGCTAGTTCATGCTTTGAACTTTCTCACTACGTTCTGATCCAATCACTGGTCTGGACCAATTGGGGAAGGGGAGAGAAAGAAAGGAATATCTAGGCGAATGTTGCGTAATCGGTTTTTAAAAATATTTACAAACAAAAATAAATATATAAATAGTGGGGTGGGGGGGGGGGGGGGGAGAACGACCTAGATTCGAACTCATGGTTCACAACTCCTCAAGCCGACATACTAACCACTCTGCCTGCTAGTGAGGTGCTTATGTCTATAAAAGATTGTATAAGTATGTATTGTTTTTTCCAAACTTACTTTCAAGAAACATTCTATAAAGGGGACTAATTCCGTTTATACCACCACTTCAGTCAATTTATTTCCCTTGTCGAGATAAAAAAAATAATTAATTACCAATAGTTAATTACATGTTGTTTTTTTCTAAATTAATTCTTGTGTTATAAGGTAAATGGATTTCAAATTTAAAATTTCAACTTTATCGGAGATTGGTTGTCGGAGAAATAACGCGTACAAACATGTACACCATATAGACAGACAATTTGAGTTGCTAATACCTTTGTAGAAATAGTGTATTTTATAATTTAAAAAGGCATATGATTTTAAAATAAAAGGTACTCATTTAGAATATAAAAAGTAGGCGTAGCACTTAAATTCTTAAGTAGATTCTATTCTATATAGATCTAGAGTCAGATTTCGTTTTTCATCTAATAGCGTCTTTTTCTTTTCGGAGACGATAAGTACTGTAGATTCAAGAACATTGACTTAGATGGACTTATACAGAAAGGCACATTTTGACATGCGATAACATCACATACCATAGATGTGGTAAATTCTAAACTAACATTTTGTGTAAAAGCGAATCGCAATCACCGAGTATGGCTGGATGTGCAGTGTGATTTTAAAAAAAACCAAATATTTCATGCATTTACTTGATTCACTTGATTTAGCACTTTAGAGTCCAAGTGAAGCATAGGGCCGCATCCAGTAGCGGCCTTAAGGGGTGCAAGTGGGGCAACCGCCCCAGGCCCAGAGCCAGAGGGAGGCCCCGCGATTGGAAATTCCATTGTCATGGCTTCGAAAACCAGATCAGTTCTCATAAACTAAGATATTCGATACGATATAATAAGATATGATTCGAATTACTATGTGAGCTCATGATATTTTTGGTTTCGAAATACCGATAAAGACAGCATCTTATGACATGCCGATTCTAAGAGGCTATACAAATATTTAAAAAAGGGAGTATTTTTGTCATTATTTTTTTTAAACCCTTCACGAAGGTCGGATCTGCGAAAGTCAATGAAATGAACTACTGTAGCTCCAATCTCACACTTAATACCAAAGACCAAAGAGTATTGTATTTTTCTTGTACATTGTTTGGCACGATACCTATTGGAGGCCAATGAACAAACAAAAGCTACTGCGAGTGGAAGCATCTTGGTAATAATCTTCGGCAGCACGATGTTTTTGTAAATCAAGTTAAGTGTGTGTCCGCGTGGTTGGATTGAGCTCTGGGAATGTGCAATGGTATCACAATGGATACCATGATGCTAGAACAAATTACAAAAGAAAAACTGCATTGGCGCGCAGTCTTAACAACAAGCATTTCGTTGGAGAACAGTTAAACTTTATGCACCAAACAATGGTCAATTTAAGGCTGAGATGCTGGCCCAATTCGACCCAACCATTTTCGACTAATTAAGAACGCCGTGGCTCACGGCCATTACTTCGGACAGGATTCAAAACAAGTTTATGGAACTTATGGTATCAGAAGTAAAAGGGAATATTATTGATAAATTCAATCAAGAAGCAAATGTCCCTTATATTGCGTCATGTCGACGTATCAGATATAGACGTTAAGGTGAAGAACACTTCATCGAATTTCTAGATGTTGAAAACGCAACAGGAAAGTGTTTGTCAGGGGCTCTCTCGTCGTGCTGGATAACCTTGTTCTGGCATTGCATCGATTGTTGTAGCCAGGGATATGACAATGGTGCGAACATGAAGGGAAAGCACCAATGAGTTAAAGGCGCACATTATTCGCATTAACAGTCAAGCATTTTGCACTCCGTGCGGCTGCCTTAATATGACAGTTGTTTTAAGAGACATAGCTAAATGCAACTCTCAAGAAGGGACTTTTTAAAAAATCTCATACAGAGAATGTGAGTTCCAGTTCAGAGCCTGCTTTGCAACATTTTCCCATATCCTCCAACATGGTCTGCCCAATCCAGTTCCATTAGCATCATTTAATTTCCTATTCTATCGGTGTCTGCTGTCCTGTTTCCAACAGATTGTAGTTTTACTATTTTTTGGCTATTTAGCACCCATTTTATGTCGTAAGCATTTATTGGTGAATGCCTGAAGCTTGTCTGCAGTGGTCGTGCCTGGTTTCTCAAGTCACCTACGCATTGCGACGTCACTGCACTTCCGAAATATTTCTACAAGTCACAGATTTTAGGATTCAATTCAAGATTTGTATGTGTGATATGCTCACAAAATGTTAGGATACTATTTAATAACATAGGGCGAGGTTAGTTTTTTAAAAATCTCCAACTGCCTTGTTCGTTAGCTGCCTGCATCTATGTTCCTCTCTTCTATGTAAGCTAAAGCAAGATGGCGCCTAAGCTGGTCTGGTAATTCGGTATAGTGACTCCGTTTGATTGTCTTCTGAGCTGAGCTGAAGGCTCTTCGAGCTCAAAGTTTGAAAAAAGAAAACCTGTTAGGTCGTGCAGCCGTAACAGTAAAAAAAAAAAAAAAACCTGTGGGAACACAGTTCTGTTTGAGAGCGACCCGAGTCAATGCCTATATAAAGCATTTCTGTATCCAATGTCTTCGGCCTCCGACACATGGCCGAAGGCCTAGGAGCACTGGGAGCCTCCGTCATCTTCCTTCTTTGTACGAAGCTAACCGTGGGGGACTCGCCATTTATGGAACGGTCCTTTGAGGAACGGCGCATGGATGTGTGACAGTTTTTGTGAGGACTTTTTTACAACCCCGCCCGTGCAAGGGGTGGACTCTCGTCTACCAGTGGGCATCCCCACGGGAGTTATGTTTTGCCATTCATTTTGCCTAGCTATCTCCTCAAATAGCCGTTTCCACCAGGGTGCCACGATGAGGCAGAACAGCGAACCCGGTTATAGCGACTGCTAGTGTTATTAATCCGTTGGCTTTCTTTTAAATCTTATAAAGAAGATATACAATGGAAAATTGGTTTTTATTTTAAAAAGTACAAGTTTAAAAATTTTAATACTGTGTTTTAAATAGATAAAAAATATATAATTTGATTGTTAAAATTTTTGTAATATGTAATTCTAAAATAAAATTTACATATGTTATGGTAATTTTTCTAATTACTTTAAATAATAATTTTTTTGAACGAAAAATGCAAAATTTTGCTATTAAAATGGCCATAGAGTTCTCTATATCATTGTACTACGAAAATAATCTACCGAAAGGTCATCGTCAAAGGCTGATAACTGTTGGAAAAAAAATGTCATCTATTTTTAATTTATATAAAAACTACTAGTTTTTCAATTTGAAATGTCAACTACATAAAACATTATCTTTTCTTTTACTAAACTGTTTTAAATCCAATCTAATGTTTTAATTTTTAAAAATTTTAGCCTTTTGAAGAAATATTGAAGTAATATTTTGTAAAATAGTACACAAAAAATTTGTAGATCTATCTTTCAAAACAAAAATTTAATTCAAATATGTTTATATAACCTAAATTTGCAATATTTGCGTCGTTCCAGTGGTGTGTACGTTGAATGTTGGCTTTTAGAGCCAAAGGTACGTGGTTCAAAGTCCGATGGGCTCATCTTTTAAATGAATTTTTTAAAATTTCTTTGTGTGTGTGTGTGTGAAAAATGAGAATATGTACTACGATAACCAAAAAACAATAATTTTGTCTGAATAAATATATATTCTTAGCTCAAAATGAAAAGAAAGGCAGACTTCAAGATGTTCATCTAGCTTTCTTTGTCGTTTTATTACTTCTGTATCTTGAATGATGATTTTGACAGCAAGTCTTTTAATAGGACGACTCTTCTATCTAAGAATGCTAAGGAAATTTAACATCGACAAAACAATAATTAAACTTTTCTATACAGCAATCATCAGCAGTCTAATTAACATTGCCATTACCTGCTGGTATGGTAATACTTCACTGGCACAAAGACTAGGCTAAATAGACTAATTTAAAAAGCATCGTATATCACTCGAACACAGTTACCATCCCTTGAAGAGCTTTTTCATGAAAGATGCCTTTCCAAAACACGATTCTTAAAGACAACCTGCACCCATTAAACCACTGTTACATACGAAGTGGTCGTCTCCTTTCCATTGGGACTAAAACAAGATCATATGTCGTCATTTAGAAATACATAAAGTCTAATTCATAAAGCGCTGGTTGTAAGTGTGTAGGCCTATGTGTTTTGTGTGTGAATGTTATTCGTATTTTTCATCTATATCGTTATTGTAGGCCTACAGTAGTTACGTCGAGGTTGTCAATTGTAGTCAAACTTAATTTCCATTTGATTGGATCAATAAAAATTATTTTATTTGAACAGCTAATAAAAAATTGTAAAACTACGCCTAGAGCTTAGAGAATGGATGGGAATATATAGGCTACCAAAAAAAACAACAATAACAAAATGAGTCGTTGGTACCTATAGCTAACTACAATTTTTGTTAATTTTTTAAGTAGGGAAATATAGCCATTTTCTGGCGCGTATAAAATAGATTAACGTGAAATATCCCATTAATTAATGTAAGTAATAGATCCATGGGCTTCTATTCAAATAGTTTCAGGTCGATTTCATTTCGTTTTTGTAACTTTTCGTTCATATGGCGCGAGACTCGAGTGTCGGAAATTAAAATGGCCCTCGGGTCGAATATAGGTCGGGCATCACTGCTCTAGAAACATCATTTAATACTGTTACCTGACTGATAGACAAATAGATCAAGAGCACAGACCTATATTAGATCTAGACCTATTAGATCTATGTGGTAGTCTATAAACTAAATTAATCCCCTTTATTAACTTTGTAGATCTCAGACTCTATCTAGAATATCGTTGCTGTGTGTAGACTCTATTAAATTATTATATTTATTAAAGATCTAGACTGGTCTGTGGTTAAGCTTTAGACTCTAGATCAATAGTAATACTAATTATTTTTTACTTACTAGACTTAGACCTAGTAAATAAGTAATAGTAAGACTAACGTCTGTCTGTATTACTATTTTTTTTATTATTACGAATAGATAGATAGTCATCTAGATTTCTTATTTTCTAGTTGACTTGTTGAGTTTGAGACTTGAAGTACAGACTCTAATTCCCTTTTCACCTTTTGGCTTTTTAAACAAAGCCTTCGGCTTTTGTTTTTCAGATTCCAAAAAATGTTATATTGTTATTTTTAATAATATTACCTTAATGGGAAGTTTAGTTTATGAAGTACACTATGAAGGCAATTAGATCTAAGAGGTGGAGGTGAAATAATGTCATGTTTTGAGCATTTGAATGGAATTTGAACCAAAATTATTTGTAGTAAAGAAGAAAATATTAATAATAAGTCTATTATATAAATTAATATATATATAGATCTATATATATTTGTAAAATACCACTGGCTGACACATTCATCGACCATAAGACAGATCTCTTAAACTTTTGTACAGATCCACATCAAACTAAGTACACTGTCACAGGTTCCTTTTACCTCCAAAAACGTTTTTGACAGATTCGCAACATGACAACCGCAAAAAAAAACTAAGCTCTATCAAACCTTTGTATTTTATTTTCAGTATTTCCTCAATAGGCCACAGTCTACATTTAAAGCATTTAAAAAAAAATATTGCAAATTCCATATTTTTAAAGCAGTATTCTTCTTTTTCCCTAAGTGTACTTATTTTTAATATGCTTTTTATGTTATTTCCACTTCTAGAAGGTTCCATGACAAATCATTCACCGACAAATGGTTCACAACTATTATTTCTCCTGACATATCGTTCACCTGAAAATTTGTTCCCCTGACTATTCGTTCACACGACATATCATTTACCAACAACTGGCTCACAGATAACTTGTTCTACGACAGTTCCTTGATGATGATGATTCACATGACAGACTGTTCACTGACAATTGGTTATTTGACAAATTGTTAACCGATAAATTGTCGACTGGATTGTAACTTATTGTTAATATTGTATTATCGTTGCGTGTTAAATTTATTTACATTAAAAGTACTAACTGGGCATTGATACATAATATCTTTTGTTGCTATTATTTCCAAAAACATTTTGATTGCAAGAGATCGGCCCTAATCCAAGTTTCTTTGTTAATTTTTCTAAAGTATGAGGATAGTATGTGATAAAAATTAGACTTAAAAAAAACAGGAAAGGAAACATCTGAACAGGCAATATCTTTTGAACACTTGGTTTAGATTTTAAGATAATGTTATTAAAAATAACATAAAAGTTATATTTTTTTTATGTTTCATTATTTAGCATTATGTTTCTCAAACCCTTTCGGATAAAGACAAAAACATCTGTAAAAAGCTCAGACAGGTAGGCCTAACTAAGTAGCTAACCTAGCATAGTTACTACTTAAACATATTATGTAGTACATAAAAGTAAAAAAATTTTCAAAAACAAACTTTGTGAGTTGTAAAAAAGTTTCCAGTCACTGAAGCCCAACCTTATATGTCTCCAGGAAGAAACTAAGATCAGATATTCAGCAAAGTTTCGCTAGTTTGACTGAAGAGGATGTGCTCAAGTTGCTACCTCAGAAGGAGGAGATGACTCTTGTTAAGATCAATACACATGCAGATGAAAACATTGTTGTTTACACTGTGGGGAAAAATCCATTGTTTTTTGAAAATTTCAAAATCTTGTATCCAACAGGTAGTTTAAAATTTCATAATTTTCTACTCATCGCATTATAAAAGAAAAAGGTATTAAACAGCATACATTTCCCAAATGAATTGGTAGCGAAAACTTTGAAAAATTCCATGGAAAAAAAAATGTATTTGCTAGTTTGCAATATTCAAACATATTTAGCATTAAATACAGAAAAATTGAATAAATGTTTGGAATATAAGTTTTTTAAAACTAAACTTAAAAATCTTTTGTAAATAAATATCCTTTAAAAAAGATGGCACTGTTTTTAATTTTTCTATTTAAAAATACAATATTAAAAAAAGTGTTTAAAAATACTGCTAGTTGTCTGCCTTAATCTATTGGGGCTTGACATCTTTCCTTTATAACATATAGAACATAAAATAATATAAAAAATGCGACTGTCTTTTCTCTTTTCATCTTACTTTGGAATAGTCTATACACTGTGGCAATTTCCAGAAATTCTCCAAGCTTTCAGAACTTGGCCTCCAGTCTATGAAAAACTCCAAAAAGGAGCTGGTAAGTATTATTTGTTTTTACATTTATTCTTGAACATTTCTTTTGCTCTACTTAGACATTAACATAATATATAAAATCTAGGCTATCTTTTGAATGGCCAGTTCCATGCTAAAATTTAAGAACACAACTTTATTTATGCCAAAACACTGTATAAAAAAAAAACACCAACTATTTTAATTAGTTTGTGAAAGATATTAGTTAATTACCTATTTGCTGTTTATCATAGCAAATTATTATAAACATATTTCAAAACCCTGAACAGATTTAATGCTGCCTGGTGTTGTGCCAGACAATGAACCATCTTCTAAAATGTTTGGTAAGCTCCAGAAAGGTGACCTGGTATCTATAAAGATTGCTGGTAACAAGTGAGTGAATAAAATTTATGTTCTCACTTGTGTTTCAAAAACTTTACTTTATAATGGATGATGAGAAAAAGAAGCCCTTATTGATTTGTGCATGTTACAAACAATTTATAATAGATGAAAAGAAAATGAAAGGAGCCATTAGTGATTAGTGTATGAAATTATTTAAAATAATTTTTCTTTTATTACACAAAAACACAGCAAATATAATATTTTTAGCTGCACTTTGTTTCATGTAAAAATTTTCCCCCAATGACAATATTTCAAAATTTTTGTAATAAGCAAAATAAACAAATAACAAATAATAGAAAATAATAATAATAAACCTTATTATCCATAAGAAATTTGTCTTACTATTAATGCATTACAACATGCAAATCATTATAATTGTAGAAAACCAAAATATACATTCACATCAGATTTTAAATGAGAAATATTTATATCAGATTATTGAGTTGAATTTAATGATTTGATTGCCAGGGGAAGAGTTTTTGTGTCTGATTTCAAACTTTGCAGTCACAACTGTGATATAATGTAATTGAAATGAATTGGTCCAAATATTTAAATCCATTGTTTTATCAAAATCAAGTCAATGCTGATTTACATTATGTATTGAAGGTCTCCAGTTGCTATTGGCAAAGCATTACTGAGTGGAGAGGATATGTACATGTCTGCCATGAGAGGGAAGGGTGTTAGTGTCCTGCATATTGTGGGAGATACCTTGTGGTAGGTTCAACTACTTATGTGTATGCAGTTCCCAAGGAAAACCTTTGTTCTTGGTGTACATGGCTAGCAATGATATTTCTTATATATTATTTTATTTATAATAAATTGAATAATTAAAAATAGCCTTTTTTTTTAAGGCTTTTGTCATTTTGAGAGTTTATCTTCATATAAATGTCTATAAAAATGTATTTAAAAATAGAAATAGTGTTTTTTTTAGACACATTAAATATATATATATATTCTTTATAACATTCAATTCATTTACTTGTCTTTTGGGTCATGGTGAGCTTTCAGGGAAATGGGAGATAAGTCTAGACCACCCATGATTCCAGAGACCTTGCCTAACTCCTACTGTGAAGAGGAAGTAGAAAATACGAAGACAACTGAAGAAACGGATCAGTCTGAAAATACCATAGACAATGCAATTTCAGATTTAAAGGTTATAATTTAATTTTTTTTTCATTATTTTAGAATATGTTCGTATCATGATTTATAGTAATTTTTTAGCTGAACCTATGTGTCACAGATAAATTAGTGAACTTGTACCTTGTTTATTTAGGTGAATTTCACTATTTGTAGGTGCAGGTTCAGATTTCACATCTGACACCATAATAACATTTATAATCCATGATAATCCTTTAAAAAAAATAGCTGCAGACATAAATTGTTATTGACAATTAGTCCAGGATCAGGATACGGAACTATACAATGAGTTCTCCCTATAGTTCATGCACACATGGTCTGTGCTTAAAATAAACCATATGTTACCTGATACTTCATAAACATGATCTTTCATTTAAACACACTTTAAAATAGTACATCTGCTGCAATGTATATCCAAACACAAGGAACATCATAATCTGTGACTTCAAATTGTTATCAATGTTGTATCATAAAGATGATCACTATGTAGATAATAGATAAATACAATCCACACTATCTTGAAATACACATTAACTTCAATATATTTGTATCTATAATTATTCGGTACAGACTTCTTAAACTCAACTGCCTTACTTCTACAAGGCTAACTATTACCTGTCTTGACTGCCTTCTGCTACATGACTTAGTTAACTGACTAAACTGCTACATTACATGACTGCTTGGAAACTGACTAAACTCTGGCTCTCTCATCTGTCCATTCTTCAGGTCATTCATAACTATTATTCACAATTCATACTTCTATATTCAACAAAATTCACTTAAATCAAACACTAATGTTGTAACCCTGCCTTGCACCAGTGCTTGAGGTGCGCACTAGTGAACGTAAACAGGAAGACTAGAAGAGAGAGAATAACAGTGCATCAGGGATTGTGAAGAGTCTAAATGCTTGGAAACTAAGAAGCCAGCTTTTGTGCTGCCTGAAAGTTGTAGAAGGTACCTGGAGCGAAGCGATGAAGGCTGTCGTTGGTCCACATTCGGGTTGCTGTCTAAAGGACTGGTAAATTAGTAGCAAGACTCTGAGGAAGTTGAAGAATGTTATGTGTTTGTCCTAGTGAATAAACACCTGTCTTTATTTCCTGTTAAACTGTGTTGAGTTGTCTGCCTTTACGTTTAGTGCCTACCCTAGAGTTACAACAATTGGTGTCAGAAGTGGGATTTAGGTAGCTCAACGTAAGGAAAGAATGACAATGCTGAGGAAGCTAGATGAACTAAGCTACAAACAGTTAAAGGAGGAGCTCCGAGCCAGAGAGCTAAAGATCGTTGGGGCCAAAGAAAAGATAAGAGCCAGTCTTTGATAGGACTTGGTTGATGAAGGTGAGGATCCCGAGACCTACCTGTTTGAGGTAGAACCAGATATTGGTGAGGTGCTGAACACCATGCAAAACTGGTTATGTGAACTTTGTACTTTCCAGGATTCGATGAATCATTATATGGACAAACTGATACGTAACGTGCAAGGCCAGATCAATCCAGTAAGAGAGAGGAGTCCATCATTCAACAACAATGAACCGTTACTCATTCAAGACTGTGGCTGTACTGATAGTTACAAAGAATGCGTCAATCTTAACAAGAAAAATACAGATGAACAGAAAGAGACAGTCGAAGCAATAGAAGAAGTCTGCTACGCGACTGAAACTTTTGCTGTACCAGCTTTGAGTGCCACAACGACCCGGACAGAGCAGGACAACTTTGAGCCTGCGTTAGAGCCTGTCAGTTTGGACCTTAAGGACCCCTGTCAATCTGCCAGTGCCTACGAGGGGAACTTGAATTTTGATTGTTGCATTCCACGGTAAGCAACAACTGTACATGCAGTGCTTCATGAAAGGAATGTAAATGTCAAGAAACCCATCAACAGGGTCTAAAACCAGTGGACTTCGATAATTCTGTTTTCACCAGCGAGAAAGGCCTTGAAGGTGGTCAGAAGAACCCTGCAGCTGTTGAGCTTTTGCACATGAAATGTTGTAAAGGTGCCTTACAGACAATTTTCCCTGAGACGGCTGAGGCTGACAGTTTGTTAAACAGCGTGGCTTCATGTGGGTCTACATCTCTTTCACAAGTCATCCTTAGAAAGGGCCTGATGAAGCGCAGTTCTGAATCAACTGCATTAACAACAACAAGAGCTGTCACTACCACTCTATGTGTCAGGTGGCTGACGCCAGCGACAACCGTCAGGGTGGAGAGGCCACGTTTGCGACATTGTGTCAAAAGAAACTTGGTCAACTGGAGAAGGAGAAAACGGCAGCTGCAGAGAGCAGTGTGGATCGCTTTGTGGGGAGCAGGCTCCATGCAATCTGTGACTCCCACTGACCGACCTCCACCTGCACTGATCAACTGTAACATATTTCTTTTCGGGACGAAAAGACTAAGGTGGAGGTAGTGTTCTAACCCTGCCTTGCACCAGTGCTTGAGGTGCGCACTAGTGAACGTAAACAGGAAGACTAGAAGAGAGAGTTACAACACTAAGTTCACAATTGTATCTGTGACACTACCTTATGCAAATGTTCACATAGTTTATATCCAGGCTGAACATTCATTGTTATTAATAATTATATCTCCATGGTGTGCATTCATTATTTTTATTATCTGCCTGATGCACAATTACTGCTCTTACTGCTTTGACCTGCATATTATGTAATCTGATCTGCATATTATGTAATCTTATTTCAGATGGAGGAGACAGAAGCAAGTGGGGCCTGTAGTTGTGGGGAAACAAGTCAGAATGATGTCCTTGATGAGAGTGATGAGAAGGAGAGAAACCCAACTGGTAGGACATGACTGTTAACATATGTAGCTTACAACATCACTACAACTGTGACATCAACTTTAATGAGATAATTAAGGCAGTCCTATATGAAATTTAATGAATGGGAAATTTGCATTTCTTTCTTTGGAAATAATATTTCATTCTAGTTTTAACATCAATAAATGTAAGTTAATTAAAGAATGTCATCCATGAAATTTTCTAGTAAAATATGAGAGATGTAGAACCTCCTTTACTGGGGAAGATAAGCACACTTCTATTTTCCATGTAAGCTAAAATGGTTTTGGAGCCCAATATATGCATTAAATTTACTACATACAGTTGTGTGATGGGCCTGTGGAGGGGTCTGGGTTAAACTGGTGTGCTATTTCACTTAGTTTCTTTGCTTAGTTTTTTGTCACCTATTAGCTTTAGATATAAACAGCATTAAATACTAAAATGAAAGTTCTTATTAAGTTTATAGACAAATGTTAATCTGTATTTTTTGTTTCTATATTTTAGAGCAAATGGATGATCTTCTCAACTTTTGTTTTGCTTGTGCTTTGAAATCGAAAATAAAGAAGAATGACCTCCCCTTACTTACTGGAAATTTATTAAGAAATTATATGCAGCCTTTTAGGTAAGTCCATGTCTCCTTTTTGTGAACAACTTTCTTTTTGTGACTATTTCATACTTATTACTAATGTTTACACACAAAGAGACTTAGTTATCACAAGTAGTTGTTTTTTTTTCCTTTTAGTATAAGATAGTCAAGCCTTGGGAAGGTTCATTCAATTTGTTTGGCTTAGGAGAAGCTCTCCCCACATTTCTCAGGCTTGTCCAAGCAAACAAAACAAAAACACTTATACCAAATATTTCATTCTTATGAGAGTATGCTCTTTTTAGACAAACCCCTAAAAATACCAGAAATAACATTAGGATATTCCTTTTTATCCCTAGCCCCTAACCCTACATTTGTTAGGACAATGTCATTGCTAAATTTATTATTTCTCCCCTTCATAAATGAACTTAATGAAATTTTTAGTTAGCAAATTGACTTGCATGTTTTATATTATTTTGTGGAATTTTTTTCTTTCATTTCAGTGGAGGCAAGCAACTAGATTTAAAGAAATCTTCTTTCAAAAAGGTACAAATTTTAACCACTTCTATTTTGTCTTACTTTCAGTGATTCTAGCAGTCATTAGTGTGTTACTTAGCTGACACCTTTGTTTCTAGTTTTCTGATGGATTTAAATATAGATTTGTTTTAAAAGACATTTTTTTCAATGCAACAGTGTAAAGCAATTCACCAGCTTCTAGTCATGCTTACAACAAACTTTATTTTGTACACTTTCTAGCTCTCCAAATTTCTCCAGAGTAAAGTGAATGATGGCTATATAGTTGTAAAAGAACAGAGCAAAGGTGTTGATGTCATTACAGAGATAGATAAAACACATCCTGGGTGAGAGATACATTTAAGATTTATTGTAATTATAATCATTTCACTAATGATGCCAGCTATACTATATACATGTAAGAGCTTAGTTTGTTTTGATTATAATCATTTCACTAATGATGCCAGTTAACACACTATGTAAACCTACCCAAATATTATTATTGATTCTTCTTTATAATTTTGCGCTGACATGTCTTATGCTTTTCTGCCTATAAAACAGAATGCTAGTCCTTCATGTTTGTCTCACTTACCATACTTGCTGTTAACTCTTGGGCTTTTGCCATGGTCATGATTTGAATTGTATTTTAGGTTATTTTCAATTTCTTCATTATTTAAGTTTTGCTATTTTCTATTTATACAATTTTATCTTCACTTAAGCTTTACCATTCTAAGTCTCTTAACAGGGTGATTCTTTTTTCTTTATTACCAACAAATTTTTTTCTCTTTAAAAAATAATATTTGAACTATTTAAATAAGTGATTCTTAGACAGATAACATTATTCTGTATTCCTTAAGATTTGCTTGTGCAATAGATAAAATTAACATTTGTTAAGAGCAATTTACTTTTAAAGTATTGATGCATGACACTCCTATGACTCTTGCATCATTAATAATTATTCCATTCTGTCATCTGTTTGAACAACTATTTATTATGTCCTAAAGAGTGCGGGACATACAAGTTCCAGACATTGTAGAAGCTGCAGAAGCTATATCTGAGGAGACCAATGAAGATGGATCCTACCAACCTTTGACCTTTACTGATGTATATTTAGTGAATGCTGCCACTCTGGATTTATTTAAAGAGTCAGGAATCTGGTAAGTTTACATTCATGGAAATAATGACAACATGAAAATGATGTGTATGTTAATGTATGACATTGTATTTGTTGATTATTTGAAGACACTTTGCATATTCCACCAGTAAAGGCGATGCATTGCAGATTTCTGATGTTAGGCAACATGTCATTAATTATATCAAGACCAATAACTTACAAAAGGAGGATAATCCAAAGTATGTTGGGCATGTTTAAAATAGAACAAAGAAATTTTTTAAAAGTGAACTTAATCTTTCGTTTTAAATCATTAAATAAATGTAACATGACTTATTTGTGAATTTGTATTCTAACACCAGAGTTTGATTTGCCATTACAGATTGGTCACTTTGGATCCAATACTTGCTCATATTATACTGAAGCCAGTTGAAGGTGACCTTGACGAAATGAACTGGGAGCAAGTGATTAACAGGTAATTTTTAGAATTCCTCTTATCAGATCGCAAATTCTTCATGCATTCACGAAACAAAAACCTGGATGGATGGAAATATGTACATGGATCTCAAAAATGGCTCTAACACTTTTCCTAGAAATGTAACATTTTACTTGTATCTTTGGGGAAAAAAATACCAGCTAATTGACCACACAGAGAAAACTCTGGTTTGACTGTTATAATTCTTAAAACATAATCATCTTTAAATTAAATTTGGGTTGCGTCTTTTTATTTTGAACACAAGAACTATAATTTTTTATACTCTTTAATACATGGGCATAACCAGGATACTTATGTTTTGTTTGGAAAGGGAGGGAGGGGACAATCTGAACAAAAAGCGTTCCTTTCTCTCATTCATTAGGGCATAGTAATCACTCTTATTAAAAGTCATCAGCTTCTTAAAGGAGGACTGTAAAAAAAAAACAATAACTTTTTTTGTTACTTGTTTCAATAGATTGCATAGTAGTCTTAGCAGTGAAGAGATAGGTATACCAGAATAGATCAGGGTAACTGACACATCTCTAATGCTTCCAGTCTAACTTCATCACAGTTTCTCTTATATTATGGAGTATGTATCATTTTGTCAGTCAGTCAAGGGGGGATTAATATATTATGTAGTATTTCTTTTCTTTTTTTTTTTTCACAGAGTTGTGGGCAAAATGCAAGCAGGTGTTGCCATAAGTTCTGGAAGTAGACCACCAACTATAAAAAAGACAAAAATAGAACCAATCAAACTTGAAGTAGTTATGAGGGCATCACAGAAAAAGGTTTCTAAAATTGTTTGTTAAAAAAAAATTCATGTTTTGAACATACCATTGGCATTTTAGAAAGTATAGTTATCTTACTAAATCAAGCAGCCCATTTGAAATTAAAACATGAGAGAACTAATGTTTTAGGCATAAAATAATAAATCTGGGATATGATTATGTTTTTTTAAAGTTATCATGTTTCCTGTAGAAATATTGATGCTTTGCATCACCCTCCAACTGGTTGACAGTTCAAGGCAGTTGAGCTAGGTTAGAGGTAACAGTAGCGATATAAAATGTCTTCTAATCCAGCAATGATATGTTGACCATCCAGTGTGAGATTTTGAATTTGAAGTTAATGAATATTTTGATTAGAATCTCAATTCCACTTGGGTTCTTCTTCATTTCTTTACTATCTGTCCCGCTGGAAACACTTTAATGACCATCTTAGGCATCAGCTTGCTTTAACTGGCATAGAACGCACCAGGCGGCTTCCGAACAAGGACGCTGGAGATTTATTACTAGGACACATTTGATACCTAAACGTCGGAAAGAGAACCTAAACCGATCTTTATGGTTATGTCAGCAGTGGATGTGGCAAATTATGTAGATCACTACTAGAACTGCATAGCCACTTATCCCATTGATTGTTAGAAAGGCTTTTATCTAAGAACCAGGCCTGGACATGGGGCTCTTCACCCTTGTCCTGTCTAAGAGTTCCCAGCGGAAAGTGGCCATAGTGACTGACTGGGCCTAGCCGGACCATACTGCATACACAGCGCACCATTCCTGGGCTCCACTTGCTAAAAGTGGCCGAGAAAAGTGCTAACTATGGGGAGTTTATCTCATATTCCTCCTTAATTTAGGTACTAATAATAATAAAGCTTGTCTTCCAGTCCTTATTCTTGAGACTCAAAGACAAGCTTTATTATTATTAGTACCTAAATACTCCCTGAGCCATTCAAGTTACAATCTACAAAAAGATGGGAAGATAACTAGAAGAAACAAGGAAATACATCAGTGAGATGACAGTTTTCATGAAGTAATAAAATTATTATGTTTTGTATGTAAATAATTTAAGTATTGCTTCTCTTTAATTTGCTGACAGCATTAAGTCTTTGTGTATCTTTCAGGTGACAATAGTAGACAACCTAGAAGAATATGGGCTTGACCTTCGTGTGTTTTCAAAACTCGTACAGAAGTCTGTAGCCTGCAGTTGTACAATTGTCACACCGGAGCAGAAAAACAAGGGTCCACAAGTTCATGTCCAAGGCAACCAAGTCAATTTCGTTTACAATCTTTTAACAGGTATGTTTCAACTATTTGAAATAGTATTTTAGTCAGCTCAATAAATTGATCACAATTAATTTATTGATATTAGTTATTAATAGATTATATTTAAATTTTGCTTTTGACTCTTCAACAGAGAAGTATAAAATACCCAAGAGATATGTGACAGGTTTGGAGAATGCTCCCAAGCAGAAAAAAAGATGATAATGGACTGATATTGGTGTTAGTTATATGCATATTAGGTCAATTGTTTATCTCTGTGAAACCATTGCATTTAGGTTGCCTTCTCACAGTCACTTTTGTATCAAATTGGCTTCTGAAATAATTCAATCATGAGAAATAAAAAATTAGTACTGAACTTAGTTTTGATTTCAGAATTGTATTGTCTCTAGAGATATTTATTTTCTACCACACATTCAAAGCTCTTTCTAAAACATAAAGGACATTAAACATGACAAGCATCTCAGGGGGAAAAAGTGTTTTTAATAGGAAAGGAAGGCATAGAAAATAAAGTGTAAAATCTTTGTGCACAATAAAGTTGATAGTTTTTGTGAGTCTTTCTGTCTTTGAAATTTCACTTTTTGTTATGCTGATTTCCAATAGATATTTAGTTTTCAAATTATAATTCTCACAAATTTAAAAAGATAAAATTTGAAATATGAATTATATCTGTTGTTCTTATTGTGCAGTTATTTAATAACTAATATACTTAAAATGAAAATATGATTTTTGTTTTTATTGTTATGAACATTGAGCTACTGAAATATAAAATTCATAAAGAAAAAAAAAATGCTGGTATAAGTTTTTAGCCAAATCTAATTTAGCATTACTTAACAAAAATTCAGAAATATTTTTTTTTGCTTATTTGAGAGTGGTGTTACCATAGAAGCAGACTTCTAACTTGTTCAGACTGCCTGGACCAGCTATAAAACTAGACAAAGTGCAAAAAAGAAGAAAAGCTGTTTTCATTTTTAAAGTTCTCCCTTTGCAAAAAAATTGTCTTGCATACAAATTTGTGTGTCATGTATATCATAATTAATGTGATTTGTAACATTTTTAAAAATACTTGATATAACTATGTTCTAGAACTACATTCTATATATATTTTTTAAAAACTAAATTCTATATAATTTTTTAAAAAAATTTTTATTTGGGTTACCTCAGCACTCTTGTGCAGAAAATTTCTTAAAATTCTTCATATCACTGATTATGAGAGAAAATACAATTTTCAAACAAGTTTACATTTATATATTAATATAATTACAACAAAAAAAAATAGATTTAAAAATGAGTATACACACGAGTTTAAAAAAATAGTCTTGTGTTATATAACAAATAATCACTAAACACTTTAGTTTGTCCACTTCTAAACGAAACATTTTACTGTTTAGTTTTCTAAAAAGTTCACATTTTAACGAAGTATCTTAGAAGTAGTTTCGAGTTGTCTTGTAAATGTCATTTCCGTTGTCATGTCTGCAAAGGGAAAGCACTTGGGTCAGAAGAGCTGAAAAGGAAAAACGTTTGTAAGGCTTTGTCTAAAGAGAATTTTAGAATTTCGACCTTCTTGAACGAACTAGATTTTGTGGATAATGCATACTACCTTTATTTAAAATGATTTGATATATTCTTGATACACTAACAAATACTGCACTAGGAATAAATTCAAGGAAAATAATCTACATCACATTATAAAACTAATTTTTACAAATGTTGCTTCCCCTAATCCTTTATTTGTAAGCTTCCAGGCTAGGGTTCCTGGATGAGACCAATCTCTTGTAGCATCTGGCGGTGTTCCTCTGGGTTCCCTGTCGCCGTTAAAAGCAAGACCCCCGCATGCATCAGTTCCGTCGTTCTCAAGACTAGCACATTTCAAACAGTCTATCTATGGGCATCCTTTTTAATTTTTTTTTTTGACTTATATGTAGTCATAGCCCTAATAATTGTTACTAAGATCATTTGATATAAATAATAATTGTAGAATAACTACTGCTTCATTTGAATGAGACATGTGATTGTTTCATTTCGTCATGTTATACTTATGTAGTTATACTTACGTAGTATACAAGTCCTCACCTCCCCCTTCCCAAACTTTCCCCAAACAAAGAGGAAAAGGGGACGGCCCAGGGATTTGAAAGCAGGTGGGCAAAACGTGGAGACAGTTGGAGAGACTCACCTAGAACCGAGACGCCCGGAGGAAGCTGATTGGTGGCCAAAGACCAAATCGGGACCATAGGCAGAGATGAGATAAAAGATGATACTTGAGATACTTGTATCTGAGAATTCCGCTTATAACTTGTATGGAGTCACTGCACCTTAAAATAATTTTGCTTATTTTTATTATTCGGTACTTATGGCTGACTCAAATGTATCGAGTTGGAGTGAGCTTTAAAATGGTGTTTTATAGATTTATGTTAATATTGTTTTACACATTTTACATACAATTCAACGGAGCGCGCTGGCTGAGTGGTTAAGCGCTTGGCTTCCAAATCTGGGGTCCTTGGTTCGAATCTTGGTGAAGACTAAGATTTTTAATTTCTGGATTTTTAGGGCGCCCCAACTCCAGCGGGTAACTGACTTTTGTTAGTCTGTGTGCTGGCCACACGACACCGTAGGCCAAAGAAACAGATGACCCAAACATCATCTGCTCTAAATATCCTATGGTCTGAAAGGGGCACTTTACTCTTACTTTACTTAATCATTCGGACAAAAACTAAAGTAGACATTTATCAATGAGAGTTGTATTTTCAAGTATGCAGAAACTCTGCCTAAAGTAGACTTTTATCAATGAGATGCATTTTAAAGAATGTAGAAACTCTGCCTAAAGTAGACTTTTATCAGTGAGAGATGTAGCCTGTTTTAAAGTATGTAGAAACTCTGCCTAAAGTAGACTTTTATCAATCAGAGATGTATTTTAAAGTATGTAGAAACTTTGCAAAGGGTAGACGTTTATCACTGAGAGATGTATTTTATAGTATGTTCTTGACAGAGGTTTGAGGGGGCGCTGCAAGCTCCCAGGGGCGATGTTCGGAGTGGAGCCCCGACGCTTCGTTTTCTTGCTCTCTTAGCTACACAAACAAATGCATTCTCCTGGCGTCTGTCCATTCCATAAAACAAAAAGGCTGATCAAATAAGGTCTAATAAAATAGGAAGGGACAATTCTAAAATGTGAGTGATGATAGAGAAACATGTAACCTAAGTCTCCATTTGACGTGATCATATTTGAATTCTCTTCATGTTAAGCAACACCTCATGTAGCACGAATGTTTTGGTCAGCAGAGGACGGCAACAGAACTATGGTTGGACGCTCTGGAGAAATTCTAGCGCAAAACCCTTAGAATAGTTTGGACATTGTAAGGATACATATTAATATGTATGATTAATAGGAATATTTTGGATTATGTCGGTTTTCCTTAATCAATATTCAAATATGAATTCTTAACTACAATGCAAATACGACGGATCTTTTTGTCACTAGAAAAAACAAACAACCCAAAAACTTGGAACTCTCCTCAGAACGTCGAGCCCCACAGATAGAGAAAAGCTCATTTAGAATGAGGTAGGCTTGAAAGTTGACCCGAAAAAAAAATTTTCTACAAAAATAATTTTGAAAAAAAAAAACCTGCATATTATTGTTAAGTAATTAATTCCATTCAATTGCCTTGGATTTTTGGAGGCTCTAGATGAAGTAAATTTGGTGGCCCAAACAAAAAAAAAAACAGTGAAAAAATAAAATTACGCAATTTATTTATTTTTAAAAAGAATTGTCGCGTGGAGCGGAGGAATAAAAATTAGTCTACTTTTAATTTTGAATATTTTAAGCAATATTAAGCATATATTGAAAGTGGGTTATTCTTGCAATTGAGAAATCTGAGATTGATAAAAGGTTGGGAAAGGGTTATTTCGAAAACAAGTATTTTGGGTTTAAATCCATGGATAGTTTGTTTTTTTAGATAATATATATTAAATATATGTATTTTTGATATTCTTTTGTTATTGTAGCCTATGCATCGTAAGGTCTTTTTTTAAAAATCCTCATACCCACAAAAAAACAAAAACAAATTGTCTTGCATACAAATTTGTGTGCCCAGTATATCACAATCACATACTACATAGTTCTGTTCCTCGACCCTTTCACGGCCCTAGATTTTAACTTCTTGGTGACGTTAGTCCATTCCACCTGTATATTAGGATTTATATTTGTGTATATAATGCTGTCATCAAGTTAATATTTAAATTCTAGTGTCTAGTATGAAAGTAGAACTAGATCCACAAAATATATTGCAGAGAAAAATTTATAACAACAAATTACTCGAAGGTCATGTGATCTAGAAGCCTACATGTTTAAATACGAACTACTATTATACCAGCTCCAGGACAAAGTTTAATCGGCAATAAAAAACAGTATCAGTCCATGAAACTGAATCCATAGCGTCTGTCAACCTGCGCACAAGGCTAGGAGTGATCCTGCAGTCAGCAACACGACATTAGGCTATCGCTTAATGCATTATTGAGATGTGCATGCAGTAGCTGACTTATTGACCCCAAATAGCCGTAAATGTCACTTTATTTAAAATACTAATTTCCTCTAGCTTACCGTTCAATTATGAACAGTCTATTGCGAAAGCCTGTTGTTTGATTTCCATGATTGATCCTAGCATAATCATGATATTCACGTGTCGCATGTACGCGATCGCGGCCTACGCATTCACCCCTCCCACTCTATCATATCGGCTTCCGTAAGTAGGTAACAATAGATCCATATGGTGAGAATGCTTTACCGAAGTAACATCGGGAAAAGCCCAAACGTTTTGACCTACTTTGTTTCATGTCTTATATGACCCCGTCAGAAATCCTCGGCGACGGAAGTAGCCGAGCCCAATGCCGAGTGTCTCCGAAGGCAGTGTCGTGTGTGTTGTGCTATTTCGCCGTGTGTGGCTGGTGTCGAACGGTTAATGTTGTGTGTGGGGGAAAGAAAGTGTTCAATGTAATGGAATAGCAGTAACGATGTGAACAAGTGGACATAGGTAGGGATACCTGGTCGAAAGTATAAAATGAATCGGATTAAAACTTGGACGGCCGTGGTCCGTCACAAACAAAGGATACCCAAAAGTTAATAAACGGGGGTTGACAAGGAAATGCTCCAGTCGCTTCGATGGAACGTCTGCGACATTATCACTCCACTGCTGTGGTTGATGGCAACGTTGGGGGTCCACTGTCAGAACGGAATAACTTCAACAACTGGTAAGTTTGTTTCAACGCTTCTAAGTAGGCATAGACCTTCTTCCTGAGAGTTGGGTGACTGTTTCTTACATTGTTCTTAATGCCCTGCGGTTAAGCATTCTTTAGTTAGATCTAGATCTTGAGTCTATAGATCTATTATCTAGACTTTAGATCTAGGATTCTAGATTTCTATATAGATTTAGTATATAGTATATAGATCTAGACTAGGTCTAGAAATCTAGAATCTTTTCTAGCTCTATAGATATCATCTAGATTATTCTAGATCTATATAGATTTAGATCTAAAAATCTAGTATATCTAACTCAGTCCCATTTACACACAATCTAGAAGTGATTAAGAGTTTAGTCTAAAAGTTAAGTTGATTGTTGGAAATGAAATAATGAAGTAATTAGCACTTGCAAACATTAAAAAAATAAAAGATCGAGTTATAAAAATGCAAATTTTTTAAATTGTAGTTCCCAAATGTCCTAATTTATTGGCATAGTTCTTTCTTAATTGTGTATAGATGTCATGGTTTAAACAATGAATTCCTTTTGAATTAGTCTGTGCATATATAAACATAGATCTTATCCATTGTTTTGACAGAGAACAAATGAAGCTGACTGTTATAACCAATTCATACTTTGTGACACTGTTCGAATAGAATTGAAGATGTAGTTATATATAGATGGTCTATGTAGGGACAAACAGTTCAATTTATTTGCTATTAAACAGTTTATTACACATATTATTTTTGCTGTTCTAAATTCCAAACTATTACATAGGCCTACATAGTGACACATTACATTTACTGAACACATTCCTTGTACGGGAAAAAATCTTAGCTACTAATTCCTTCTTTATGAGCTAACAAATTCAAACTAACAACACCCACTCAAAGAATATTTTTGACAGGGCGTAGAATATAGGCCTACTATAAAAAAAATGTTTGACCTTTTTTTTTTATTAGTAAAAGTTATAGCAGCGTGTTTGCATTCATAAGGAAATATATAAAATTGTTTTCTGTTGTCCAGGTGTTGGTCTGTCCACTGAAATCAATTAAAGTTCGTGTATCAGTAGGTAGTTATGTTGTTCCGTCTTAAGACTAATCGTGTGTTACCTACGTCTTTGCACTGTCCCCTGACACACCAGTCACATGACCTAGATTAGACTTAAGCCACAAAGCCTTCCAATGCTGGGAACAGTTTTCGGTCCCGATAATTAGCTGCACCTCACTGAAAGTCGGCCTGTTCAGATTTAAATGAGTGACCAAAAGTGAAATAACTTAGTTGTTCTCCCCCTCCCCCCACTCCCCTCTGTTATTTTTTGAATTTTGAATATCCAGTACTAAGACCAAGAGACTCACAAATGTCGAGGTTTGATTCTATATTTCAGTGCCAGTACTGAATGACAAAGCAATAGTGTGTTGAGGACGATGGAGCCAGTGTATTTAAACAGATTTGTTTGTTGTTGTATTGGAAAGCTACAAACATATTTATTTAAAGTTATTCTTAATGTAATAATGAACGTAGTTATTAGACCTCTGCTGGCAGCATGTTCTCTTGTGGAGAGACACATTTATTCAATTCTTCTTCTTCCAAAACTATGTTTTCATGATTCTCTGTTTTCACGATTCTCTGTTTTCGTAACAGTGTCCGGGGTAGGGGTAACCAGCTGAAAGCTCTGTCTTTCTCATTTATCCTGACTTGTGACATGCGGAATATGTCTCTGTGGTGGAATTAATTAGTACTGTTAATATTAAATCATCTTCAACTCAAACCTGCGATTTCTAGAGAGATGCAAACAAGAGGATGGGTTGAATGACGTATGCTCAAAATCTACAAACACATGAGGCGGTGGTGAGGGTTGAGTCATAGCATGCCAATAACCATTGAATAAAAAAAAAAAAGGTTTCGAAATATGAATCAGGACAGGAAGTCTTTCTATAAAACATTGGGAGAAAACAATAGCTACTAGATCGAGATCTAATCCCTGCTGCCACTGGTCGACCTTCACTCTTGGCAAAGATGACTTGTGTTTGATCCGATGTTCGGGTTTTCCCTGATTAGCAATGTGAGAAAGAGAAATAGGCACTTACAAAAAAAAAAAAATAGTTTTAAAGTTCAGACATTTTTCTGGCAGACATTATTTTTGAAAAGCTCAGCTCATAGGCATCTCTCTAGACAAGGTTTGATAGATAAATTAATGCAGGAGAATTATTTCACAATTCATCCTTGAAGCAGGAAACAAATGAAATAAAATAAAAAGAATAGAAACAGTGAAAAAGTAAAATTACGCAATTTATTTTTTTTTAAATGCCCGTCTCTATCTAAAAGGGCAAACAACAGTAATTCATACATGGCAGAGTTAGTCTAGCAAACATACAGTCATAGTGCTCTATTAAGTTTGAGATCGGATCCAAATTCTCGCAATTTTTTTTTCCTTTTTTTTTTTTAGTTCTGTACGAGGCCCTCAACCGTTGGAGGCCCTATGCGCAGCCTAGTTTGCCTATGTCTAAGGCCGACCTGCTTGAAGCATCTTAAAGCTAATGACACACAATAATGGATTAACGTCTTGCCATTGTGTACGCATGTCACAGTGTTGTTTGTGTTTTGATACTACTGATTTGTTTTTTCTGTAAACTATTTTATTGACGGAACCGAATATATGTTTGATTCGATGGATTTTATTTGAATTTTTACCAAAAGCAAGCTAAACGTTTGATGAGGTGTACAAGTGTACATTATATTCTGACTGAAACATACAAAACCAGTGGCCTCTGATTGATTTATGGAACTTTCTCATGATTGATAGAAAAACACATCAACAATATATGCGGTGGCTTTACGGCGGTTGCGATATGATGCGTCGTAGAGCTAGAGTCCAAAGTTTTCTGTTTTTAATCCATAGTTTTTATGTGTCTTCGCTCAAACATTGAGATATAAATTATACATCTGCAAATGTTATTATTATTATTATTGTTATTATTATTATCGTTATTATTATTATTGTCATTATTATTAATATGTGACAAATGGTAAAAATTGCATGCAGTAAAAAAAAAGTCAGTCAGTCAGCCTTAAATTTAAAACTGTTAAAACATTCTTATTTCCCTATTAGTTTCCATTTCTCGCCGCGTCAAATCGTTTAATTGCTTCAGTTACGACTGTGTTTCATAATTTTATTGCATATCGTGCGTCACTATAGTACGTCATTAGTCACTCGGGACGTCATTTGGTTATCACTGAACTCTTTGATGTCTCTAGATGTCTCTAGAATGTCACATATTTTATTGCCTGGTTCGATACCTGTGCTTCACGGACTACAGTCATCTAGTGGGTGACTAAAGAGCTTATATATCACATTCTTTCAGAGCAGATTCCTAATTGACTACATTAACTAGCGTAGTCACTGACACATTCGTCAAACGTTGAAAGATTTTTTTTTACATTGTAAATGTGGAGTTTCCGCTGTCTTCTTTGTTTCATTTTAAAAAAAATAATTTTTTTTTCACGTTTTTAGACATTAAAACTATCTTGCAGTCACCATGTCAACTTTTAGACATTAAAACTATCTTGCAGTCACCTTGTCAACTTTAAGCATGTTTTTTTTTAACATGGAGTTAAATTTGCGGAAGAAAAAAAAGTTAGCGCGAAACAGAGGATAACGTGTGTGTGTGTAATTAATCTTTATTACATTCCGACCCTTCATTCTTTTAGAAGACGTTTATTTTACCGTAGAATAGGTTCTTCCAGGAGTTAGTGGAAAGACTGTAGACACCCCGCCCTTGCCAGCTGGGGGACTTGGGGAGCGCTGTGAACGCTGCTTCAATGTGTTAAAGAGACCTCTGCAGAATTTCATGTATAATAAATATGTTTGAAGGAATTAACGCTTAGTTCTTAACTTACATGGAAATCGGGTGGGAAAAAAGTAAGACAAAGGGGTGGACATAATGCGTCCAACTCGATAAAACTCAGTATTAATAACACTTAATAATTAAAAAGCCATTGAACAGAAGTTCGTGTAGGTGTACCATAATAATTAATAGTTAATCAGTACGTCAACATATCTGAAAGACATCTCACAATTGGAAGGCAATGTCGCTATTTAAAATTATTGTTATTTTATAATGGTTATGTGCAATTTTTAGAGGTAGTATCGTCATTTAAAGGTGATAACTACACTTCATCACTTATCGCCTAAGAAATTATAGGCTAATATCTAACACTTTTTTTTCAGTTTTTGTACTTACTGTAATTAGACTCCCCACCCCCTTTTTAAAAAAAATTGGACGCCACGCATGCTTGACACATCATCTTTGAGCCAATAAATGTCAGAGCTCATCATCTTGAATCAAATGAGTTTGATACCACATCACCTTTGAGCCAATAAATGTCAGACCTCATCATCTTGAATCAAATGAGTTTGATACCACATCATCTTTGAGCCAATAAATGTCAGAACTCATCATCTTGAATCAAATGAGTTTCATACCACATCATCTTTGAGCCAATAAATGTCAGAGCTCATCATCTTGAATCAAATGAGTTTCATACCACATCATCTTTGAGCCAATAAATGTCAGACCTCATCATCTTGAATCAAATGAGTTTGATACCACATCATCTTTGAGCCAATAAATGTCAGACCTCATTATCTTGAATCAAATGAGTTTGATACCACATCATCTTTGAGCCAATAAATGTCAGACCTCATCATCTTGAATCAAATGAGTTTGATACCACATCATCTTTGACACTTTTTACACTTCAATTCAATGTATTTTCTTATAGCCCCCCTCCAAGTTAGTAATTATATACTAATTAGTTAAAAAAAAAAACTGAATTAGAATAGCTTGAGAAATTTCTTAAAACAAAATTTCCAGCTATTCCAGTACATTGCAACAAACCTTTTCCCAAGATCGTACCAGAGTGAAACCACGACATTAGCGGACCATAAGGTTTCTTGTTCAGACATCAATACATGTATACACACACTAAACATCCAAGTTTCGGTTTTCTTATAGACTAACCCGCAAAGTGTGTTATGTGATTCTTATACTAACAGGTCATTTACATATTAGCACAAGGTCACATGATCTCACAGTAGCGGCGACACTAGAAAGACAATAATGATATATAGATCCGTTTAACGGCAATGTATCCCAGAAGAGCGATACCGCTTGTTATTGATAACAGCCCATGCAGTGAAAAGCCTACTGTCAGGCTTGTGGCCTGCTACACGTTCAAACGTATGCGTGGGAATCAACAAGCTCTTTATTGCATTCCCGTCATTCCGATCTACGTCTATCTTTTTTTTTTTTTTTTAAAGTGCACGAACCTGGTGATCTAATGGTATGTGGCTAGTGTGGATGGTAGAGGGCGAGTTGGGTGTCTTTCGATCGTATTTGGCTATCTTCAAGTACTCTACAGTCCAGCGGAAGGCAAATGAGGTCGCAGACCGCATTTTTTTGTCATAGATGTAGGATTTGAGAATGGGTCAGCGTGGCCAGGATTAGAACAGAATCAATACGTTTTGTTTGTGTGTGTGTGAATAAATAGATTTCTACTACATTAATAAAAGATTAAATTTACGTTGAAATCTATAATTATGGTACTCAGTGCCTTGTTAAAGTACGTAATGAAATGTTATACTTGTAGCACTTAATGTATTTGTAAAAGTACTCAATACCTAATTTATTTAAGTACTTCATATTAAAGTACTGAACTAGTTCTTTGTAATGTTGAGTTCTTGTGCTTGAATTCTGGTCCACACTGGGTTTTTGTTATTTTCATGGAGATTCAATGTACATGTTTTAAGTTCAAGTCTCGTAAATATTGTTTTATCTGTCCTCTACCCACCCCCTTGTTTTTGTACTATCTGTCTGTCTTTCACGTTTGTATTTCAATACCAAAAAAAAAAAAAAAAAACCGCTGGCCCAAATCTGATTTCACTTTTCAAGCACTTTTTAAATCGTTTTTTTTTCTTCAAACTATTTTTGTTTTATGTATCACGTGGCAGGTGTTACTGTAACTGACCAAAGCAAGTTCACGTCTTTGTTATTTTTCAAGTATTTTTAAACTAACTTTTGTAGGATCAACAGTTAGTATTATCTTATGAAAATATTTTTTTTTTAGTTACATTAAAATACAATTAAATAAAAGCTGTTTTAAAACAAAAAAATAGATGTACTGGAGAGTGAATACAATGTAGCTGTTTGGCACATTATGTATACTCTATGTGTGTGTAGTGTACAACTGACCTAAAGTGATACACCAACTTTATTTGTTGTTTTGTTTGTTTTAATAGTATTTTGTTTCTGTGTTGTACTGCAACGTTCCCAATTCATAAACTTTGAAAGGCTGTCTTTAGTATCAAGAAACAAATAGAAAGAAAGTTAAATCTCGCCTACGTCTATTCGCATATTAAGCACACAACAAGAAGAATTGTAAATAATTTGAACTTTCTTTAATGCCTTTTAAACCATGTCTGAGTTGAAGAAAGAAGTAATTGACGCAAATAGTGGTTGCAGTCATTGAGCAAAATTAAAGTTCTTAAAATGCACAAGGTGATTGAAACAGATCAGTCATGTTTATGAATCTAATAGCACGCTCCAATGCACAGATTAGTTTACTAGGAGGTTACCTAAAGGGGCCCTTTCAAGGAATGTATAATCAACATGTTTGACTGGGGTAGCCCTTGATCGCTCCTCGTGGCGTTGGGCCGTCAGTGTATCAAGGCAAAGGATATATCTGCAGAGACAAAAGACAACCCTCTTAGCGAGTACAGACAAGACAGCAATGGGATTAACTTACAAGAGCCACGATTGTTATCAGCTTCTTAAAACCATGAGTATTTTGGGTATCGGGTATTTTTGCAATAATAAAATGAAATGTTTCTAGAAATGTCACTTTTATGTCACATTTTTATCGAACTGACACTACTTGTTACTGGTTCTATTCTCTCGATCTGACAGGTTTGCACATTGTTTAAGATTTAAATGCTATCACCACAGTATAGTGCTGGCAAGTAAGGTGCAAGAGCCATCTTCAAGGAGGTTGTAGTGACTGTAGTCGAACTGCATCTTGGCAGTGTTCCACTGAAACACGTGAAGGATTTCTTGTCAGTATCATTAAAGGGGGTCGGAATCTCATGCAACACTTTGCTAGGTATCGCTATCAGTGAAAATGTTCCGATGTTTTAAATCTAACATTTAGTAGTTATAAAGGGGAAAAACAATCGCTCTATAGTTGTAAATAGGAGGTATTGTTGTTTTAAAATTAGTTGTAATGCTTTTGTTTTACTATCAAGCTATGCGCATACTTTTGTATTGTTGTATTTCTACTGCGGGATAGTGAAACTGTACCCAAGTTCTTTTTCTTCCTGTTTGTTAATTATATCAACATCATGGTACGGTTCGTGTAGGAACCTAGGTGGACACGAATATAAAAACCGGCTCTAAGGATTTTCGTATTAATATTATAGTTGATATTTAATGTTGGGAAACAAAATATTAGCTCGTTGGCCTATGACGAGAAAATTCTATTTTAACTTCTATAATTTTAGAAAGTAAATAATTTTTTATTTTTTTTTACTAGGTCGAGAGGGATATCCAACATTGGTTTTGAAAGGAATATCGCGTTCGGGAATATCCGAATGTAAGGCGTTATTGATTCGCGAGTTTAATAAATTAAAGAATATTTTTTTGCATCTTCTGCTAATGAGCATCAAGTTTTGATGACGCAATAAACCTCTTTTCACTCTTTTCCAATGTAAAATAATCGCGCTATGAGAATCAAAGAATATTTAATCAATTTTGACGTTGTGCTCTATACGTTGCACTTGAAGACAAGCTTTATCACCAGTTGTATACATGAGGTATTGTATTTTTAAAGCAGGTATTTTTGTTCTTGTTCTTGTTTACAGTACCTCTATTTAGGTGGAAACTCGTAACTCGTAACTTCGAGAAAACAAAAGACTAGGTGGAAACTTTTGTGCGGGTGGACGCGATTCTCGAAAACGGCTCTTTTCGATTTTCTTAGAAATTTCACAGTTGCTGTATATCTTTGGAAACGAATTACTAGGTCTTTGGCTAGACTGGGCAAACTGTATTTGGACCGTTACAATTAATCAAAGTAAAAAAAAAGAAATAAATTTAAAGTTGTCTGGAGAACGAGAAACTATGTCTCTTGAACCGGTATTTCCGCAAGTAGGTATTATATTACTCAAGAGTTTAATAAATTAGTGTTCAGGAAAATGTTGCGCAACGCCTTTTAAGTCTATATCTAAAGGCTTACCATTGGAATATTACGGGTGAAGTAGATTTATACATTCGCTTAACCAGGATTCTTTCTCGCGGTTGAGGTGGCGGCGAGTAAAAATGTTACTTTTATTTTTTTATATTTAGCATTCATTTGTTATTAAGAGCAAAATTATCGTTGTATAAGATGTATAAAAAATGTATCGTCTATTTTAGAAAAATATTTTAAAATATTTTTTTGCTTTTTGTGGTTTTAAGTATGCCTAAGAGCATTTACCTGTTTATGATTTCTTAGAGTTCGGGTTGGGAACACACTATTAACAAATTATAAATGTCTAAAGTTTAATCTTTCTTTCAATTGTTTCTAAATGGTCTATGTAGAGTAGTCTTTGTTAGTTCAAAATTCTAATAATTTTTTTCCTGAATGTGTCATCTAATATAAAAAAAAAGCAAAACCGAAATTGTATCCATTTACACTGTAGGACTTCTTTTTAATGTGAAGTATTGTTTAATCTCAATCTCGGATCAGATATCGATACAGCTAGTACAATTATGCAAAAGTAATTAGCGTTGAAATGGTATTACATGAGGCTTCCTTTACCTAGGTTGGGCCGATGTGAGATACACACAGGCAATGAAGACCAACATTCCAATGAAAACAAAACACCAACACTTACTTGCCCTGAAAGTCGAGGCTAAAGCAAACTATTCTGTTCAAGTTTGACCATCTTTAATGGCGTACTCCTTTATCTTGTCTTTCTTTCTGTCATTGTCAAACCGTTTTAACGCAAGACAGACCGGTAGAATCATATTGAAATGTTTCCAAATCAAATGTATTGAGTCGTATCTTTTTGCAGATCCTATTTAGAAGACGAAACAACGCTTTATAATTTTCTTAATTTAATTATTTTTGTTTTTAAAACTTTTTTTTTAATGCTCGCTGTAAGTGACCCCCCCCCCCCAACTCCTTATGGAGTGTTACAACCACCATACTCTTTTTAGTCACAAAAATGGCTGCCTGGTCGTGTGGTTGGCGTTCTGAACTGTCGTTTCGAGAGTTCCGGTTTCGAAACCTGCCCTCTACCATCCCCTGCCCTCTTTCTGGATATTAGGGCCAGGATGTAATCATCTTCAGTTTTGAATGAACGCCCGAAACGTAAAAAAAAACAAAACAAACAACAACAAGAACAACAACAACAAACGTAGACTCAGGTAGTATTCATATTTTCAGGTTTCTTGGTAATGATTTTTTTCGCTTTAATAAATTTGTGTTTAAAAAAAAAGATTTAAAAAAAAAACGCATTTTGAAGGCTACACATTGTTTCGTGTTGTTCTAAACAAACATGAGTTAAGTCCACTAGCATGCAATAAGCAACTTCAGACCTGGTGTTGTGAATAAAACCCCACTTCTGAAAAATTTTGTAATAAATTTATAACCTTTTATACACACACAATACGCATACACACAGGTGTGCAATGTTTTGAAGGGTCTCACATAACACATTACCCCCTTCCCTCTTACAAACACACTTTTCATCGGTGAATATGTTATGTCCTAAAATATTTTTATATATTAGCAGAAAAATGATCTATGGTCCTTTGTGCTAACGGGTTAATAAATATACCCTTACACTGGTACACATATGTTGATACTATTATATAAAGGTTGATAGATTTATATATGTGTTGATACAGGTTGATACTATTACACTTAATTGGATATTTTTAAATATCACGACTCCCTTACGTTTTATTTTGATATTCAACTAATATAACAAGTTGATATTTTTATTATCTGTTTGCATTCAATTGGGTATACATCATTTTCTGTTAGAAACGAATATCCGGCACCCATTAAACATTTGACTTTCGGTTTGAAAAAAAACAAACGCTTTTACAGATAAGATATAGGTTTTAGTTTGTAAACTACATTTATAGGCAATGTCTTCGATTCCGGAAATTAAGGGCGAGTGCACTATTTTATGTGACTACGTAAACCCAGTGGCGACCTGCATATTTTGCCACATTTAACGCAGAAAAAAAGGTTGTTTGTAGTAGGTCTACTTAAGTTGTCTTTTCGCCGTCTGCGCCTGTTTACGACTAGGGCCTTTCTTTTAGTCTCTAAAGTGTGCTCCGGGACCTTCGTGAGAACTCTGTCTGTTTCTTTCATGGGCAATCTGCTACCAGCTGCCTTCTTTGTCATAAATAGCAGAATTACTTTGATTACTTAGACTTTTTGACTTAAGGGTAGGCCTATAGCAGGTAGATCTGCATTGTCTTCATGTTATAAGCTTGTAGTTGAAGACTACGTTGTTAGAAAAGTGTTAAGGGGAAACAATGATGTATGCAGTTGGTCAACGTGATTTGCAATGAAGTTTATTAAGCTAAAAGTCACCTATTTATAAACAAGACAGATCTATACCTACATCTTGATACATTTTTTAAAGGCTATAAAAATAAAATAAACAAGATTACAAGATTACACAAACTCAGAGGCGGCCCCCGTGGGAGACTGATTCCTGTTGGATCTGCATATTCGCTGGTCGACTGAGGATGGCATCGAGCAGGGTATGAAACCGAGACCTTAGAGATAATCAGTCCTGCGCGCTAACCGCACTACCACGCATTGCTCTAAATCTAATGACAACTGGTTACAAACTAATAGCCTATTATTGATAATATACCTACACATTACCGAATGACAACTACCGGATATGTACAATATGTCAGAAGAACGATTTTTGATAATCTTTTGGTATTGAGCATTTTCATTTAAATGGAACTAGAATGAGGATGTAGATCTACGTAAATTAAACTACTAATTTAGCACTCTCAATATCTATATCTACTAGATCTAGATCTAAAATATATATTTGGGATAATGTAGATGTAATTTTGATAAGATTTATATATAAAAAAAACACTAGATAATCAATTAATAGACTAATTGCAATATGAAATATTAAAATAGTAGATTAGTTTTAGTATTATATAACATTGCAATATAATTGACATATTGACAATCTAGACTTAAGAAATAAAAATCTACTTTTTAAGTCTAGAAATTAAAATTATAGATCTTGATCTAGTCTAAATGATGGCTGTCTGGTAGTGCGGTTTGCACGCTGGATTGTCGTTTGAATTCATCGATGGTCCCAGGTTCAAACCCAGCCTGCTCCCATCCCCCGTTGTCCTGCGAGAGGTTTGGACTACAACTCTGAAGGAACACCCGAAACATGTATAACAACTAACATTCTAAACTAGACCAAGAAATTCTAGATCTAGATTCTATAATGATTTTAATTAGAACTTAAATCTAAATCTAGTTTTAAAAATCTAGCTCTAATGTAAGAAAAAAATCTAGATCTAGTGTAAAAAAATCTAGCTCTAGTGTAAAAAAAAATCTAGATCTAAAGTACAAAATCTAGATTAGATCTAAATTTAGCTAATATGTCTTTTTAAAATGCAAGTCACATTATGAGGTTTAATAAACATTACTATACCGAGTGGTTTTAGCATTTAAAGAATTTATTCCATATGACGTCAAAGGAAAAAAATCCACTACGTCACACGGCCTAGTTAGACTAAAAAATATCATCTATTCGGGCAGCTTGTCGAGTGTTCATAGACGTTGGTGCACCGAGTGAGATCTTTTAGCATTTCATTTAAAGAATTAACTCCGTATGACGTCAAAGGAAAAAAATTCCATTACGTCACACGTCCTAGTTAGACTAAAAAATGTCTTCTATACGAGCAGCTTTTCGAGGGATCATAGACATTGGTGCACCGAGTTTGTTCTTTTAGCATTTCATTTGATGAGCTAGTTAGACTAAATATATATATATATATATATATATATAAAAGGATTAAAGACGCTTTTTTTGTTTTGTCTGTCAGTCTGTCTGTCCGTCATGTTACTAGCGAGAAAAAAAAACTAAAAGCTATTGAAAATCTGATTAGAATTTAATTTCCCTTCCGAAACATCGCATTAGTTTTAAGTTTCTATGATAGATTGTTCCGGATCTTTATATATTTATAGTGAGAGAAAATAAGAATTCCAGATTTATCAAATACCGTTAATGAAATTTGTGGGATAATCTGTTATGAAAATTAGATGTATCATAGCCTTATGGAGAGATTTTTAAACCATACTTTGGTGTTAGGAAGTTGTTTTCCTTAAAAATCGGAACATAATAGTAACGATAATTAGATTTTCTAACGTTTTAGCTAGAAAGTTAAATGTAGTGTACGAGAGAAGTGCGATTTTACAAAAATAGAGTTAAAATATATTTTCATAAAAAATCCGGAACAACCAATTTTCATAAATGAGAAAATTATTTGTTTTATTTATTAGAAGAGGGATTTTTAAAATTTATTAGCGTTATTAGATTTTTCATATAAAATTCGGATAATTTTTGGCGACGATTTGTAAGAAAATTAAGGTAATGTAAGTCGATTTCTTTTTCGAAACAAAATCCAGAACATTCTTTACCATTTAAACAACTTTTATTATGTTTCGGCAAGAAAATTAACTGTAAAATAAGTCTAAAAAGTGATTTTTAATAATCGTTTCTAGTAAATTACTTTCTTATTTTAAAATCCTGAACAACCTATTGTCGATATTTTTGAAAAAAATATAATTATTTGACATAAATTTGTTTTAAGTTAAAAATTCGGAACAATTGATATTAATAAATAAACTATAGTGACTTAGTGTCAAAGAATATAAGTGTAATAATCGTCAATTATGCGATTTCAAACAATCATTTGACATACTTTATTTTTTATAAAACAATATCCGGAACAACTTTATAGTTAATGAAATATAAATCAGTATATATATTTTTATTTAGCATTTATATGCTTTTTACATTAAAAAACCGGAACAATATATTAAAGATCATGTGTTTCTTGGAACGTTTAAGCATGGAAATAAAATCTACTATAACTTAGAAGAGCAAACAAATATTCATTGACATTGATTTGTTTTTTACAAAACATCCGGAACAATCTATTATAGATACTTAAAACTATTGCAATATTTCAGACTGAAAAATTAAAGATTAAATCAGATTTACAATAGCCTTTAGTGTTATTTGTTAATCTAATCGTGACGGACAAACCGACCAACAGACAAAACGCACAAAAATTAAACTTCTTTTATTCGGATGGGGGCACTACACAAAATATATATATAATCTGATTTTTTTTTTTAAATTTAAGGAATTGGTTTAACACCATAACATGTTGCGACTTTACGCTACTGCACGAAAGTCACTTTAAAAAATGTTCGTGATATTTACATACATAGTGTATTATTAGCCTTTATAAACAAACAGAAATGTTTTCTTTTAATTTTAGCAGCTAGTTGACCAGAAAAAACATCTTTAACTATTATTTATATTTGTTGCAAACATTTCCTGTACATTTTATAAATATATTTGGCTTAGTGATACTGAAAATACACATAGATCATCTATCATTGTTAGCATATTGTAACATTGCCTCCCTTGCATTTACGTAATTGTTTTAGAATTGGTGTATTTTTATGAAAAAATCGCTTGCATAATTAATTTTATAAATTAAACGGTAAAACTTTTAGAAAACCAAAAGTAGCCGTTGCACCTAAACTTTTCATCCCGCATTTAATGATGAAATAATATTTTTCATATCTCTTCTAGTTTTCGAGATCTGAGTGTGACAGACGGACATTTTGCACAAACCTAATAGCGGCTTTTTCTCCTTTAGGGGGGCCGCTAAAAAGTAGACTTTCGACCGACAAAGAAATTTGAAAGAGAAATGTCCTTTTTTCTTTTGTTTATTCGTAGTTGTAATGATTTACAAAATTACGAGCAGCTCTATTGAAACCCCGGTAATATTGCAGTAGGTACAAAGTAACATAGGTAAGACTGGAAACGCCATTGCTGCTTCCTTGGCTAACACCACCCACCAAACAGGCTGTGAATTTCCATCATGCTCTGGCAACAATCCAAAAAATAGAAATGGAAATGTGGTTTGAGTGCTGGGACAAGACCCAAGAAGTCCTCAGAGTCTGGGAGCACATGAGGCGTCCTGACCGTGCTTCCCCGTGGTGGAGGCTGCCCAGGCTTGAGCAAGCTATTATAGCACAGTACAGAACAGTCCACTGTCCCGTTGGCTGATATTTCGCTCGGCTCAGACCGAACTTCTACTCACGGTTCGCCCGATGCGGGAAAGAATATGAAACCTTGTCTTATATTCTTTTGACTGCCCAAGACTTGCTGATCTCCGTCTCGACAGGTCTGTGAAGTCACAATTTCTCTACCTGTGTGGTGACATACACGCACTACGCAAAACAGCAGGGTTTCTGTCCAGGGCTTTTGCAAAAGTTTTATTCAATGGAGTTTGCTGATGATGAATGAAGCATCAAAATGGATCAGTTTTTGTAGACATACACTTTCTCTCTCTCTCTTTTTCTGTCTCTTGCTCTGTTTCTATCTCTCTCTCTCTGTCTCTCTCTTTTAGCGCTCTCTCTCTCTCTCTCTCTCTGTGTCTTTCAGATTTATGCCTTATTCTAAATAACATTGAAAAGTGAGTTTAAAAAAAATGTCCTGAAAACTTGAAAATTAAACTGGCATGTTTCAATTACCCGAACTGACTTTTACACTGGCCTAGAATACCTGTAGCAATCTCAGCATGCACTCATTACATCCCCCCCCCCCCCACCTGTTTTGTTTCTCTCACTTTACTCTCCGTAACTGTAATTATACGCATCATTCACGATCAGGCGAAAGTTTTATTAGTTCGAAATAAATATCCTACAGATATAAAGGAGTTTCATTAATTTGAATGACCCATAGCTGCCCCCGTAGTTCTGTGTCATACTTGGTTGATCCGAGCCCTTGAGCTAATTGGGTCAATTAGTTGAGAGTAGTTGTTTGTGTTGGTACAAGATGACCTCGTCACCTGTAAATAATTAGGTCATTAGGGCCAGAGCTATGCACAGAAAGTACGCTCCGTTACAACACGGCAAAATCATTTAGCAGTCGAACACATGGTCAGGTTTTTTTTTTATATGTACATAACACAAGTACGGTATTATTTTAAGAATTATGAGTGAGTCAAGTGTGAATGTACATTTTTTAAATAGTTATAATGTTTTGTTTGGTGTAATGCACAAATTGTAAGACAAAATTCCCTACGGACAATAAAGATTATTATTATTATTATGATTATTATTATTATGATTATGATTAAGTCGTGGAAGCTTTCTGAAAATGCAATGTCAAAATTGTTCCTTTACGTGTTTCTGTTGTATCTCCCTCCCTCCCCCCCCCCCTCTCTCTCTCGCTCTCTCTCTTCTCTCTCTGTCTGCTTGAGCGTCTCTTTGTCTCTGTCCCTTTCTTTCTCTAATCTCTGAGCGTCTATCTTTATGTGTCTCTTTCTTCTCTCTCTTTCTTTCTCTATCTCTCCAGTTTTGTTTCCACGAAATCCTCGTATCTCTGTCAATGCAGGCAAAAAAACAACCTACAACTTAAATGATGCTGTTTTAAAATTTTCTTCACACACACACACACAAATAAATAATTAAAAAAATGGAATATAAAAGAGGGTCTATTTTAAAATGGTAAATATCTATGGCTTTTATAGGGAAGGTTAACAAATAAAATAAAACAAATCTAAGGATTTGTACGATGATTTATTATAAATACGTATTTTAATTGTTGTCACAATGTGAAGTTGAGCGTGACAAAACAAAAGTATTTCTCGAAACCTAGAACCTTAGTTATTCTATATTAATTACATTCATTCCATTACATCCATAAGTTTCATTCATTTCTAAGAGCACTAACAATATATTAACTAATTGGACTTGCTGATGACACATTGAACAATTCAAAAAAGGATTACAAAACAAATGCTTATTTGCACATTTAACCTTGCTGACAAAATAGACACCCGCTCATCCTTTTGTTTTCTTTAGAATTAGATTTTAACAAATAAACGCGCGCTTGCACATACATTCAATAAATACTTTCACGTCTGCAAAAGTTTTCGATCTTTCGAGCGAAATGAAGAGGAGATAACTGACACAGTGTTGTGTGATATTTGTCTTACAGTTAGTTATTGAATAATCTCATAGGATTCCTGTTTGAATAACTGGTAGACAGCAACAGCCACAACTATCAGATATTGAAAAAAAAAGAGTAAATTTTGCATTATTTTTTATTTTGCAAGGTTATTATTTTCAAACTATTTTGTCTGTATGCAAGTATGAACTATATATATATATATATGTATATATATATGTGTATATATGTGTGTATATATGTGTGTATATATGTGTGTGTATATATGTGTGTGTATATATATATATATGTATATATGTGTATATATATATATGTGATTTTTCTACTTTGATTTTGTTTATTTTAGGTGAGATTTTAGTACTACACCATCACTTGCCCCAGCAAAACCAGGGGGTTTTGAGTTTAAAACACCTACCGGGGGGGGGGGGGTCGAGTTAAAAAAACCTACCAGGGGATGCTCGAGCTTAAAACCCCTACC
>JASAOG010000208.1:212500-382500 GCA_030265305.1 Biomphalaria pfeifferi
ACCGTATAAAAATTATTTCCGTTGTTCGTTATACGAAACAAAATAATTAATTATCATTAGTTAATATTAACTAATTGTTTTCTTTTAATTGATTCTTGTGTTGGCATAAAAAAGAAATAATTGTGCAAAATATCAGCTTGATCCGAGATTGGGTGTGAGAGAAATAACGTGTACACAGACAGAGTGAGTGGATATAAGCTTTTTAATAAATCGACACACAGAATACTTCAAATATAATGATGCGATGAAAAAAAATTAAATGAAAAAAAAAATATATTTAAAAAAACAATGCTTATATTGAGTTAAGGGAGCTCACCGTTCAATTGCTGCAATTTTTCTCAGTATTACAAGCTTTACCTCTCCTTATTCTATTGTTTTTTCTATGTTTTTTATTGCTCCTCCCTGTATTGTCATCGACAATGAACAATTGTGTACAATTTCAAGAATCCGAGAATGGGAAGTGGGAGGAAACAAAAAAGTGTAAAAGATTCCACCCAGACAGACAGAGTGACTCTAATGTAAGCTTTAAAATAGTGAAATAAATAAATAAATATACAAATGCACCCCCGAACTAAAGTAGATTTTGTTTGTCTCCCCTGAGCTATTCAATTTGCTACACTACTATATTTGTTTTCTTTTTGGTTGTCATGTCTTGAAAAACTGCCGGGGTTTTTAGCAACACGTGTAGTCTAGATATACGTGACAGAAAAATAGAACTAGGTTCCATTAAAGGTATTACAGTAGTTTGTAGGATAGACAGAACTAGGTTCCATTAGAGGTATTACAGTAGTTTGTACGATAGACAGAACTAGGTTCCATTAAAGGTATTACAGTAGTTTGTACGACAGACAGAACAAGTTCCATTAAAGGTATTACAGTAGTTTGTACGATAGACAGAACTAGGTTCCATTAGAGGTATTACAGTAGTTTGTACGATAGACAGAACTAGGTTCCATTAGAGGTCTTACAGTAGTTTGTACGATAGACAGAACAAGTTCCATTAGAGGTATTACAGTAGTTTGTACGATAGACAGAACTAGGTTCCATTAGAGGTCTTACAGTAGTTTGTACGATAGACAGAACTAGGTTCCATTAGAGGTATTACAGTAGTTTGTAGGATAGACAGAACTAGGTTCCATTAGAGGTATTACAGTAGTTTGTACGATAGACAGAACTAGGTTTCATTAGAGGTATTACAGTAGTTTGTAGGATAGACAGAACTAGGTTCCATTATGGGTATTACAGTAGTTTGTACGATCGACAGAACTAGGTTTCATTAGAGGTATTACAGTGATAGACAGAACTAGGTTCCATTAGAGGTATTACAGTAGTTTGTAGGATAGACAGAACTAGGTTCCATTAGAGGTATTACAGTAGTTTGTACGATAGACAGAACAAGTTCCATTAAAGGTATTACAGTAGTTTGTACGATAGACAGAACTAGGTTCCATTAGAGGTCTTACAGTAGTTTGTACGATAGACAGAACTAGGTTCCATTAGAGGTCTTACAGTAGTTTGTACGATAGACAGAACTAGGTTCCATTAGAGGTATTACAGTAGTTTGTAGGATAGACAGAACTAGGTTTCATTAGAGGTATTACAGTAGTTTGTAGGATAGACAGAACAAGTTCCATTAAAGGTATTACAGTAGTTTGTACGATAGACAGAACAAGTTCCATTAAAGGTATTACAGTAGTTTGTAGGATAGACAGAACTAGGTTCCATTAGAGGTATTACAGTAGTTTGTAGGATAGACAGAACTAGGTTTCATTAGAAGTATTACAATAGTTTGTAGGATAGACAGAACTAGGTTCCATTAGAGGTATTACAGTAGTTTGTACGATAGACAGAACTAGGTTCCATTAGAGGTATTACAGTAGTTTGTAGGATAGACAGAACTAGGTTCCATTAGAGGTATTACAGTAGTTTGTAGGATAGACAGAACTAGGTTCCATTAGAGGTATTACAGTAGTTTGTACGATAGACAGAACTAGGTTTCATTAGAGGTATTACAATGATAGACAGAACTAGGTTCCATTAGAGGTATTACAGTAGTTTGTAGGATAGACAGAACTAGGTTCCATTATAGGTATTACAGTAGTTTGTACGATCGACAGAACTAGGTTTCATTAGAGGTATTACAGTGATAGACAGAACTAGGTTCCATTAGAGATATTACAGTGATAGACAGAACTAGGTTCCATTAGAGGTATTACAGTAGTTTGTACGATAGACAGAACTAGGTTCCATTAGAGGTATTACAGTAGTTTGTAGGATAGACAGAACTAGGTTCCATTAGAGGTATTACAGTAGTTTGTACGATCGACAGAACTAGGTTTCATTAGAGGTATTACAGTGATAGACAGAACTAGGTTCCATTAGAGGTATTGCAGTAGTTTGTAGGATAGACAGAACTAGGTTCCATTAGAGGTATTACAGTAGTTTGTACGATCGACAGAACTAGGTTTCATTAGAGGTATTACAGTGATAGACAGAACTAGGTTCCATTAGAGGTATTGCAGTAGTTTGTAGGATAGACAGAACTAGGTTCCATTAGAGGTATTACAATAGTATGTAGGATAGACAAAACTAGGTTCCATTAGAGGTCTTACAGTAGTTTGTAGGATAGACAAAACTAGGTTCCATTAGAGGTCTTACAGTAGTTTGTAGGATAGACACAATTAGGTTCCATTAGAGGTCTTACAGTAGTTTGTAGGATAGACAGAACAAGTTCCATTAGAGGTATTACAGTAGTTTGTACGATAGACAGAACTAAGTTACATTAGACGTATTACAGTAGTTTGTAGGTTAGACAGAACTAGGTTCCATTAGAGGTATTACAGTAGTTTGTACGATAGACAGAACTAGGTTTCATTAGAGGTATTACAGTGATAGACAGAACTAGGTTCCATTAGAGGTATTGCAGTAGTTTGTAGGATAGACAGAACTAGGTTCCATTAGAGGTATTACAATAGTATGTAGGATAGACAAAACTAGGTTCCATTAGAGGTCTTACAGTAGTTTGTAGGATAGACAAAACTAGGTTCCATTAGAGGTCTTACAGTAGTTTGTAGGATAGACACAATTAGGTTCCATTAGAGGTCTTACAGTAGTTTGTAGGATAGACAGAACAAGTTCCATTAGAGGTATTACAGTAGTTTGTACGATAGACAGAACTAAGTTACATTAGACGTATTACAGTAGTTTGTAGGTTAGACAGAACTAGGTTCCATTAGAGGTATTACAGTAGTTTGTACGATAGACAGAACTAGGTTCCATTAGAGGTATTACAGTAGTTTGTAGGATAGACAGAACTAGGTTTCATTAGAGGTATTACAGTAGTTTGTAGGATAGACAGAACTAGGTTCCATTAGAGGTATTACAGTAGTTTGTAGGATAGACAGAACTAGGTTCCATTAGAGGTATTACAGTAGTTTGTACGATAGACAGAACTAGGTTCCATTAGAGGTATTACAGTAGTTTGTAGGATAGACAGAACTAGGTTCCATTAGAGGTATTACAGTAGTTTGTAGGATAGACAGAACTAGGTTCCATTAGAGGTATTACAGTAGTTTGTACGATAGACAGAACTAGGTTTCATTAGAGGTATTACAATGATAGACAGAACTAGGTTCCATTAGAGGTATTACAGTAGTTTGTAGGATAGACAGAACTAGGTTCCATTATAGGTATTACAGTAGTTTGTACGATCGACAGAACTAGGTTTCATTAGAGGTATTACAGTGATAGACAGAACTAGGTTCCATTAGAGATATTACAGTGATAGACAGAACTAGGTTCCATTAGAGGTATTACAGTAGTTTGTACGATAGACAGAACTAGGTTCCATTAGAGGTATTACAGTAGTTTGTAGGATAGACAGAACTAGGTTCCATTAGAGGTATTACAGTAGTTTGTAGGATAGACAGAACTAGGTTCCATTAGAGGTATTACAGTAGTTTGTACGATCGACAGAACTAGGTTTCATTAGAGGTATTACAGTGATAGACAGAACTAGGTTCCATTAGAGGTATTGCAGTAGTTTGTAGGATAGACAGAACTAGGTTCCATTAGAGGTATTACAGTAGTTTGTACGATCGACAGAACTAGGTTTCATTAGAGGTATTACAGTGATAGACAGAACTAGGTTCCATTAGAGGTATTGCAGTAGTTTGTAGGATAGACAGAACTAGGTTCCATTAGAGGTATTACAATAGTATGTAGGATAGACAAAACTAGGTTCCATTAGAGGTCTTACAGTAGTTTGTAGGATAGACAAAACTAGGTTCCATTAGAGGTCTTACAGTAGTTTGTAGGATAGACACAATTAGGTTCCATTAGAGGTCTTACAGTAGTTTGTAGGATAGACAGAACAAGTTCCATTAGAGGTATTACAGTAGTTTGTACGATAGACAGAACTAAGTTACATTAGACGTATTACAGTAGTTTGTAGGTTAGACAGAACTAGGTTCCATTAGAGGTATTACAGTAGTTTGTACGATAGACAGAACTAGGTTCCATTAGAGGTATTACAGTAGTTTGTAGGATAGACAGAACTAGGTTTCATTAGAGGTATTACAGTAGTTTGTAGGATAGACAGAACTAGGTTCCATTAGAGGTATTACAGTAGTTTGTAGGATAGACAGAACTAGGTTCCATTAGAGGTATTACAGTAGTTTGTACGATAGACAGAACTAGGTTCCATTAGAGGTATTACAGTAGTTTGTAGGATAGACAGAACTAGGTTCCATTAGAGGTATTACAGTAGTTTGTAGGATAGACAGAACTAGGTTCCATTAGAGGTATTACAGTAGTTTGTACGATAGACAGAACTAGGTTTCATTAGAGGTATTACAATGATAGACAGAACTAGGTTCCATTAGAGGTATTACAGTAGTTTGTAGGATAGACAGAACTAGGTTCCATTATAGGTATTACAGTAGTTTGTACGATCGACAGAACTAGGTTTCATTAGAGGTATTACAGTGATAGACAGAACTAGGTTCCATTAGAGATATTACAGTGATAGACAGAACTAGGTTCCATTAGAGGTATTACAGTAGTTTGTACGATAGACAGAACTAGGTTCCATTAGAGGTATTACAGTAGTTTGTAGGATAGACAGAACTAGGTTCCATTAGAGGTATTACAGTAGTTTGTACGATCGACAGAACTAGGTTTCATTAGAGGTATTACAGTGATAGACAGAACTAGGTTCCATTAGAGGTATTGCAGTAGTTTGTAGGATAGACAGAACTAGGTTCCATTAGAGGTATTACAGTAGTTTGTACGATCGACAGAACTAGGTTTCATTAGAGGTATTACAGTGATAGACAGAACTAGGTTCCATTAGAGGTATTGCAGTAGTTTGTAGGATAGACAGAACTAGGTTCCATTAGAGGTATTACAATAGTATGTAGGATAGACAAAACTAGGTTCCATTAGAGGTCTTACAGTAGTTTGTAGGATAGACAAAACTAGGTTCCATTAGAGGTCTTACAGTAGTTTGTAGGATAGACACAATTAGGTTCCATTAGAGGTCTTACAGTAGTTTGTAGGATAGACAGAACAAGTTCCATTAGAGGTATTACAGTAGTTTGTACGATAGACAGAACTAAGTTACATTAGACGTATTACAGTAGTTTGTAGGTTAGACAGAACTAGGTTCCATTAGAGGTATTACAGTAGTTTGTACGATAGACAGAACTAGGTTCCATTAGAGGTATTACAGTAGTTTGTAGGATAGACAGAACTAGGTTTCATTAGAGGTATTACAGTAGTTTGTAGGATAGACAGAACTAGGTTCCATTAGAGGTATTACAGTAGTTTGTAGGATAGACAGAACTAGGTTCCATTAGAGGTATTACAGTAGTTTGTAGGATAGACAGAACTAGGTTCCATTAGAGGTATTACAGTAGTTTGTACGATAGACAGAACTAGGTTTCATTAGAGGTATTACAATGATAGACAGAACTAGGTTCCATTAGAGGTATTACAGTAGTTTGTAGGATAGACAGAACTAGGTTCCATTATAGGTATTACAGTAGTTTGTACGATCGACAGAACTAGGTTTCATTAGAGGTATTACAGTGATAGACAGAACTAGGTTCCATTAGAGATATTACAGTGATAGACAGAACTAGGTTCCATTAGAGGTATTACAGTAGTTTGTACGATAGACAGAACTAGGTTCCATTAGAGGTATTACAGTAGTTTGTAGGATAGACAGAACTAGGTTCCATTAGAGGTATTACAGTAGTTTGTACGATCGACAGAACTAGGTTTCATTAGAGGTATTACAGTGATAGACAGAACTAGGTTCCATTAGAGGTATTGCAGTAGTTTGTAGGATAGACAGAACTAGGTTCCATTAGAGGTATTACAGTAGTTTGTACGATCGACAGAACTAGGTTTCATTAGAGGTATTACAGTGATAGACAGAACTAGGTTCCATTAGAGGTATTGCAGTAGTTTGTAGGATAGACAGAACTAGGTTCCATTAGAGGTATTACAATAGTATGTAGGATAGACAAAACTAGGTTCCATTAGAGGTCTTACAGTAGTTTGTAGGATAGACAAAACTAGGTTCCATTAGAGGTCTTACAGTAGTTTGTAGGATAGACACAATTAGGTTCCATTAGAGGTCTTACAGTAGTTTGTAGGATAGACAGAACAAGTTCCATTAGAGGTATTACAGTAGTTTGTACGATAGACAGAACTAAGTTACATTAGACGTATTACAGTAGTTTGTAGGTTAGACAGAACTAGGTTCCATTAGAGGTATTACAGTAGTTTGTACGATAGACAGAACTAGGTTCCATTAGAGGTATTACAGTAGTTTGTAGGATAGACAGAACTAGGTTTCATTAGAGGTATTACAGTAGTTTGTAGGATAGACAGAACTAGGTTCCATTAGAGGTATTACAGTAGTTTGTAGGATAGACAGAACTAGGTTCCATTAGAGGTATTACAGTAGTTTGTAGGATAGACAGAACTAGGTTCCATTAGAGGTATTACAGTAGTTTGTACGATAGACAGAACTAGGTTTCATTAGAGGTATTACAATGATAGACAGAACTAGGTTCCATTAGAGGTATTACAGTAGTTTGTAGGATAGACAGAACTAGGTTCCATTATAGGTATTACAGTAGTTTGTACGATCGACAGAACTAGGTTTCATTAGAGGTATTACAGTGATAGACAGAACTAGGTTCCATTAGAGATATTACAGTGATAGACAGAACTAGGTTCCATTAGAGGTATTACAGTAGTTTGTACGATAGACAGAACTAGGTTCCATTAGAGGTATTACAGTAGTTTGTAGGATAGACAGAACTAGGTTCCATTAGAGGTATTACAGTAGTTTGTACGATCGACAGAACTAGGTTTCATTAGAGGTATTACAGTGATAGACAGAACTAGGTTCCATTAGAGGTATTGCAGTAGTTTGTAGGATAGACAGAACTAGGTTCCATTAGAGGTATTACAGTAGTTTGTACGATCGACAGAACTAGGTTTCATTAGAGGTATTACAGTGATAGACAGAACTAGGTTCCATTAGAGGTATTGCAGTAGTTTGTAGGATAGACAGAACTAGGTTCCATTAGAGGTATTACAATAGTATGTAGGATAGACAAAACTAGGTTCCATTAGAGGTCTTACAGTAGTTTGTAGGATAGACAAAACTAGGTTCCATTAGAGGTCTTACAGTAGTTTGTAGGATAGACACAATTAGGTTCCATTAGAGGTCTTACAGTAGTTTGTAGGATAGACAGAACAAGTTCCATTAGAGGTATTACAGTAGTTTGTACGATAGACAGAACTAAGTTACATTAGACGTATTACAGTAGTTTGTAGGTTAGACAGAACTAGGTTCCATTAGAGGTATTACAGTAGTTTGTAGGATAGACAGAACTAGTTTCCATTAGTGGTATTACAGCTATAGACAGAACTAGGTTCCATTAGAGGTATTGTAGTAGTTTGTAGGATAGACAGAACTAGGTTCCATTAGAGGTATTGCTATTTCTTGTGTTATCATAAACCTAATGCTTTTTTTTTTTCTTTTTCTTGTATACGATGAAGATTCCACTGGTCAGTTGCTACTGGACACTACTGTGATGGCCGATCAAAGGAAATCATTTTTCTGTCCCCAGGATTTCGAGAAGCCCATCAAATGGTTAGTACTGAACTTTACACTTTATTTTTTATCTTTAATTTTTTTTATTACTAACTTCTATGTTGCATTTAATCATGATTTTTACAATTCCTCTAATTAGCTTGCAAATTCATATTTATATTTTCAAAAATTAAAATGGTTAAATCACATTTTCCCCTTGTGGCCAATTAGCTAGTTTTGTTTTTCCCAAAGCTATACATCAACTGTCAAATTTCTAGGAAAATCGTTAGAGCCGTTTTCGAGATCAGTGTCAAGGTTCAAGATTCCATGTTGAACCCATGTAGAGTTTGCAAGGTAACAAGAGGAACTTTTTAAAAGTTAGTTTAAGAAGATGTTTACTAATTGCTTCGGAAGTAAGTAACAATGATATACTGTCCAATAAATTATTTTGTTGTTGCCGCTGAACTAAATGGAGAGATTTTGTCACACAATTTTAAGAAGGATTTGGTTATCATTCGACATATTTATACAACATTAAACGAATAGATTAGGTGACCCTCTAAAGAATAAACAATTGTTTGCTGAAAAGTGTGTTACTAGATTATTTTCTGCGTTGATTTGCATTGTTTGCGCTCGAATAGTCTTTGTATTTATAACAGAGTAAGGCTAAAGTCGAAGGGTTTTAAATCAAGAGTTTGTCACAGCACAATACATAGAATTGATTTATGCAGTGGATATGAATAAGAAATATACCTATGCGTACCTTTAATGCTACTGTTTATAATAATAGAAACTTATTATCATTTGACTTTGCAGGTTTCATCAAATTGATGACGGTGTTAACAGTACCAACTTACCCATACTGCCACACAATCCACCAGAACGAGACAGGAGTTTTTCCCAAATGTTCCCCGGGCCTTCCAAAAACTTCCAGCTGATTGGTCATAGGTTGAGCTTCAGCAACGTCAGTGTCCGAGACAGAGGCTGGTACTACTGTAAGGACAAAACTGGCAGACGGTCAAACAAATTTTACTTGTTTGTCCAGAGTGAGTACTTCTTTCTGTGCTTACTTTGTATTTCTTTTGTCCAGAGTGAGTACTGCTGTCTGTATTTCCTTTGTATTTCTTTTGTTCAGAGTGAGTACTGCTGTCTGTATTTCCTTTGTATTTCTTTTGTCCAGAGTGAGTACTGCTGTCTGTGTTTCCTTTGTCACTTAACTGTCTACATATAAATTCATATGCAGATTAAAATGATTTCAATTATTCCAATATATTAATCTTAACAACATCAAGATAGTAACAAATTCATAGCCGGCCCCTGCTGGTCAGTGGTAATGACAAATTCACACCTAAATGGATTAATAAAAATCTTATCGGGTTAACCAATAGCATTCCATTATTATCTGCAATATCAGCGGTTTTTTTTTTTAGACTTCTCTGTATCTTTTGGTGTTTCATTTATTATATGTATATTTAAAAAAAGGGGGAGGGGAATGTCTTTTAAACATTGCTTTTAAAAGGGTGAATACGCATACAATATGCTTCTCTAGTTTTAGAAATAAAGGGCCCGTTTTTGAAAGTAGCAGTTGCATTGTTATTTGAACTAAACGTTAGCCTTAGGCTATATCCCTACCGCTGATTATTTGTCACGCTATGCCTCTTTCCAATCAAACGAAATCTGTATTTGTGTAACAGTTGATTTAAACAAAGTATTTATTTCTTTTGAATGTTTCACCTTTTCTACACTAAAGTTTGTCTCATTCAAACGCTATATTCTAAATCCACTAGAACCTGTGGACATAACGGACCCTACGAACATATCTTTACCCATTGAACCTGGGACTGTGTCGTTGCTTTGTGAAGCTGCTGGTCTGCCCAGACCTTTCATCCAGTGGCTTGTTAACGGACAACCTGTAAGTTGCCATTTTATTTAGAATAGTTGGTAGCCTGCAGAATGATGCGTGGTAATCAATAGTGTATGTCAGGAGTCAGTCTTGTGTGTACAATGTACGATAGGTGATGATAGCCTGTAGTTTGATAGAAGGTAGCTTTGCACTGTTTGGTAGCAGGTAATAAGCAGTGTAGTTTTATGTTAAAAATATTTAAATTTTGGCTTATTTTATCCAAACATGCCGATATAAACCTTCTTTATATTTATCATCACGATCTTCTGTCCCTTGACGTTCGTGGTAATGGTGCTGTGACAGAAAGAGAGAGAGAGAGAGAGAGGCTAGTCCATTCTGTTCTGTTGTCCAACCAGCATTTCTTTGGACGACCCTTTCTTCTTGTTCCCTCCACTGCATCTTGAAGTATGACCTTTGACACTGAATCATGTCTCACAATATGACCGAACCAGCCTAACTTTCGTCTCATTACAGTATTGAGGAGTTCCTGGCTTTGGCCAGATATAGTGTAGACTACTGTAGACTTGTAAAATTACAAACTCATTTGTCTTCTTTTTCTGTTACTTGATACCCAATTTTTGTTTCCATAACATTTACTTTCAAAAGCTCGGATTCTTCTTTCAGTCTCAGCGTTCAGTGTCCAACTTTCAAATTAGAATTAAAATTACTTTCTCAAACCAAGTGAGTTCAATGTATTTACAAAGTACTTGTGCCTAACCTCAATGCATGCCTCAACAATGTGTAACTAGTAACAAATAATTCATTTTAAAAAGTTACTTCTTACCAACTATTGTAGACTATCATTGTGCTTCGTGTTCCGAAGAAATAAACTTTCATGCTGTCACTATTTGTCTGTAAGTTCTTACTGGGTTGTTTTTCTTTGTCTTTCAGTTACCACCTTCAAAATTCGTCACAATAAACAAAAATATCGCTGCAGTCAACTCAACACTTTACAATGTCTCAAAGGATAAACCTGCTGTTTATACTTGCAAGGCTTGGAATATACTGGATAAAGAGAAGGAACCAAGGATCGCTTTAAAAACATATACATTTTATGTAGCCAAAGGTAAGCGCTTACTTTGTACACACACACACACACACGCACACAACAGTGGTAGACAAACTTGTCTACCTAAAGCGGTAGAAATCTCTGACAACCTAATCACAGGCCACATCAGCTCTTTGGTATCATGCTGTACTGTTGGCAAAAATTTCCAGAGACTGGATCATAGGCCAGTTATGGTCCATGGGATATTCGCTGGTCATCACTGCACAATATTAATGACCTAGTCAATTACATTCCACTATTTTTAGTTTTGTGTAAATCACATTTAGTTTAGGATTATTCATTTAAAACATAATAATAGTACTTTCTATCAGTACACAAATATTCTATAGACTCAGCAGAATACATACTGACTCAAACTGGACCCAACATGCAAAGGTTTTAATGTGGCCATATTTAATTAAACTATATGACTTTTACATCTTAGTTCCTACACTGACCACCTGGTCATCGTAGAAACAATTTATGTTTTTGGACAGTATTGAAGTATTGTCTTGTACAAAATAGCAAACCAAAAGCTATTACACTTTATCAGGTTCCGAGAAGGTATTGGACACTTGTTTTTGTAAATTGAACTTGGAAACTATCGAATCAATCAGAGCTTATACTCGGGAAGTTTACAATGGAAGACTATATATAGCTTCTAATACCTTGACTCTAGATTGGATGCCTACTTGGGTAAGCCGTTCGTTAGCAGTAGTTGTGTACTTAAAACATGTTTGCAGTACTGAGGCAGGTCTGAGTGACCTTGATGACATCGCCCTTGCCATAATTAGATAATTGTTCTACTTTGGTGAATGGTACACGTCAAATATTTGCAGTTGATAATCGTCTCTTTACTAGGCATGTCACGTTTCACCCCGTGTGTCTTTCAACGTTTTACATTCTAACACTATTTTGTCGTCATTACACATCTCATGCTCGCGCTTAGTCCTGCCATGACAGTACACATTTTATACTCGCGTTATGTCGTGCCATGACAGTACACATTTTATACTCGCGTTATGTCGTGCCATGACAGTACACATGTTATACTCGCGTTATGTCGTGCCATGACAGTACACATTTTATACTCGCGTAAAGTCCTGCCATGACAGTACACATTTTATACTCGCGTAAAGTCCTGCCATGACAGTACACATTTTATACTCGCGTAAAGTCCTGCCATGACAGTACACATTTTATACTCGCGTAAAGTCCTGCTAGGATATCTTTGATGCTACCTGTATGTGAAGTACAACCTATTGCTTATTGTCTCAAGTCTAAGCCCATAGTAGATCGAGGTTTCCTTGATATCTGCCATGGTGGCTTTATGTCTGCATGACGCATTCTCTTCGAGTTCGAGAGTAAGGTAGAATGACCTAGATATGTTGCCACATTCGACGTAGACAAAGCCGGAGATCAATTTTAAATTCTCTTTTTGCTTTCTTCGCATGTCTTGACGGTATAAATTCTTTTGGTTTCGATACTATCATCATACAAATAAGTCAATTAGATTATGCCAATGTAATAGGCATTCTGTCGTCAGCTAAGTTGGGCTAGTTTCAACTTCAACCTTGCGTCATTTCTGTGGTTTACAACGCATTTTGCCTCCTTGAAGCACTGCGTGATATGCTTAAATTAAGAATGCCTTTTCCATGTTGAGAATAAACTTTTATTTAAAAAAGGGGGGAGGGTTGGAACACATTTCTTATCTTCCAGACTGTCTTTCAATTCCCCTCCACCCTCCTTTTCAGAGAAATAGAATAACGTTTACTAGTATCGGACTTTAAATAGAATATCGTTTACTATTATCGGACGCCATGGACAGTTGTCTATTTTTCATGATCATTTTGTGAGAAAGTTATTAAGAGTTTGTTTTATTTGTTTGCTTTGTACTTATTGGTAATTTACTACAAGGCGTTCCGCGAATCAATTCCAGCCCTCGACGCTATGGCTCATAGCATGGGGAATGTTATTGATACACCTCGTAGCCCTTCTCCCCAAAAGATGGTCTCGCAAGACATAGCGTCCGGTATTAATGACCCAACCGTCTGGAAAACTAAAATGGAGGCCAGACTACGAAATCTGTAGTTTTTAATATTGTACCAGTGTTAGAAATTGTTAGCATGAGCGAGAGACTGACTTCTGGTGTGATGAGCTATTTAGTGGACGAGCTGTTATCGATAGTATACTTGTATCCTAACTTAACCAGATGATAGCAATAGTGAAACAAAACCAACAAAGACAAGTAGATGGCGTTAAAAGAACCGGTGAAGAAGATCTAGAAAAATATCTACCAAAATGCACACTTTCACTATGAATCTCTTCGTAGTTAAGTGACCAAGCTAAGATAGTTTTTTTTTTTTTTTTTTTTTTTGTTTTTTTAAAATTTCATTAACACTCTTTCAAGTCTGGAGCGAGGCCGTGTCTTCCACCTTATGCGCTCTTTTCTTGTCTGGCAGCGTCCCGTTCATTTGATTCAGTCCCTCGAAGCGTGACTCGATAGGCGGGGCTGTGCCAAAGAGGCACGTCAGAAGTCTTTGTGTCACTATTGGTGTTGATGAGAGATCAAAGGGGAATTACTCCTTATTTGATTGTTATGCTCGTTATTATTTGGATTATTCGCCCTTTTCTTGTCCTGATCAAAGAGACCGCCAGAAAGCAGAAATCCCCACAACGGCCCAATAAAAGGCTCTAGTTCCCGAGCTTGCGTGCGAGGGTATGTGTCTTGGTGTGTGTTTCTGGGGTTTTGTAGCGTAACTCAAGTCTAAACATAGGATAGAACAATATAGTTTTTAAAAAATCACAGTGTGTATAGTAGATTAAATAAATTGCAGACGGGTTTGGGAATGTTGGCGCCTTAAAGTCTACGCCATTATCTTATTTATTTAATAACAGTAGAGGCTGAAGTCTTGAGGAATAGCTTCGACAAGAATACAATATAACCGTTCTTTGTTTAGGTGTTGCAAGAGTTACGGGACTTAACATAGATTCTGTTTGAGTGTGAATGGTGGCATCCCTCGGCTTGTCCACAGACCACTGAGACCAGGGTTTGTTTTCAACATACTTTCTGGGCATTAATGGCTGAATTTGTGCTTGAAGAATATAAATAATACATTTTTATTGTTGCATCTGAATTAACCAACTTTGAGTTTAAGAACGAATAGTTTTGGAGAATCTTTATTTAAATCAACATATTGATCAATACTTACATAAATATAATTGAACTTGGTCAAGAATAGCCAGTGCAACTGTCTATATATATTCTATTTAGGTATATACCGTATTTCTGTGCTACATTATTTAGTTATATATAATATTTAGATTTATATACATTATTTAGGTATATACAATACGTACAGGATAAGTGACGCGAACGTAAAACTAAGCCATGACTGTAAGGTTTGTGCCTAGTTGGCTACACATGAATTTTGAATGTAAAATAAACATTTTACTATCTGCCTACACCTTTCTTTTCAACGAATAAACATTAATACTTCTGGTTTTTTTTTTTTTTTTTTTTGGGGGGGGGGGCTAACATAATACTTCATTAATTGTATGATTTGTTGTTCTTTGATATGGTGTAAACAGAGACAGACAAGCCTTCACAAATATGGTTTGTCAATATGAAATACTGAATTCTGTTATTGCGCCACCTTGACTTCCCTAGCGTATGTCAGGTACTCATTAGAGTTGAGTGGACTTCCCCAGTCTTTACAAGGATTCAAACTTGAGACGTCGGTTCGGAAATGCAAGCGCTTTACCACTCGGCCAACACGCGCCATTGAATGAGATCTAGTAACGAGAGAGTCCGCAGAGAGATGTCGCTACGTGCTGGATAGTCAGAGTGATGTCGCTACGTGCTAGATAGTCAGTGATGTCGCTACGTGCTAGATAGTCAGAGTGATGTCGCTACGTGATAGTCAGAGAGATGTCGCTACGTGATAGATAGTCAGAGTGATGTCGCCACGTGCTAGATAGTCAGAGAGATGTCGCCACGTGCTAGATAGTCAGAGTGATGTCACTACGTGATAGTCAGCAGAGAGATGTCGCCACGTGCTAGATAGTCAGAGTGATGTCGCTACGTGATAGTCAGCAGAGAGATGTCGCCACGTGCTAGATAGTCAGAGAGATGTCGCTACGTGATAGTCAGCAGAGTGATGTCGCTACGTGCTAGATAGTCAGAGTGATGTCGCTACGTGATAGTCAGCAGAGAGATGTCGCTACGTGATAGTCAGCAGAGAGATGTCGCTACGTGATAGTCAGCAGAGTGATGTCGCTACGTGCTAGATAGTCAGAGTGATGTCGCTACGTGATAGTCAGCAGAGAGATGTCGCTACGTGATAGTCAGCAGAGAGATGTCGCTACGTGATAGTCAGCAGAGAGATGTCGCCACGTGCTAGATAGTCAGAGTGATGTCGCTACGTGATAGTCAGCAGAGAGATGTCGCCACGTGCTAGATAGTCAGAGTGATGTCGCTACGTGATAGTCAGCAGAGAGATGTCGCCACGTGCTAGATAGTCAGAGTGATGTCGCTACGTGATAGTCAGTAGAGAGATGTCGCTACGTGATAGTCAGCAGAGAGATGTCGCTACGTGATAGTCAGCAGAGAGATGTCGCCACGTGCTAGATAGTCAGAGAGATGTCGCTACGTGCTAGATAGTCAGAGAGATGTCGCTACGTGCTAGATAGTCAGAGAGATGTCGCTACGTGCTAGATAGTCAGAGTGATGTCGCTACGTGCTAGATAGTCAGAGAGATGTCGCTACGTGATAGATAGTCAGAGTGATGTCGCTACGTGATAGTCAACAGAGAGATGTTTCTACGTGTTAGATAGTCATCAAAAGATGTCGCTACGTGCTAGATAGTCAGAGAGATGTCGCTGCAGTCATATTATCAGTTGGGGCTTAAATTATTCAAGTAGTTTTTTTTTTAACTGAGCCATATTTTGGAAAATAGAAATTGTCTTACCGCGTTTACTATCAACAGAATGAAAAATAAATCATCTTAGTGACATATTGCTAGTTCGGCAACAATGAAATCCTATCTAAACTACTGTTAACAGATCCAAGAATAATATGAAGTTATGTCTTTGCTCAATTGGTGAAATAATGTCACGAAGATGTCATTTCTTAACTGTAGAAATATGGCCTAAAAATGTTATTACTTCACTGAAGAAAGGAAGTCATGAAAATATCCTTACTTTCGAATGTCGTAAAGAACTCAATACTCAAAAACATAGAAAAAAAAAAAAAACAAGACCTGGTCATTCATATCGTCTGCGTTCTTTCTACTATACCTAGTGTATTCTTCGAATCAGAAGTTCGTAACACTTCTTCCAAGCTGATGACTTGGTTTCTGGAGTCGGCGTTAGGTCAAACTATGCCTTCCTGTTCAATGCATCTAATGCAGCCTCTGTGCTGCAGACGTGACGGTATTAATGCTTGTTTAGCGTCAGGTTGAAGTCGACCGTTCATCAAGCCTGGGTGCTAGACACGCTACTCGTCCTGTCTCTCCGTTCCCGTCTGATGAACATCTGTCGCTACCCGCGCCTCATTTCTCATGACCTGCGACTTGGCCAAGCCTCGAGCTACAGATTAGGATGTTTGTCTCCCACGAAAGTAGATCTGGAATGAATGGACAGTTTTATTTTTTTTTGATCCTACATCTTGACTCTTGACACGAGAGTGTTGTATTGTGGAAAGACTGTGTACGAGTTCAAGTTTGGTGAACGCTGGGCCTGTTGTTAGAAACACAAGAACTCAATTCTTCCTGAATACTTACCACCATTTCTAATGTTAAGATGAGTTGGTCATTAAGGCACATCTCCTTGTCTGGCTTTAGGTTCGACCAATTGATTGCGTTAGCAACGGTCTGACTGCAAAAGTCATCAAATTAATTCCTTTTCCTCCTCCTTTTTGTTTTGTGTGCTAACAATGGGCGGGGGGGGGGGGGCGGTAGTGGAGATACAAGAAAGTGTGAGGGAGTTGGAGGAGAGACGAACAGAGAAAGAGAAAGTCAAAGAGAGTGACACAGAGAGATAGCAAGGGAGAAAGAATGGAGATTGGGAAAGAGAGATAGGGGGAGAATGAAGGTAAAAGATGAGAAAGAGAAGTAAACATGGAGATGGGAGAAAGTAAGACAGTGAAAGCGAAGGAAAGAAAGAGCGAGAAAAATTTAAAAAAAAATGAATGCTAGGCTTGACGGAAGCCAATAAATCATGAATGAAAGCGGTACAAATATCAAAAGACCAGACCTACAGCCTGTGTACGTCTGCAATAAACGCGAGCTAGACACACGAGGGCTTGTGTTTCCTACTATTTAGTTAAGTTAGCTAATCATTATCACGGCCATTAGCACCCGCCCCCTTGTTTTACTAGCGCCGCTACAATCAACACGAGCACGTCTGCCCAATGTTTCCTCTGTAGGTGAGCAATGTGACGTGCGAGGTGTTCCGTGAACAGGAGATTAGGGAGTAAGAAATACGAGCCTTCTAGAAACTTCATTAAAGTCTCTTTCCCTTCAAGGATATCACTTTTGAAAAACTATTTTGTTCCATTGGCTCTTTTCTTTACATCGGCTTAAATGTCTTTCTTTACATCGGCTTAAATGTCTTTCTTTACATCGGCTTAAATGTCTTTCTTTACATCGGCTTAAATGTCTTTCTTGACATCGGCTTAAATGTCTTTCTTGACATCGGCTTAAATGTCTTTCTTTACATCGGCTTAAATGTCTTTCTTTACATCGGCTTAAATGTCTTTCTTGACATCGGCTTAAATGTCTTTCTTTACATCGGCTTGAATATATTTCTTTACATAGGATCAAATGTAGTCTTTACACGACTTTATGTCTGTCAATGTCTGTCGGAAATCTTAAAGGAAATTCTCTCACAGCCTGCGTCTTTCGTTTTGTATTTTGTTATGTATTCATCGTAGAGTCTATCTGTCTAGGTATGTCTAGTGGATAGAAGTAGTCTAGTGTTGTCCAAGTGTCTAGGTATGTCTAGTGGATAGAAGTAGTCTAGTGTTGTCCAAGTGTCTAGGTATGTCTAGTGGATAGAAGTAGTCTAGTGTTGTCCAAGTGTCTAGGTATGTCTAGTGGATAGAAGTAGTCTAGTGTTGTCCAAGTGTCTAGGTATGTCTAGTGGATAGAAGTAGTCTAGTGGTGTCTAGGTATGTCTAGTGGATAGAAGTAGTCTAGTGTTGTCCAAGTGTCTAGGTATGTCTAGTGGATAGAAGTAGTCTAGTGTTGTCCAAGTGTCTAGGTATGTCTAGTGGATAGAAGTAGTCTAGTGTTGTCCAAGTGTCAAGGTATGTCTAGTGGATAGAAGTAGTCTAGTGTTGTCCAAGTGTCTAGGTATGTCTAGTGGATAGAAGTAGTCTAGTGTTGTCCAAGTGTCTAGGTATGTCTAGTGGATAGAAGTAGTCTAGTGTTGTCCAAGTGTCTAGGTATGTCTAGTGGATAGAAGTAGTCTAGTGTTGTCCAAGTGTCTAGGTATGTCTAGTGGATAGAAGTAGTCTAGTGTTGTCCAAGTGTCAAGGTATGTCTAGTGGATAGAAGTAGTCTAGTGTTGTCCAAGTGTCTAGGTATGTCTAGTGGATAGAAGTAGTCTAGTGTTGTCCAAGTGTCTAGGTATGTCTAGTGGATAGAAGTAGTCTAGTGTTGTCCAAGTGTCAAGGTATGTCTAGTGGATAGAAGTAGTCTAGTGTTGTCCAAGTGTCAAGGTATGTCTAGTGGATAGAAGTAGTCTAGTGTTGTCCAAGTGTCTAGGTATGTCTAGTGGATAGAAGTAGTCTAGTGTTGTCCAAGTGTCAAGGTATGTCTAGTGGATAGAAGTAGTCTAGTGTTGTCCAAGTGTCAAGGTATGTCTAGTGGATAGAAGTAGTCTAGTGTTGTCCAAGTGTCAAGGTATGTCTAGTGGATAGAAGTAGTCTAGTGTTGTCCAAGTGTCAAGGTATGTCTAGTGGATAGAAGTAGTCTAGTGTTGTCCAAGTGTCAAGGTATGTCTAGTGGATAGAAGTAGTCTAGTGTTGTCCAAGTGTCTAGGTATGTCTAGTGGATAGAAGTAGTCTAGTGTTGTCCAAGTGTCTAGGTATGTCTAGTGGATAGAAGTAGTCTAGTGTTGTCCAAGTGTCTAGGTATGTCTAGTGGATAGAAGTAGTCTAGTGTTGTCCAAGTGTCAAGGTATGTCTAGTGGATAGAAGTAGTCTAGTGTTGTCCAAGTGTCAAGGTATGTCTAGTGGATAGAAGTAGTCTAGTGTTGTCCAAGTGTCAAGGTATGTCTAGTGGATAGAAGTAGTCTAGTGTTGTCCAAGTGTCAAGGTATGTCTAGTGGATAGAAGTAGTCTAGTGTTGTCCAAGTGTCAAGGTATGTCTAGTGGATAGAAGTAGTCTAGTGTTGTCCAAGTGTCAAGGTATGTCTAGTGGATAGAAGTAGTCTAGTGTTGTCCAAGTGTCTAGGTATGTCTAGTGGATAGAAGTAGTCTAGTGTTGTCCAAGTGTCTAGGTATGTCTAGTGGATAGAAGTAGTCTAGTGTTGTCCAAGTGTCAAGGTATGTCTAGTGGATAGAAGTAGTCTAGTGTTGTCCAAGTGTCTAGGTATGTCTAGTGGATAGAAGTAGTCTAGTGTTGTCCAAGTGTCTAGGTATGTCTAGTGGATAGAAGTAGTCTAGTGTTGTCCAAGTGTCAAGGTATGTCTAGTGGATAGAAGTAGTCTAGTGTTGTCCAAGTGTCAAGGTATGTCTAGTGGATAGAAGTAGTCTAGTTTTGTCCAAGTGTCTAGGTATGTCTAGTGGATAGAAGTAGTCTAGTGTTGTCCAAGTGTCAAGGTATGTCTAGTGGATAGAAGTAGTCTAGTGTTGTCCAAGTGTCAAGGTATGTCTAGTGGATAGAAGTAGTCTAGTGTTGTCCAAGTGTCTAGGTATGTCTAGTGGATAGAAGTAGTCTAGTGTTGTCCAAGTGTCAAGGTATGTCTAGTGGATAGAAGTAGTCTAGTGTTGTCCAAGTGTCTAGGTATGTCTAGTGGATAGAAGTAGTCTAGTGTTGTCCAAGTGTCTAGGTATGTCTAGTGGATAGAAGTAGTCTAGTGTTGTCCAAGTGTCTAGGTATGTCTAGTGGATAGAAGTAGTCTAGTGTTGTCCAAGTGTCTAGGTATGTCTAGTGGATAGAAGTAGTCTAGTGTTGTCAAAGTGTCAAGGTATGTCTAGTGGATAGAAGTAGTCTAGTGTTGTCCAAGTGTCAAGGTATGTCTAGTGGATAGAAGTAGTCTAGTTTTGTCCAAGTGTCTAGGTATGTCTAGTGGATAGAAGTAGTCTAGTGTTGTCCAAGTGTCAAGGTATGTCTAGTGGATAGAAGTAGTCTAGTGTTGTCCAAGTGTCAAGGTATGTCTAGTGGATAGAAGTAGTCTAGTGTTGTCCAAGTGTCAAGGTATGTCTAGTGGATAGAAGTAGTCTAGTGTTGTCCAAGTGTCAAGGTATGTCTAGTGGATAGAAGTAGTCTAGTGTTGTCCAAGTGTCAAGGTATGTCTAGTGGATAGAAGTAGTCTAGTGTTGTCCAAGTGTCAAGGTATGTCTAGTGGATAGAAGTAGTCTAGTGTTGTCCAAGTGTCAAGGTATGTCTAGTGGATAGAAGTAGTCTAGTTTTGTCCAAGTGTCAAGGTATGTCTAGTGGATAGAATGAGTCTAGTTTTGTCCAAGTGTCAAGGTATGTCTAGTGGATAGAAGTAGTCTAGTGTTGTCCAAGTGTCAAGGTATGTCTAGTGGATAGAAGTAGTCTTGTTTTGTCCAAGTGTCAAGGTATGTCTAGTGGATAGAAGGAGTCTAGTGTTGTCCAAGTGTCAAGGTATGTCTAGTGGATAGAAGGAGTCTAGTGTTGTCCAAGTGTCAAGGTATGTCTAGTGGATAGAAGTAGTCTAGTTTTGTCCAAGTGTCAAGGTATGTCTAGTGGATAGAAGTAGTCTAGTTTTGTCCAAGTGTCAAGGTATGTCTAGTGGATAGAAGTAGTCTAGTTTTGTCCAAGTGTCAAGGTATGTCTAGTGGATAGAAGGAGTCTAGTGTTGTCCAAGTGTCAAGGTATGTCTAGTGGGTAGAAGTAGTCTAGTGTTGTCCAAGTGTCAAGGTATGTCTAGTGGATAGAAGTAGTCTAGTTTTGTCCAAGTGTCAAGGTATGTCTAGTGGATAGAAGGAGTCTAGTGTTGTCCAAGTGTCAAGGTATGTCTAGTGGATAGAAGTAGTCTAGTTTTGTCCAAGTGTCAAGGTATGTCTAGTGGATAGAAGTAGTCTAGTTTTGTCCAAGTGTCAAGGTATGTCTAGTGGATAGAAGTAGTCTAGTTTTGTCCAAGTGTCAAGGTATGTCTAGTGGATAGAAGTAGTCTAGTTTTGTCCAAGTGTCAAGGTATGTCTAGTGGATAGAAGTAGTCTAGTTTTGTCCAAGTGTCAAGGTATGTCTAGTGGATAGAAGTAGTCTAGTTTTGTCCAAGTGTCAAGGTATGTCTATTGTATCCTAAGTAAAACCTCTCTTCTGTTGAAGTTGTAATAATCTGTGGAATGTGTGGCTGAGTGAAAAACCTTCTCTGATATCCCCTCCCCCATGGATCCACAACAGAGTTTGGACGCTCTGAGCATGCTAGATGTCTGTGAGCATGCTTGTTGCGCCATACAAAAGCTTTTGTTTGTCTCATCTTCTTCACTTATGTGCAACTGATTTGCAAGAGAATGTAACAGGACTATATCCTTTGATTATAATGCTGTGTATTTGTTAGTTTTAACGTCATAGAGAATTGAGATGCTTTCAAGTTCCTCTGACGTTCATTTAACAGCTAAGGAAAACAAAAATCTTGAGAGAGACAGCAAGTAATCCAGAGCTTAGTTGAACATCATCCTGGAAGTGAAAGAAAATAGAAATAGTGTTCACCTTGGTGTAATCTAAGTGGTAGTGGGTTTTAAAAAACAGCAACACCACATTATTGTTATTACTTGTCTAGACTAGCACGGTGGTTCTCATATCGATAGAATATGGTAGCGGGTTAACAAACACCACATTATTGTTATTACCTGTCTAGACTAGCACAGAGGTTTTCATATTGATAGAATTTACTTGTGCAAAGAGTGGTGCAATGATATGGAACGAGGAATGTGCCTTTACCTTTGTGTCTTTCTGGGTATTTTATTTAATTTTGTTTTTGTATTTGAAGATAATGGTTCAGTGTTTTATGCATAATTGCTACTTTACTTTTAAATCTTCTAAATTTAGTGATTTTACTAAAGGTGTTACTCTAGTCAAACGTGAATAGTTGTTTGTTATGAATCTCACTGCTCTGTTTTGTGTCTGTTCCATTTTCTTAATGTTTTCTTGAGTTGAGGGGTCCCAAACAGAGGGTGCATATTCTATTAATGGCCTAACCAAGGTTAAATAAAATTTTAGTTTTATTTTCTCATTTGATTTATAGAAATTTCTTTTAATAAACCCTAATGCTTTGTTTGATTTTTTTGATAGTTTTTAAATTATTATAACACCTAGGTATTTTGCGTTTTTAGTCTGTGTTACTGGTTTGCCATGAATAAGATAAGTGGAATTAATTTGTTTTAGTTTTTTTGTCACTCTTAATGATATTTTTCTAGTTAGAAAGACATGCTCCAAATGTACTGCACACTCTTATGAAGGAAAGTAAGTGCTTTAGGTCATCTTATAACGATGTGAGTTTTGGTTAAAACATCAGTCTCCTATTGCCTCTCTCTCTCTCTGTCCTTCTCTCTCTAATGACACCGTGAAAGCATAGAAAATGTTCCAAAACCGAATGGGACTTGTAGATGTGGTGGAACTGATGTTAAAGTTGGAGGAAGTTTTTCAGAATAGTATTTTTAAAATTTTTTTTACACCTTTTTGTAAGGCCTCCAGTCTCAAAGATTTATAGTTTACAGTTCAATGAAACAAATTCGTGACGATGTATACACTTTTTTTTTCAGAGAATGTTTTCTTTTTAGAACTTGTGAAAAATAGTTGAATGAACCATCGAGCTTAAGAAATCTGGCAACACAGAGAGGGCGACGACTGGAAGGAAGTATGGTTCCAGATCGGGACTTCTCACATCACCCTTATTTGTTTGTTTCTAGTCGACCCCTCCCCCACATCCATCATCCTTTCCCCACCTCTTCTCCTCCGATCATTCGAGTACTGGCCTCCATCTTTCAACAGTTTCACCTTTCAATGTAAATAGTTTTCACTTTTATCTCACATTTTTTGTTGTTTAGTTATCTTTCACAATTTGTTTTTCAAGTGGGCTCTGTGTGGGAAAGTCGCTATTGTGTTTGTGCTGTCTGGCCGCTCACTACTAAGTCAAAGATTATGTTGTTGACAACTAAATAACAGTTACAACGGCGACCACACATTTACTATTACTAATACGAGGCCAAGCTTCATCAGCATCGGATTTCATATGATATGATATGTGTCGACTTGATTTGATAACTGAAAGGACATGATAATTCATTAGTGGCACTATGCACATAATTATAGTGTATTGCATTTATTCCATTGGGAGTCAAGATAGAAACAGATACAACTTGTGTCAGTCTTACAATAAAATCGATTGTTCCCTGCCTTTCAAACTGTATCTCTAGATTATCGCCCTCGCAAGTACGTTCGTCGTATGGTGTGTACCGATAAAACAAAACAAGTTCAAGGACTTGCATTTCTTCCTTCCCAGTGTTCACATCACTTCCTGCCGCTACGACATGTGCAGACCTTCTCTGCAAACTGCACTTTATCCATATCTTGCCATTTTGACAGAAATGAAGGCTTCACCCCCGCTTTTTTTTAAAAACCTGTTTACTTGTTTATTATCCTTCCCCCCTCCCTACCAATTACGTCTCTCCCTCTCTCAGTCTCTCTGTCTCTCCCTCTCTCAGTCTATCTCTCTCTCTCTCTCTCTCTCTATCTCTCATTTTCACTGACTTTCAATCTTTCTGAGGAACAAGTTTAAATTTTAGACCAAAACATTTTGGTACCACCTTTGAACTTAAGAAATGTTATTGGAAGCAAAAGTCGTGCTATGATCTGCACACTTATTAGGATTCCCATCAGTGGCGTATCTAGAGATTTGGGTGCCCGGGGGGCTTGATCTCATTATGGGCCCCTGACATTCGACATCATGACATGAGATAATGACGTAATATTTAATGTAAAAAGACATTTCGGACACTCATTATGGGGAGCCGGGGGGGATTTTCAAATTTGGACCCCCTCCTTCCCCCACCCTAAGTACGCCACTGATTGATAAACGTATTTCACAGTTTAGTATGTCGTTGTTCCACCAACTCTACTCCTGCACAGATATAATGCCAATGCTCAGTGTTTACATGTCTAGCTGTAGATGTGTCTAGTGGGATTTTGTTTTCTCTCAAGAAAATTATCAATCCTGACGAGTTGAATCTTAATCTTAAGTTGTTTTTTTTTCAATCAACTAAGAATCTCGAATCTATCAGAGCGTGACTCGGCTGATAAGCCTTTGACAGAGCCAACTTTATCTGAGTGACTTGTCTCCTGCCCACGAGAACGAGAAAGAGCGAGTCTTTGTTGTTGAATAGTATTTCATTATGTTGTTCTGTTTGAAAGTTAGGCTTAGAGTTTGTATCATGGTGACAAAGTGTCATGGACTCAGACCTCATTTACACTTCTGTATGGAATGATTAAACGATCTTATCTTATAATACATTAATTATACATGTGAAGGTTAGCCTGACCTGTCTATAGGTTACAAGTGTTACCCATGCAACACAAGCTACAGTTGACCCTTGACAGTCCGACACTTGATAAACCGACACACACTCACTAATGCGACGCGACGTTGACGTAAATAAATAAGTCTATTGTTGTAGTCTATTTGTTCGAATGTCGGTATAGGATTCACTTGACATGGAGTCAAGTATGTGAAAGCTGAAATCATGTTTTGTATTTTTATTTTTAGATCAATACATTTTTCTTGTTCTGTGGTGCTTATATCCCTGATAAACTAAGAGAACATCTTATTACAACATAAATTGAAATGACTGGTATATACGGTTAAATTCTTTGAAAAACAGCTAACCTTTGACCCTTGACGGCAAACCCCCCCCCCCCCCCCCCCCCCCCCCCCTGTAACAGTCGGACTATCCGGAGTCAGCTCATCACAAAAAGATCAGTACAAGTTGCGGCACATGTAAAAATAGATTGATGCATAGTTCCAGTCCATTTAGTCGGATCAATCTAGGTCACGTGTCATAGTCACCACACTGGTTAAGTTCCACCCCCTTGACCCATTTACAAGACAAGAGCCTATCAGCTGAAACAGTCTCCTGTAACTGACTTGAGCGTCAGCTGGTATCGAGTACTTGCTAGTCTGTAGATTAATCCTCCGTGTCCCTGGTATCACTTTTTTTTTTAAGCCCGTGTAATAAATTTGAATTAGAATTACCTACTGGATAAGATGTGGGCCAACAGAATTGGCACCTCAAGGTGTGAACAATCTGGCCCTCGTAGACAATCTCATGTCATAACACCCCCACCCCCGTTGTTTATTTGTAACTGATCAGTGGTTCCCATGCTTCAAGACTTACTGCCCACTTTTGAAACTATACATCTTTATCCCCCTTTTTTTTTCTACTTTTTACAAACACAAGTTTTCATAAATTAAAAAAAAATCGAGTGTTGTTAATTTCCAATTAGGCTATTCTAGATTTGGATCTGTTTGTATCTTAATTTTCTTAACCACGTGTTGTCGCCCTTTTATGATATAAGTGTAAGTTTGCTATGCTATTATGTGAAGTCATATTAACGTTTTTCTGGGAGTCGGAAGATTGAGAAGGAGTACAGTGTTTCACTTGGCTACGCCGAACTACATATTTTACCACAGTCATAAGTTACACTATCTAATTACCGGTAGCTTATTCATTGAAATAAATCAAGGGTGGGCAAATTACGACACGCGGGTCACATGCGGCCCGCCAGAGTGTTTAATGCGGCCCGCGGACACCTACAAAAATCAAGCGTGCCCATAGAATATACATATTTAAAAAAGCAAATATATTAAAAATAAATATTTTTAAATATTTATATTTATATTATTGAAACTTCGGATTATCACTAATGAGGAAGAGGTTGAAGAAACATTGTTTCTACACGTCATCCCAAAATGTTTAAAGCAAACGAAGATTATTCTTATTGACAATATTTCGAAATAGTCAAAGACAAACTCAGGCCAGTATTCAATACTATGATTATCTGAGTTTAAGTGTTGAGAAAAATAAGCATTCCGATTTTCGGTACCACAAAAGTATCCCCTGGCTTAGCATGGGCAAGGTATTCAGAAGAGTATGGGAACTCAAGGAATAAATTGTTCTGTTACTTGAAAGACATTGACTGTGACTTTGTTACTAATATTTCAAATGAAGAGTGGAAGACAGACTTCAAGTTATACATCGGAACTACTGCAATGGGTTGTTAGTATATGAAATGTAAGTGCATGTTAAATATTTTCAAACATAGCATTCCCATTTCTCCAGCAAGCTAGTGAAAACAGGATTTGTCATTTTCCTTGGCTGAAAGGTGAAACTATTTCTAGTGGTACCCCGACAAAATAGAGCGAACAAAATAGCGCAGAAAAAATATATTTCAGTCATTTTAAAAGAACTACTTTAGATATCGTGAAATATGAATAGAGCCAATATTTTTTTTTATGTTATCATTATTAATCAGTCATTTGCAGGAAACACTTTAGATATCTTAAAACATAAATATGCAAACAGTAAGCAAAAATTATAATAAGCTAAAATGAACAATATCAAAATATATAATTTATTAATATTCCAAAAGTGTACTTTGAAAACAGGCAAAGATAGTTGTCAGATTTATACACTCACATACACACAAACTTTCACAAAGTTACATTGTAGGAAATGTCACGTAGAAATTCCATCACTGCTTTAGTAAGTTTTTAATATTAAACATTGGTGAAAAAGGGGAACGCTATAAAATGTAAAGTACTCTCGTTCTCTGTATAATTTCAGATCTATTAATATTGAAAAAGATAGAGACATCAACAAAAATGCTGCCCAGGAATTAAATTACTAATAATTAAGTACCTTTATACACATCATATTTAAGTCCGCGCTATTTTGTCGGGTCACCATTTCTAGTGAAATAGTTAAAAGTACAAGACTTATTTGGATTCCTTGATTGTGTTATTGTAAAGCAAATTTTAAGACGTCAACTAGTTTTTAATACTCTCAGCTGAAAATTTAGTGCAGAAGCTGATTCAGCTCGAGAGGACATACCTCGAAGCAAATTTAGACCTGAAAGAGAAGTTTCAGTCAGTTTTTCCACGGGAATTTTATGGATGCAAGAAGCTGTATTTCCACAAATTAAAAGACATAGTTGTGAAATTTTCATATCATTTTGGTCCCAGACATTTGTGAATATGCATTTTTTGGCTTGAAAATAAAAAATTCTATGCTGACTGACTAATTTGACAGCAGTCACAAGGATAACAACTAGTAAACTAGTTCCACAGTTCCGGAACATTGCACGAGTGTAAACAGGTAAATATTTTACATTAAGTACAAATGTAAATTTGTGGTGAAATGTTGTGATGTAAAGAGAAATAATAAAAATGTTATAAAATATTCGTAAAATTAGTTTCAGAAATTGCTAACTCTTGTTGTAATTCCTCAATTGGGAGTGTAAAAAAAAGAAATAATACAGTATAAATGCGAATTAAAAGACAGTATACACAGTTACCTAGCATATTTTTTCTAAGTATATACACATACATACATATATATGCGGCCCCGTTCCCAAAATTTTTTATTTAATGCGGCCAACGAAAGAAAAAGATTGCACACTCCTGAATTAAATGAACAAAATGAAGTGACAGTATAAATTTAAATGTTTGAAAGTTTCTTTATAGACAAGGCAAAGGGTATAGAGATACTTTTTCTTTTTACTTGTAAGAGATAATCATATACTTTTTCTTTTTACTTGTAAGAGATAATCAAAATGATATGACACATTTAAGTCATGTAATACATACAAATCATGCAACATATCTAAGTCATGTAACATATCTAAGTCATGTAACATATCCAAGTCATGTAACATATCTAAGTCATGTAACATATCCAAGTCATGTAACATTTAAAGTTTCTAATCCTCTTTTCCTATCCCTCCCCTTTGAATTGTTTTTTCTTTGATTTGTTTAAAACTCTTCTGATCTCGGAGATGGAGGATCCTTACTTGTTTTCAAACGTCTGACTTCATTTGTCAACATTTTGTGATCTCATTGTAGAGGTCAAGGTTAGCATAGAACTGTGTGTGTGTGTGCGTGTGTCGCCAATGGATGTCTGCAGACGTGTGTATATTAAAGGACGGTTCCGGAAATTTTTTTTTCTTCTTTACTTTTTTGTGAGAAACGTTTGCCATTCTCTTTCTTTTGGCCTGATAGATTTCATTGCCCGATGGCGTCATAAGAGAGCACCGTGGGGCAGCATTGACCTTCCCTGACTTAACCTTAGGAAGCAGTGGCAGGAAGGTCTAGTTTGTAGGTTTGGTAGCGACACTTGCTGGTCTACGCTGAACACTTTTCACGAGTGCTTTTTTTTTTTTTTTTTTTTTAAACTTAAAATTTATTTTTTTTTTGTTTTAGTTTTGGCTAGGGATTTTTTTGTCTCCATTATGAACACCGCTTGCCGTCCAGATGTTAGCGGGTCCGCCTCTGACACTACCCTAAACAGCACTTCTGAAAAAAAAAAATCGCCTCACGTTTGGTGTGGATGGATGATTTAGGGTTGGCTTCTCGGGGTTCATCCTGTCACGTGACGTCTCTCCCTCCCACGCCAGTATCTGCTGCTCTCGTCTTGTTTCCTCTTTGTTCTCTTGCTTACATAACATTCTCTGACCCCCCCCCCCCCTCCAACCATCATCACCACTCTCTGCTTTATATCTAATACATAGGTCCCGCCCCCCCCCCCCCTCCGCTTCTCTCAAATCCTATCACTCCCAGTCCCAAGGATATTTCACAAGGATCTCACATTTATCTTTAACATGGAGCCTTACGGAGTTAATTGAATCACCCTTTCCCCATCCCTTTCTCTGAGGGGGGGGGGGTCGTTACGAAGTAGTGGTGGGCGTTAACATCGTCAACTGAAATGAAGGCTGGGGCGCGAGGTGAGCGAGGCTCCTAGTTTATTCTCCTCTGTGGCGTCTGTTATCACTAGCAGTTTTTTTTTTTGTTGTGTTATTCTTCTGCTCTCCTCTTTGTTTATCAAGCCATCATTAGTCATTGTGTGTGTATGTGTTTGTAGAGCCAAGTCATTTGTGTGTTTGCATGTGTTCACTGCCATCAGATGGATATGTTGTGTGGAAGCATCCTTATCCTCCTATCTCATCTAGATCTTGGTTCAGAGCCCCAGGGGGTTGAACCTCCTCCCCATTGCTACACAGTTTTGTTGTATTGTTTGACCAATTGAACTGATTGAGCTAAGCCTAATATAGTACATATATACGTTCTAATCACATTGACTTCTACCTAGATGTGATAGTTCACGATGATGGCTTCGTTCAGTTGTCAAGCTTCTTGTTCTTCACGTATGGAATGTGTGGCTCAGAGGCTGAAACTGAGCTTGCTATAAGCATGAAAGACATTGGACCACAGTGACTGAGCTTGCTATAAGCATGAAAGACATTGGACCACAGTGACTGAGCTTGCTATAAGCATGAAAGGCATTGGACCACAGTGACCGAGCTTGCTATAAGCATGAAAGACATTGGACCACAGTGACTGAGCTTGCTATAAGCATGAAAGACATTGGACCACAGTGACTGATCTTGCTATAAGCATGAAAGACATTGAACCAGTGACTGAGCTTGCTATAAGCATGAAAGATGTGCTATTAGAAAGCCTTTTTTTTAAAGTATGTTCGTATAAATGTATTTTTTATTGATGTGTATGTACGTGCTAAGAATGATCTAGTTGTCAATATTTATTCATATGTTCACCACATTGGAATATAGAAGAGACATGATTAACACAGAAATTATTTACCGACGATGAATAGCACTGACGTAGTTACGTTTGCTCCTTGTTCAGAACAGAATTCTGGAATGTTTCCCCTTCCTGTGTGATCACATGGTTTCCAAGTGTACAATTTGGCTCACCGTCAGCCTCCTTGTGATTCACACCTAGTCCTATAACCTGCCGCTGGTCAGTTGGACAAATAAAGACTGACAGGTCAGTTGATGGACATAGCTGGAGGCAATTTGTGTGCGTCGTCTGTTTCCTCTCTTCAACTTCTCACGTGTGGACAAGTAAGAATCTCGGGCGCCAACGTCAGTTTAGGCGGCGCCCCCACGCGTGATGAGCACTTTGTCAGGATCCAATGCCTCCTCGCACTGTTAAGACAATCTTGTTTAGAAAAAAACACACAGTGGATTCTCGTGTTTGATTTCTGGATGGCAAGACAGCACTTCATCAACAGCAAGGGCGGTTACTCTTTCTGAGATCACACTACCAAATGTCAAATAGGGAATTTAGTATTTTTAATTTTTTTTATTTTAAATAGCGTTTAATTCTTTTCACTAACGACAACCATGAAGCTTTTGTAAGACAATTTGAAAAAAAAAAGTTTTTTTTTTTTTTTAAATATTCAATAAAAATATTAATTTCAGTCATTTTAATAACACTTTCAATTTATTTTGACAATACTTTTCAAAATGATAAGGATTTTTTTGCACTATAAAGTATACCCACTAGTGATCAATCTTACAATGGCATAGCCCATGATCCCACTGTTTCAATGTTGACCAGTCAGCAATCATTTCGTAAACATTGAACATCAATGACCAAAGAACTTATTTAAAAGAAAATGTTGACTTCATGATTTGCAAGTGAAATGTTCCTTCGCTTGAGAGAAGCCAAAACACTGTCTGTACATCTACTTCCTCCTCATTGACCCCTTGCTGATGTGTGTGTGTGTTTACTCTGAACAACTCTTTTATAGTGAAAAGTAAGACCTATTTAAACGTAAGTCTCTGTATCTTATCAAATTCAACTGTTTTCTTCAAGAAGCTGCTTCTTTAGTACTGTGTATCACATTTCAGGTTTGAGAACTCCTCTAGCCCCCCCCCCCCCCCCCCCCCCCCCGCTGTTGGCTACATGTCTGATAACACCACTTTTAAATGACAGCTCGGTACTTTGTTAGTCCCTGAGTCACCCCCTTCCATTTCGCTGATGGTCAGCTCCACTGAGTACTAACGAAACTTCAGCCCTATCCATCAAGCCCCGTCACGTGGAGAGAGAGAGAGAAGAATCGTCCGCCTCGTCTTTTTGTTGCTCCCCCCCCCCCCCCCCCCCCAGTGAGGCCCAGCGTTTCTCTTATCTCACACACATTTTCTCCTCGGAACCCTTTGCAAGGATAGAGAGATTACTTGAAAACATAATTGAGAGGGGAAGAATCTAACTGCGTTCTTAAACATGAGTGTACATGTTCTTAATGACTTTGGAAGTCACAGAGGCGTACGCTTTTGTTTGACAAGATACCGACGATGTGACCTTTGCGGGTTTAACTATATCCCCGCTCCCCAGCGGCTCCGAGAAAGTCACAGATGCAGCAGTAAGATGCACCTGTCACTCCCCTGATCACCCACGGGTGGCCTATCGTTAGACACTTTCACGCCTTCTTTGAAGACTTTTTCACCCTTTGTAGATTAAGACCCCCTGAAAATGTTCATTTCTCTACAGATGTTGCTAACGTGGAACGCCGTGAGTCTTTGAAATGATATGAGAACTTGAGATAACACACATACACAACTTGAGATAACACACATACACAACTTGAGATAACACACATACACAACTTGAAATAACACACATACACAACTTGAGATAACACACATACACAACTTGAGATAACACACATACACAACTTGAGATAACACACATACACAACTTGAGATAACACACATACACAACTTGAGATAACACACATAAACAACTTGAGATAACACACATACACAACTTGAGATAACACACATACACAACTTGAGATAACACACATACACAACTTGAGATAACACACATACACAACTTGAGATAACACACATACACAACTTGAGATAACACACATACACAACTTGAGATAACACACATACACAACTTGAGATAACACACATACACAACTTGAGGTAACACACATACACAACTTGAGGTAACACACATACACAACTTGAGGTAACACACATACACAACTTGAGGTAACACACATACACAACTTGAGGTAACACACATACACAACTTGAGATAACACACATACACAACTTGAGATAACACACATACACAACTTGAGATAACACACATACACAACTTGAGATAACACACATACACAACTTGAGATAACACACATACACAACTTGAGGTAACACACATACACAACTTTTTCGGACTTTTTTTTTTTTTTTTAGGGTTTTTTTTGTCTAAAGGTAGAGACTTTTGTGTGTGGACTTTCTAATATACATATTGAAACACTATATTTGTGAAATATTGAAAAGATAGTAAGTAACTTTTATAATTATCATTTCATCACAATTTTTATAATTTTCATTTTTGAAACCATATATACCATCCTAGTTCAAACCAACCAAACACTGAATATCTTACCTTTAGTGCTGTATTCATCATTACTTGTGAGTAGAGTGAGAAGTAACTGGCAAATGGCTTTCGGAAAAATATGAATTCTGTCTAGAATCATAAAACATTTTTATAGAAACATTCCATGTTTAGAAAAAATCATATACATTATAGGAAATGTCACTTTCACCTATCTCTTAGTCTGTTGAACCGTGAAGCACCATACAAGAACTGTCAGCGGTCTTTCTCCATAGAAAATGTAGCGACAGAAAAGAGCAAACGCAACATACAGCAGGACATTTCAAGCACACAAATATAATACATTTGAAATGATCATATAGTGAACAAAAAAAACAACAGAAAATATTTGATCTATTAACACAAGACAAAATCAGATCTTTTTTAAAATTACTTTTCTTAGTATTAGAAACGTTTTAGTGGTCTAACTTTTAAAACCCTGATGGGTGACGTGTTTTATTTTCGTGCTGGCTTGCATCTCCAGACATTACAAGTAAACATCTGCTAGGAATGTTTCTATTTTTTTTTTGTTATCATCTCCCTGATAATGTTAACACACCAAGGAGCAACGGTCGAAATAATTGGTTGTAATGGAAGCCCCGGCGGTTTGATACCACGATGAAATAAAACAGGTTATGAAACGCAGAGCCGCTTTTAAATTTGTTTTAAAGTGCTGATTAATGTGACGTTGAACTGATCAAGCCAGGTCTCGGGCTAATAGGTTTGGATGGCTCTGATAGCGCGATCTTCCTCCCAGGAGCTTTAGTACTTGTAATTTGATTAGGACTGACCTGCGGGGCCACACAGATGATGCATCGGTTGCTTTTTGCTTACCCTTGGTTTTTATCTCCGATGACCCGCTCCTGTCACCTTCACACCACGCCGATGGATAGCGAAGATAATGAAAAGAAAATAGATGAAGCGTGACGATACTTGACTTTTTGTCCCTCTTGAACCCTTTTGTTTGTTTCATTCATTGTCTCTCTGCTAATTGCCTTGACAACCTTTTTACTGTGCAATTACATTTCAGTTGGCTTTCGTTTTTTAAATCACTGACCTCTATTTATAAAATGAATCTCGTGAAAGTGTTTAAACGATACATAATGTGATCAGAACATAGAGGCAGTGAAGTGGTCATCATCTATTTATTAGATAGCTCTCTTCCTCAAAGTGTATACACATTTACACCCGTTCTTCTTTTTTAAAAATATATATATATATATATATTGGTGTTTCTTTTTTTCCCTAAAAGTAATTATGTTGAAAACTAGACACAAACAATTCTGATGCTTTATTTTTTTTTTTAGCATCCCCTTGGAACCTGTATAGAAGTGAACGAATATATTACAAATGTTACAACAAGTTCAAAATGTTACAACAAACACAACAGGAATGAAATCAACACAATTCCTTTCAAAACTTCATAATATTCGTAATTCACACCAACTCATAAAGACACTCTCTCTTTCTTCTATCTCTTTTCTCTTCTCTCTCTCTCTTTCTCTCACTTTCTCTCTCCTCTCACGTACGCTGGTCACGTCTTATGTTATGTATGTATATGTTTCGTCAAAAAGCTGTTCGGACTTTATTGTTTTAAGGTGACGTATTTGGACAGATTCTTGCTCTACACAAGCCACGCCTCGTCTACCACTACACCTTATCTGGAGCACACAGCCAGGAATGTAGAAAACTTTTGTCCAAAGATTGTATTTCTCCTTCTGGCATGTAACATAAAACACGAGGGGGATTAGATCTGTACATGCAAGAGATGCTCCAAAAGACGAGCGTCTAATCCGAGTGCCCTAATTAGTAGTCACGAATGAAGTAAGGAAAGTCATAGTGAAGTTTGTGTGTTTGTGTGCGTGTGGTGGGTGGAGGGGTACGGGTACTCACCCGTCAAATTAGTCATAGAATATTCTTTTGATGGGTGTTGGGTTTTGTTTTAAATAGTGACGCATGCACATATAAAAGCGGAGGCTGGAGGTTTTTTCTCTCTAAATGGTCATATAATTAGATTGCTTTAGATTGTTTTAAAGCGATGTGCACACATATTCGTGGAGTGGGGAGCGGAATGGCGGACGATGCGTTGTTAGTTGTACTATTGTCATCAGAAGCGCCTGAAGAAAAGCTGGTTACCCCAGTTGCTCTGTAGAAACTTGCGTTAATGAATTTTTAAAAAGTTCTAGCTGATACATTGTGCTGTGAAAAATTTCATTAGAACTGGACCCGGGCGGGATACACTTCTGCAAGAGACGCCTAGAAATATTGTGCACTTATGGAGATACATACAAAGAATACGGCCTCCACTGCCCCCCCCCCCCGACATGCAGGTCAACCAGAGGCGCCACGTTAGCTACTACTTATGTGCACTGTAGAAACAAGTTCGTGTGTTGGATGCATTAGGGGGGCCAGTGGGGGCCTTTGTTTGTCTCACAGGTTTAGACACCCCCATTACAGTTTATGTTGAAATCCGACAGCCGGCTGAAAAAAAAAAAGGGTGTCTGTTATAAACCGCCCCATGCGCAAACATCCACTTGGAGGCCTGAGGTTTCTTGAGCAAATACGCGTCTTCCTTCCGCAAAACAGATGCGGCATCAGCTCCATATTAACGCAGATGTCTATAACAAGGGGGGGGGGGGGGATATTTAACGCGCGTTGTTTTCATATGTTTTTATCGAGGCTGGAACTTGTGTGTGTGTGTGTGTGTGTGCCTGCGAGCTTTAAAACTTCCTCAATATTTTCTTTTCTCACCTTTTTTATAAATCATGCTTGTTGTTTTATTAGTGTTAGGGAGGGGGGGTTGTGGACGAGAGATGTTGGAATGGGGAGAGGGTGAGTGAAAGAGTACTCACGAACAAGCGAAATCTGGGTACTTTTTTTTTTTCTGTAGATAGAGATAAGTCAGACCTCGCCCCCATAAGCTGATGTTGTCACGCTGGGCGCCGTGACTTTTATGATAAAACCGTTTTCATCCCTTGTTGCCCCGTTTTCATCCCTTGTTGCCCCGCTAGGAGGTTGAAAAAAAAAGGGGGGGGGGGGTCGGTGGGGTTTGCGGGGCGGGAGAGGCGGAGCGTCTCGGGAGGTTTGTTCTTATCTTGACGATGGACTTAACTTGTTTCCAAGTCTTCGAGTGATGAAGAAGTGAAAACTTGGACAAAGTGGGGTGGGGAGGGATGAGAGAGACTTTAGGTTCATATATAACATTTTCTCTTGTCCCACCGTCTTTGTTCCAACTAGAACAACAACAAAAACATAAACATGTTGGGAAACAGAACTTCATAAAATAGTTGTAAAATAATCACATGAAGTGAAAGTTTCCCCAAAATTATACATGTTCAAGTAAAGAGAGAAAACAAATTAAGCCACAGCTGCATATTAGCATAAATCTGCGTTAAGCCTTAGCCTGGCACTGGGGTCTGAGTGAAGTCTTGGTCTCACTCTGAGGGCTGATGAAGCCTTGGTCTCACACTGACGGCTGATGAAGCCATGATCTCACACTGAGGGCTGATGAAGCCATGATCTCACACTGAGGGCTGATGAAGCCCTGGTCTCACACTGGGAGCTGAGTGAAGCCTTGGTCTCACACTGGGAGCTGAGTGAAGCCTTGGTCTCACACTGGGAGCTGAGTGAAGCCTTGGTCTCACAGTGAGGGCTGAGTGAAGCCTTGGTCTCACACTGGGAACTAATTTGGTTTACATTAGCTCATGGAGATGTTGTGGTTTATCTTCTAGCATTTTTCTTTCCATTAACCATGAATCGCTGAACTAAAACGTGATCCAAATATCCATTTTATTGACAATTTATTTCGTTTTTTATATTTGTACGAAATGTTTATTGGCTAGAAAAAAAGAGCTCCCCACGACGGCAGAGTTACACCGCTTTGTTCTTAGCATATTTTTTTTTTTCTTTTCACTTTATTAGCGAGCAGCTCTTTCCACTCCTATTAATTTACCTACTTCAGAAAGCCATGCTCTCCATTAAAAAGGCATATGGTGACACTGATCAACACGTATGATAAGGTTGCTCTCTGTTAGCCTGCAATAAGTGGGGCCTAGGAAGACTAGAAATGTCGATACATTATAGAATGCCTCTTACATTGTGTATTTTGATCTCATCATTACATAGATTCTGCATATTTACACGAGAACTTTTTTTTTTTTTTTAAACTGACATCTTTTTAGTAGGACAAGATTGGTAAATGTTTGCGATTCCATTTCTACTTACTTTTGAACTCTGCGAGTTTCTTAAGTTGACGTATTACTAATTAGGTCATACCAATTTTTAAAACTCGGTACAAAGCTATTCAGAGAGCCGACAGCTCAGAACTTGAAAAGTAATATATTTAAAACTCCCTCCCTCTCCCATTGCCTACTCCCCAGTGAGCAGTATATACATCGTCAACTCCAATGTATCCTCGCCATTGATGCGTGGCAAAGGGAAGAGTTCCCCGCAACCAGAACTCTAGTGATGGCATCTCTTCTCCCTAACTGGAGACATTTCAGCTTGGGTTGGGGGTTATAATGTAGAACGCAGACGCGACTTAATGCCGTACAGTCGGAGACAAAGAGAGACTCTATGCGAGGGGATGACTGGTTACTGAGCTGGATTTGTGGAACAGACTTTTATGTATTATCATGGATGTCTTATTGAATGATGGGTACACACACAAAAAGTATGAGGTGTAAGAAATGTCACAATCATACAAGTTTAGATTGTTTCGTTCAGATCATCAACATGTGACTTTTTCTTTGAAACTTTTTAAAATAGTTTATACCGTGGTTTATGCTAAATAAAAAAAAAATGTGTAAAATAAAAAGACACGCTCTCAGTGCATCCCAAGTAGCCGCTGCCTCTATATCGACCTTGAATTAAATTGGCGCTCTGGTCAATAATGCTTTGCGTGGTTTTGGAGAACATGACCTCTTTCTCTTTGTAATAATTTCCCATGATCCGGCCGGAATAATTCATTTTGTTCATTTGAGGTTCACTTCCCTGTTAGGATTAAACTTTTAGAACTTTGTGATCAGAAAATGTTTTATTTGGTGTAGAACTGAAGGGGAATGCTCTTTTTATGTGACACAGATAAATGTTTACAAAAAGACAAAAATTAATTTAATGAGGTGAAATCAACGATGGTATCGTCAATTAGGTGAGAAAGAGTGAAGCACCCTAAACAAGAGCGACTTTATTAGGAGAAAGCTGCTTAAAAAAGCAAGTTCCTATTCAATTTGATTATAAATTATGAATGCAGTCAAATGTAAAGTGAAAGTAATACCCACTAAAGATTTGTTTCCTTTGTTTTTCGATCAATAAAGTCTGAACATTGTTTCCTGATAATTGTTAATGAATATTGCAAAGCAGTGTATACGAAATTGCATTTAAGAGTGTGATGGTTAATATAGTGAATTGCAAGCTGGTTTTTTTTATTCTTTAATTTATATGATGTATATATCATTGTATATAAATGATTCTTATAAATCTGTAGCCCTGTTTCAAAGTAAATGTATATTTTAAACAAATACATGTTGATCTATCTACAATTTTGCATTCTTTTTTTCTGTCGATTTCCTAAACTGCATGAAAGATGGAATAATAATGTTTAACCCTTACACTATCTGACATCATTGCCACACGCGCCCAGTCTTCTGTAATAATCAGTCGTGTGGCAATGTGGCACGTGGAGTGGATCAGGCAACGAATTCGCACCATCAGATAAAGGGATCTCTGGACACACCATTCAGGAACAGAACGACTCCCATAGGACACACCCATCTTTCTGAATCGAAAACTGCGCCTGTGTATTGTATTGGAGAGGGGGGAATAGCTGTGGAACGAAGGGCCCCTAGGAACTAAAGAAATGGGAAGACACCCCCGTTGATCTAGAGGTGTGATAGTGAAAGCAATGTGGTGGTGTGAGGTTCTGACTGGGCTACTACCTATTGACGTAACAGAGTCAGCTGGGCTCTGGCTTACAACAGCGACCCCGTTGTTTCTTTACTTATAAACTAGAGAATGGCAATAAGTATGAGGCATGTTTGAAGTCCTAGAGTAAACTAAACATCCCAATGGACCAGCTCTTACCTTCATTTCAAGAAACAAGTTGCCTGTTACAAGGTTGCCCGTTACAAGGTTGCCCGTTACAAGGTTGCCCGTTACAAGTTGCCCGTTACAAGTTGCCCGTTACAAGTTGCCCGTTACAAGTTGCCCGTTACAAGTTGCCTGTTACAAGGTTGCCCGTTACAAGTTGCCCGTTACAAGTTGCCCGTTACAAGTTGCCCGTTACAAGGTTGCCTGTTACAAGTTACCCGTTACAAGTTGCCCGTTACAAGTTGCCTGTTACAAGTTGCCTGTTACAAGTTGCCCGTTACAAGTTGTCTGTTACAAGTTGTCCCAATACGACCAACTTATAATTATTTGCCTCCACAAACGGGCGCAACAGAAGTTCCAAAAATGATTAATTAAGAAACACTTAGAAAAATACATTTTACAAAAAACAATGCCTCCTTGATGAAGCTTATAGAGCGGTTGTTTTGCTCTTAATAACTAATGAATGTTACATTAATCAATGCAAGATTTTTACCCCTGCCCCTCTTCCTTTCCCATAAGTAAAATCCTGGTTATTCGAATGTATATATATATATACTCCAATGATAGGCCTTTTACAGTGCTTTCTTTTTTTGTCTGTAACAAACAAACGGTGCCAGTACTCAGTGACGGATTGCTTAACGTTCAACTACTAATAAATTAATAAACGTTAAAATACAAGAAAAGTCATCATTTTTCCCCACACTGAAAAAGGTGCCGGTATGTCGTACCGGTGCGTACCGTCACAAAAAAAGCACTGGGCCTTTACATCTAAATAGTGCCTTACATTCGGAAATTCCCGAAGGCGATAATCCCTCCCAAACCGATGTTGAATCTAGATCTTGACCTACTTCTCTAGACAAATGTACATTTATTTCTGGATGACTTTTCTTGTACTTTGAACAATGATAACCGCCAAACGAAATTAAATTTCTAGGAGAATCGTTTGAGGCGTTTTTGAAATCCGCGTCCAGGTTTCACCCTCCAGGTTCCATGAAGTTCTGACTTGAAAACATATAGACTAGTGAGATTTGCCCGCGGAGAAAAAATGTCGACCATGTCTTTCAAAGCTGCATACTCTATTGATAGACCCGAACAAGACACTGGTCCTAAAACCATCCTAGAGAACAAAAACTCAAAAACAATTCTAAGAGCTGTCAGATCTGGAAACCACTGTGCAGTTCATCTCAGATGTAGAACGACTCGTCTGAACCTTCCAACTGAAAAACGAGAACAAAAAAGAAGATACTTAATTTGTCATTTAAAAAAAACCCAGCTAAAAAATGGCCATTATGGGGCCATTCACGTAATGCTCTACCAACTGAGCTAACCCAATCATACTAATATGTGTGAAGGTTTAGCTTGAAATAAATGATTCAATATGTGCGTCCAACCTTTGACCTCCACATTTGAACCATAAAGAGAGTATGAGCCACTAGTAGGAATTGAAAGAAAGAAATATAAATAGCATTCACGTGCCAGAGCACGTGCTCATTTACTTTCAAAACAAGGTGACCACGTGGGAAGACTTTCTAGGCGTGGTGCTTGACCGGCGTGTACTTCCTAAGTACTGCAGACTCCAAGGAAACTTGATTCTAAATGTTAAATGTAACATTACTCTTATGTGAGTGTCTGTCCAGCACCGAAGTGCTATACTAGATCGACACATGGTTATGACAATCAGGGGCAAGTACTCTTCTGATGATTTGTATTGTTTCTCTGATTGTTTGTTGGGACTAAAACAGCGTTTTCTTGTGTCCCTTTTGATTTAAAAACAAACTTGTTTAAAATGTAATTTATAAATAACTAAATCATGCATTTGATACATGTGACATAATCTGCTTCCACGTGCCATTATATCAGACAGTGTTTCTTTTGCAGCATTTACAATTACGATTATCATTCCGTTTGAGATTCACTGTATTTTTAATTTGTATATCTATTACTATAAAGATAAAATGTTATCATTGTAACTAATAAGCAGAAAAAAATGTTTTTAGATTAAAAACAGAATGAATAACATTTGACAAAAAGTCACTTGTTCCCAAACCATGGAGCAACTGTAAAAAAAATATATTATTATCACGTTTTGTGAGTCATTCGTTCATTTAATACAAGTCACCGTTGACATGGATATATTTCAACCATTTCCTAGATAGGTCAGTATTTCTACATTGATCATTGCATGCTGGGTAAAAACACATTTACCGAGTTCTGTTTCCGTCAGGCTGAGCGTCTGTCTGATCTGAAAGACTCCATTTTACACCGGCCTCGGAAATTCTTGCGCAACTTGCCAACTAGAAGAACGTATAGACAGACCACGGTTCTAATTTATCCTGAATGATGTACGCGACACTCGAGGAATGGCTCGCAGAGGTCAAAGTTAAGTGAAGATGCTCCAGGCGGCGTTCAGTCCAGATGACTGGCGCGCGCACTTTTTTTTTTTTAACATTGGTAGTCAGGAAAGAGGAATAAAAAAAAGTGTTTTGGGGGGGGGGGGGGGAGGCTGAAAAGGGGTGGGGTTGGAGGATGAGGTAAAACACATGTTCCAGAGTAGTTGTAATTCTGCACGAGTCAAACTTGTATCTCCTTGACATTATGTAGAAGTTTGTCGATGGTACCGGACAGTTCTAAGGGTACCTGTCCGTGGATAGCAAGTTAGCAGCATTTAGTGTCAACCTGGCTTACTGGATGATGAAGCTATGGCAATGTGAACTTTACTTTTGTTTGTTTTTTTCAATGTTTACCTGTGAACAAGGAAAGGATCAACATCTAAGCAAAGGCGAATCAACATCTGAACAATGGTGAATCAACATTTGAACAAGGGCGAAGCAGAATTGAAAATTTGCAAGCTTGTGAGAAAGTCTTACCTGAGAAAGTCTGATCTATCTCTAACCATGCCAAAAATGTATCTAATATTTTCAAAGGTGTCATTCAGTCAAACAGAAATAGGAGTAGAAAATTACATATTTTTTAAAAAGCTTATAATCAACTCAGTCTGTCTGGTACAAGCTTTGAAGCTTATAATCAACTCAGTCTGTCTGGTACAAACTTTTAAGCTTATAATCAACTCAGTCTGTCTGGTACAAACTTTGAAGCTTATAATCAACTCAGTCTGTCTGGTACAAACTTTGAAGCTTATAATCAACTCAGTCTGTCTGGTACAAACTTTGAAGCTTATAATCAACTCAGCCTGTCTGGTACAAACTTTGAAGCTTATAATCAACTCAGTCTGTCTGGTACAAACTTTGAAGCTTATAATCAACTCAGTCTGTCTGGTACAAACTTTGAAGCTTATAATCAACTCAGTCTGTCTGGTACAAACTTTGAACACTTATTTCTCCCTATTTCCAATGTTCGAATCATGTTAATGCACAATAATTCGTTGTTCCTAAAACAAAATGAATCAGTCAAAAAATTAACCAATTAAATAGTGGTAATAATTATATTGTGTTTGATACCGAAGAGTTTTGAGGTTTGCAGTGGTGTCAAGCAGGGATTTGTGCTCGCACCTACTCTGTTTGGCATATTCTTCTCCTGTTTACTGCATTATGCGTACAACGACATAAACAAAGGTGTGTTTCTCCATACAAGATTCTCTGGAAAACTATTTAATGTATCAAGGCTGCGTCAAAAACCAAGGTTAGGAAGCTACTCGTCAGGGAACCCCTGTATGCTGATGATGCAGCAATTGTGGCTGATTCTGATATTCAGCTACAGTCCCTGGTTGACAAACTATCTGCTGCTTGCCAGAAGTTCGGCTTAAACATCAGTCAAAGCAAGACTAAGATACTTGTCCAAAACACAAACACTGCACCTCAAGTAAGCATTAATGGCCAACCAATAGAAATTGTTGATCACTTTGTTACCTTGGCTCCATCATATCCAACAACACTCTACTGGATAAAGACATAAACAACAGGATAGCCCAGGCAATGACCACCATGTCACGGCTGCAGAAAAGAGTCTGGGACAACATATTGCTGACTAGCAGTACTAAAGCCCTAGTCTACCGGACCTGTGTGTTGAGCACCTTGCTGTACGGAAGTGAAACATGGTCAACCTACTCATGGCAGGAAAAAAAGCTGAATGTTTTCCACCTCCGATGCCTAAGGCGGATCTTTAAAATAAGGTGGCAAGATAAGATAACCAATGAGGAAGTGCTACAAAGAGCAGGGTGCCAGGACATCCGCTCTGTTATCAGCAGCAGACGCCTTGGCTGGCTTGGCCACGTTCGTAGAATTCCAGTAGGTCGACTTCCACAGGACATCCTGTATGGCGATCTAATAGAAGGAAGGAGAGCCGCTGGTCGCCCACTTTTACGTTATACGGATGTATGCAAACGCGACATGAAGCTCTTCAAAATCGACACTGGCAACTGGGAAGAGGTGGCACTGGACAGATCCACATGGAGAGAGAGCATAAAGGAAGGGTCACAGATTGCAGATGCCATACACAACAGAAGCAGAAAGAAGGGTGAAAATGCAACGGCGCCTGGTGATTATATATGCCCAACCTGCGATCGCAGCTGTGTACCAAGGATTGGCATCTTTAGTCGCACAAGAAGTTGCAAAGGGAAAAGATCGTCTCTCGAGACGTAAAATGCCACAGAGTTTGATACCGAAGAAGAGAAATAAGTCTTACGGTATTACGTTATGTAGCTGTAAATGTGGAATTTTTTCATTGGATTAACATTTTTTAACAATAATTATTAGTTTTGTAACTGTTTAAAATGTGCGCATGTAGAAGGGGTGGGGTAAGAAGCGCTTGCGACCATGAGTATTGGCTTTGTTAGTTTACTAATATAAGAGATGTGGGTTGAAGGAAATATTCATTCAGTTATAAGGTTGTTCCAAGTAGAAACTATATTTACGAGAACAAAACTGACAAAGTTGCTTGTGATCTCTCATGTAACATCATTGCACCAGTTTTGTATGTCAGAAAACGCCCCGAGCGCACTACTTCTGACAAAAAGTGGCTCATGGTCTCTCATGTTCAAACCTGTAGACAAAAAGTGGCTCATGGTCTCTCATGTTCAAACCTGTAGACAAAAAGTGGCTCATGGTCTCTCATGTTCAAACCTGTAGACAAAAAGTGGCTCATGGTTTCTCATGTTCAAACCTGTAGACAAAAAGTGGCTCATGATCTCTCATGTTCAAACCTGGCGCATGACCTACTCGTTGTTAGACAAAAAGTGGCTCATGGTCTCTCATGTTCAAACCTGCATGACCTACTCGTTGTTAGACAAAAAGTGGCTCATGGTTAACGTGACCCCATTGTTTGACCACTGGGCCCTAGTGAAGCGGTGTTTACATTAAAAGAGTTGTCTTGGATAAAATAACAATTTAGTTAAGAGCCAGCGAGGCCCCACAAGTTTCATGGGGCTATGTTTGACTGTTAGCGGGAGGAAGCCGACCTCCAACTCAGGCCCCGTTACATAGATCTTCGTGAGCACTTTCCGATGGTCTAGTGCTACACGTGAGTAGACTTTGTATCCACTGCTAAATCTGAGTTTATGTATACAAATGAGAATAAAAAGAAGGGGAAAGGTTGAGGCAGATCTTGTCTCACGTGATAGCTTTTACTATGTCGACAAGTCATGTATTAGGAAGAGCAGGTTGGGTAAGGCGTAAAAATGTTCCGGAATGGACTTAATTGCAATGAAAATGGCAGATGGTGCTGGCATCCCCCCCCCCCCAAATACAGTTAACTAAGATCAATCCTCTCTATCATCCCCTGTATTACCGCCCCTTCCCTCTCTGGTGAAGGTACTGCCTGAGTAGTCATCTGCTCGGTGGCCTTAGCGGCGCCTCCATTCTTAAACAAATGGCAAAGACCAGGCTTGGGCGCTTGTTTTCCTTATTCATGACTTATCGCCCCTTCCACCCCCCCCCCCCTTTTTTTTTAGCGGCTCACTAAACGGTAGACTCTCCAGATCTGTTCACCGACAAGCGAGTCAATTATTTGTTTTCACCTCTGTGTTAGAAGACTACCGGACACGGGAAATGTGACCTTTCGTTTCTAGTTCAGATCCAGATGAATTGCTTTGATATATTCTCATCAGGACCCTCATTCTTGATGATAGATAATGACAATCAAAACGTCTTGTACAGTCTCAATCGTTCAGTAATTGCTTTTAAAAATAAATAACTATAAATTAAAAGAACAAAAGTGAATGAAACAGTTTGATATATTCAAGCAAATGACTGAACACACATCAAAATGAAACATCTGGGAAAAAAAGTGCAAAACAAAATATTTTCAGAATGTCACTGGAACACTCACTATGGAACACTCACTATGGAACAACTCACTATCTTCACTGGAACACTCACTATGGAACACTCACTACCTTCACTGGAACACTCATTACCTTCATTGGAACACTCACTACCTTCACTGGAACAATCATTATCTTCACAGTTATTAGAAACTTTGCATTCTACCTTTCTTTGGTTTATGTCAAGAGAATACGAAAAATGGACAAAGAGAAAAAGAGAGAACAGGAAATTGTTACGCATATAGAAGAACGCCTTCAGTTTTGAAGATGAAAGTTCACTGCTTCCAACTAGATATCTTAAAAGTAGAGGTTTAATCACTCCATTAACGCTAGCAAATACCTTCTTAGTAGCGCCATAGAGCGAACCCCAACTACTTCCTTCACATTGCTATTGCATTAGGACACACACGAAGTGGAGACATTGATCCTGATACATTGTGGCTGTTATAGAGCGCACTTGCTAAATAGTGCACACAATATCGTTGGAAATACTTAGCTTATTAACACTTTCTATATTCTGTACAACAGATTGATTTTTAAAAAATGCTATTTATAGTTTTTCTCAAAGGGATGAATCTCAAGTCTTCAACAACTATTTAGTTTAGCACATTTATGAATTTAAATTGGTGTTATTGTGCCGAGGACAGACGGCGAAAAGAACATCTTAATAGACCACGGTGGACAATGGTTATGTTTGCCATGGATGTGGAAAACTATGTATGTCACAGCTGGGGCTGCACGGAAAATAATGCATATCATATGCACATTCGGACTCACAGACAAGCCTTATTGTTCATAATATTATTTTGTATGAAACAGAACAATAGTTTCTTACGAATAGTTTGTTAGAAATAGTTTTTTTTACAAATAGTTTGCTACAAATAGTGTATTATAAATAGTTTGCTGAAAATAGTGTATTACAAATAGTTTGTTACAAATACTTTGGTATAGCTAGTGTATTATAATACATTTATACAATTATAATAGTTTCCTACATATATTGTATTACAAATAGTTTGTTACAAATAATTTGTTAGCTTGTTATTAAAACAATGAGGTAAAGGTGAACGTTTCCAATTACTGCTAGAAAGCAGAGACACAAAACAACTTGGGGGTTGGGTCCAGACTATATTGCTGTACTCTATTATGGCCATCCAGAATAACATTCTCTTTTTTTGTTGTTGTCATAAATAAAATGTATGCAGATCAAACAAATGTAACCAAGGTTTGTAAACTCTATTTATAGCAGCGGGAAAATCTGGCATTCATTTACCAAGAAAACGACTACAGCCTGCTCAGGTGAAACACTGTAGTTAAAACAGAAATACTGCGTTGAACTTTCTCAGGGAATGGCGAACACAAATTCACGGAGTGAGAGGTGTCGCTAAGTCTAAGTGGACTCACTTATGAACCCACTTGTATCACCTAGACCTCTTCCACTTTCCATAGTTCGGTCCAATGTAAACGATCCCATGGGTAGCTTGGGGTATATTCAAATGATAATAAAAACGTAGACCACTGCGGTGGAATTTAAGCAGACTCATGGGTAAGCTGGTAAGCATCATGGGTACCGATGGAGGGGGGGGGGGCAGTGCTAATACGAACCACACCTTGCCAGAGTTTCTTGTGTTTGTGTGTGCGTGGGTCTACCCCAACACTTAATGTTGTCAATACTCCACCAAGATCAAGGCATGCGCCCCCTGACAAGACACACTGATTTCCGTTTGATATTCCTCTCTTCTCCGGCTCCGCCTTTCTCTTTCTCTTCATCGTCCGTGTGTCCACTGTCGTATAGCCAGATGTCTTCTAGAGCTGACCTTTCCAAATTGTTGAAAGCTATAATCGTCAGTGTATTTTATAGCAGCTCTGCTAAATTGCACGCCATTTATTTTGGCATGAATTGAAAACTCACTGAAGTTCCTTCGAAACGTTAACAATGGCACTAGACTTTCATTTAGTTTTGAGGGGGCCACGTGACAACCATTTGATTTGAACTTGGTCTTGGCCTAGTTTAAAGACTATTCAATCTAACAGCATTGCTCTTAAGACGTTTGTAGCCATTTCTTGATACATCTCATCGTACACTAAGTTGACTCAAGAATTAGATTTATCATCATTTACATAAAAGCACAAAACACATTTTGTTATTTATAACACGTCTGGGTTTTTTTTTGTCCGAAAATTCGCACTACAAATCTTGTTAAGTTTTGAATGCTTCAAAGAATATACATCATTGTTTTAATAACGAGGGATACTGATGTATGCTCGTAGATATAAGAGTTGCATTTTTTATTCACCTTTGTATCTAGCAGCCATTTTATTTTTAAAATTTTACATCTAGAGAAGTAAGAGATTTTTTGTCTATGATTTTGTAAAGATACAAACAATTCGTAAACTATTTGTTACAAATATCATCAACAGATCAATACAACTATTTATTAGGCTGTGCGGAAAGCTTTGTTTTGCCAAGCCTTAAAACTCGCAAGCCATGGAACTCCATGGAAGTATTAATTGGGTGGTTGCAAAGAACATGTTGAAATATAAAATTGTATAGGCTTTATATACATATAAGAATCTGAAACCACTCTTTATATGCTTACTTTTTCTGGCCAGTGTCCACCTTCAAGTAGGATAGATCTAAACGTGACTCCCATATTGTAACAGTTCCCCACCAACCTGCCCCCAGGCGTCAACAGAACTTCAACTTGTTGCTGGTTGTATTTCCACTTTTATGCGTCTCAACATAGACCCACCTACCCCCACACCAAAAGGTATGACTCTCTAGCTCCTGCAGGTCCCTCGGCGAGATGGTATCTCACGAGTCCAGTCATACGTCTCCCAGTGCGCCGCTTCTTTATTACGTCATGACTTATGTTTGTGAATGTTCCCACGGGTAGCCTCCCTTGCTGCCATAGAGTTGAAGGAACGGGTGGCCATCTACAGCCGCTTTCTGGAAACACATTTCAGAAATAAACCAACGACGGTCAGTGCCGTCAACAGACGCATCGAGTAAGACTTAGTGGGTCTGCCTTCTCTTGGCTTCAACATAGTAAATTCACCCAATTGTATATGAAAAGACTTATCGCTTTTGAGAAGCGACTTTTGGAGTGCCATTAGCCGGCGTTATGCCATCTCGGATCAAACTCGTTTCATTAACACCTCCCAATGTAGGACTCTCTTTTAGTTGAACGTTTTGTTCTCAATAGAATCTGCCCTTATGGTTTCTATGTAAGCAAATATCATTATGTTAGTGTAGACTTATCTTGTGCATCGTTTGTTCATGTTTACACACATCAAAGTGGGCGTGGTTACTGCATGGCGCAGGAATACAAACACAAGTTTTTCCCCTCCCCTTAACTTTGTTCCCCATCATATATGAAACCTTTTTTTTTTTATGTAAATGAAAGACATAAAAAAAACGTTTTCAGCATGGATTTTAAAAAATATCGGACAGCATGTCATGTGCAGCTTGACCTTCAGCATGTCGTGAGCAACTTGGCCTTCAGCATGTCGTGAGCAACTATATACATAATACAAAAAAATAATAAAGTTTCGTGTAAACAAGCCTAAGTCACGTGATTGTGAGACTTGTGATTTGAAATGTTTATACAACTCACATGATCTGAACTTCTTACACAGAGAATATCTGCTCTTTTGCTGTGTGGAGGATAGACGCGTGTTTTCTTTTATGTCATAAAGCCAAACATATTTTGTACGGTTAGTTTAGATACAGGGGACTGGGGAGCTTAGTTTAGTCAGGAGTCCTAATTAAAGCCAAACATGTTGTGGACGATTGGGATTTTTAATTCCGGGATCTTCGGGCGCCTCTGAGTCCACCCAGCTCTAATGGAAACCTGACATTAGTTGGGGAAAAGTAAAGGCGGTTGGTCGTTGTGCTGGTCACATGACACCCTCGTTAACCTTAGACCACAGAAACAGATGACCTTTACATCATCTGCCATATAGACCACATGGTTGAAAGGGGAACTTTACTTTAAAAAAAAATATTGTGGACGGTTAGTTAAGATACGTACGACTGGGGTGCGTTGTTTAGTCAGGAATTAAAATCTAAGTCCCGAACTCCTTTCTTTTTGTAATCCTCCTACGGAAAATACATACTTTTACTTTTTATCCCCTATGGGCGAGACATCTCTCTCTCTCTCTCACACACACACCCACTCACCCACATATAAATATGTATCTATAAACTGTTTTAAACACACGTGTACGTACACACAGAGTTGTTCCTCCTCTTGGGCTGCAATATGTTTTTGGTTGTATGTCAAAGGTTTAATGTCTGAATGTCATGCAGTACTTTCTGTGAAGTGGTTGGGTTCCACTGACGACTCTGTCTTCCTGTTTTTTGCCTATAGTCTCAATAACAGTTCATGCACTTCAGCTAGTGTTTGCGGTGGATCGACCAACAATCAGAATACGTCACATCTTTCATGCGGTAGATCTGTACAGAAAGCGTTGCGTTATTCTTAATTCAAATGTTATGCAAGTCTTTGGTTTTTGTTGTCTAAATAGTCTGAAAACGTAAATTATGTTAGTCCGGTGCTTAGTTAAGATTGTATTCAGTCTAGTGCTTAGTTGAGATTGTATTTTGTTAGTCCGGTGCTTTTTAAGAAGATTGTATTTTGTTAGTCCGGTGCTTAGTTAAGAAGATTGTATTTTGTTAGTCCGGTGCTTAGTTAAGATTGTATTTTGTTAGTCCGGTGCTTAGTTAAGATTGTATTCTGTTAGTCCGGTGCTTAGTTAAGATTGTATTTTGTTAGTCCGGTGCTTAGTTAAGATTGTATTCTGTTAGTCCGGTGCGTAGTTAAGATTGTATTCTGTTAGTCCTTTGCTTAGTTACGATTGTATTTTGGAACAAACACAAATGTTAACGGTTATCTATCGGGTAGATTGTTATTTAATATATGGTTGGGACTTTTTTTTTAAAGCGCAATTTGGGGGGCGAGACAAGGTCGTAGACTTAACATTAAATTCTTCCGCGACAAAGATATTTTTAGTGTTTTTTTTTTAATATGCCAAGGAAAATTAGTGCTATTCAATATTTAACGTCTTGCTAATTTTTTTTTTCGTTTTATTAAGATGTTTCTGTTTTTAGAGGCCCCCGAAAGGAGAAAAAACGCTATTAGTTTTGTGTGAAATGTCTGTCCGTAGGTCCGTCCCGTTTAGATCTCGTAAACTAGAAAAGATAGTGAAAATCCGACATCATAATATTTTAGTCCATTCAAAGTTCTGATGCAACAGCTTTTCTAAAAGCGAAAAATCTAATTTTTAATAAATCACAAGCAGTCTTTTCATAAAAATACACCACTTTTACAACTATTCACCATTAATAGTAACAAACAAGGGAGGCTCTTTATTAGGGGAGATTACTACTTACCATATTTTTAACATATTTATGCAAATGTTTTAGCCTTTTGAAAAGAAAATCTATTTAGTATGCATATACGTTGGACATAATTTAAAACAACAATGAATAAGTTTGTATATGACCGCGTGACCTGCACAGCTCTACTGATACACAAGAAGTACGAAACTAAACGAACTTTTTTTTTTTACGGAAGTTTTTTTCTTTTTTTTTGAGGATTTGACTAAGAGATTGACCCTTTGCAAAACAATTAGATCAATGAGATATTCATTATAAGACATCAGTTAGGCCAGTTTCGCATGTAACTTTTCACATTCACTTTTACCTATCCTTTGATCTGCTGGATCGCTGGGGCACCACACAAGATCTGTCAACCTTCTTTCTCCATTCCTCTCTGGCATTTGTCTTTGTTAGAATTTAATTCTGATGTTCTTTCTGAAAATATTGATACCTGCCTTTTTACCTGCTTAGGTGGACCACACCCGGGGCCTATTTTGAGTTTGTGTTTCCACACAAACTGTCTTTGTAACCTTTTTTTTTTGTTTTTAATTAGTAGGAAAAAAAGGAGTTAAAAATAGATAGCTCTCTTTTTAATTGTAATCGTTGACATAAAGATTTCGTCTCTCCGTCATTTTACTGTATAACGTTTCTGTAAATGATCTGTTACACTAGAACACAGGGTGACGTGCAATATCTATCGAAATGTTAGGTATTGAGTTATATTTTCTTTACCTGGTAATATCCACACTCCTATTGTGTATATATTTTTTCTGTTTTGTTTCGCTCTAATTTTAATACTGTTATACTAACGCAAACTGTTATACTTACGCATCTATAATGAAAGTCAACTGTTTTGGATGTGTGAAATGTTCATTGAATTGAAAACAAAAAACAACTACACATACATTCTGACATTCTCACATCTATTTCTTGTAGCAGTAAATTATAACTGATTTTGACAAGTCTTGTTTCTTTACATTCACATCATTGCTAATGCTTTCTGCCCCGATACAGATCAGTTGCAGACGCTGAACTGATTCCATCACTGATAGTGTACTGACATACCGGCTTGTCGTGGGCGCACCACCTTCGCCATAAGGTGAAAAAGTGATTTACACCCCGACCCAGTGACACCATTCTTTCTCACACACCACACATAAACACACACATACCTCATAAACACACACATTCTCCCCCCTTTCCTCCAAGCTTTGATGGATGACCACCCCAGGCATCATTGAGAGCTCTCTGGCACACTAAATGTATGTTTCTGCCAGTCGTCATACTTGTCAATTAGGGGGTGCCACTTTGTATCCCCCCCTCCACCACCACCATCCCCAACGGTGTTGTGGAACCATCGCACCATCGGCCACCTTACCTTTTGACAAGTTTTGGGATTACTACCTGTTTCTCTCGCTTTCTAAACTCTGCGCCATCTCGTTCGATAAGACTTACATTACAGGTAGTTAGAGAAATAATCAATGCATTTACTGTCAGCGGGCTGGGAAAATAAGCGAAATTCTTGGAGGAAATTGTAGAAATAAACCTAGTTCGTGTTGTTTGCTCTTAGAGGGCTGTTGGACTTGTTGACATAGTCTGTTGTATCTTTGATCACGTCAAAGTGTTGTATCTTTGATCACGTCAGAGTGTTGTATCTTTGATCACGTCAAAGTGTTGTATCTCTAATCAGATCCTAGAAGTCTGTTTCTCTTACGCAATCACTACTTAAAGGCAGCAGGCTTGTCATAAGAAACAAACTTTGTTTCCTTTAGGTCACGAAACGTTGAATTTTCAAACAACCAACAGTGTCTTCCGGTTTGTGTATTCCTTTAAAAAAAACAACGTTAAAACGTAAAAAAGATAGAAATGAAATATTACTGCTCTTTCCGGTTGTTACAGTTTCACCTTCTCTGACATACTGTGAACTGTGGGAAGCGTGCGTTTGAACTTGGCTTGTCTTGGCTACCTTGAAGGGGGCTCGAGGTTCGACACCCGACTCGGGCAGAGTTGCGTTTACTGAGCACCTAGAGGCAGCACGGAAAACCAACTCATAGATACCACCTCCCCCCCCCCCCCCACCCCACCGGTCCACAAATGAGATTGGACCAAAGCGCTCTGAGCATGCAATAAGCATGAAAGTAGCGCTATATAAAAGCTATAATAATGATAAATGTGCACCTCATTCTCATGGTCCTGCCTTTCCCAGAATTGTGTAGTGAAGAACTCGTGTCTACATTTTCCACACCCTCGTGTAACCTTTAGTCATACCGACTCCGTGTGAGGGAGATGGTAGAGACTTTCGTTGAGTGTATCCAAACTAGTCCTTGGGGCCTCCGGCCATCTTATTGGCACGTTTTGTAGAACCATAGCTTTGCACTTAAAAACAGAAGAAACGTTTTGTTGGATTCAAAGAGGATCCAATTACTCTGTGAAGTTTTTTTCATGCCTGCCGGGATGAATTGAAGAGACGCGAATCTCGTGGGAAAATCTGTGAGGCCTTTACGCTGTCATAATATTGTATACACAATTTCCACATCTTACTGATACACCTAAAATTGTTGATTACTTTATGGAAATTTTCCGGCAAACAAACAAAAAACTTGGCCAGTTAGTTGTATTTTGTCTTCCATTCTGTAAGAGTTTATATAGGTGTATTTTGTCTGCTATGCAATACACTATTTACAAATAGTTTGTCAGACACTTTGTGCGTTAAAATATATACTAAACTTTATTAGACTTGGCCAATTAGTGAAATTCTGTTGTTTTTTTTAGCGGTCATCACTTTCAGAAGTTATTAGGTTTGTGTTATTTGTCTGTTTGCGAGGTTCATATGCGGAAAATGTCATCTCCATCATCGACTTCATCGTCTCATAAATATAAACTACATTACTGTAAGGTCTTTCTAGAGAGAAGTATTAAACTACATTACTATAAGGTCTTTCTAGAGTGTCACCATGTCTAATAGAATGACTTACTTATGCATAATGAACATACGGACCACCAAATTCTAATTTAGAATACATGCAGGAACTATGTAATCAGATTACTACACTTAAAGAGACAAATAAAAATGCAGTTTTTTTGGATTATGGGTGATTTCAACCTACCTGATATAAATTGGAAAACACTAACCATAGATAAACACCAAAACCTTAAGGACATAAATGAGCTTTTCATAGAAACCTTACACAACCTAAGTTTAGATCAAATCATTAAAAAGCCAACTAGATTAAACAACACATTAGATCTCTTCTTAACCAACAGACCTGGATTAGTAGTTGATTATGATATTATCCCTGGTCTATCAGACCATGAGATCATAAAAATACACAGTCAGATAAAAGCAGTAGCCAATACAAAACCCAAAAGAAAAATCTTACTCAGAAATAAATGTAACCTAACACAACTACACCAAGCTGCATTAAACTTTCAACAAACATTCTTATTAGAAAAAGACATTAACCAACCAGTCGATGACCTCTGGAATTTCATTAAAAGCCATCTTAAAAGCATTATAGAAAATCATATACCAACTAAATACACATCAAACAAAATAAATAAATGCTGGTTTAATAATAGACTAAAGAAGCTTTGTAAACAGAAGGAAAACCTATATAGAAAATTTAAAGAAACCAAGGCAGAAAGAGTTTACAAAAAGTATATAAAAATTAAACACCTAACCCAAAAAGTAAGCAGACAGCTGCATAGTGAATACATAAACAATGTAATATCTAAAGATAACAACAAAAACCTATGGTCATACATTAAGTCTAAGAAAATGGAAACAACAGGCATAGCGCCATTAAAAGATGAACATAACATAATACATAATGATAATGAAACTAAAGCAAACATCCTAAAAAATACTTTGCATCAGCATTCTCAGCCCCAGGAGACAAAGACATATTTCTTAATTTGAACCAAGTAGACAACATAGAAGATATAGTAGTACAAGAAAATGGAATTCAAAAACTATTAGCCAACACCAAACCAAATAAAGCGTCTGGACCTGATGGTATTCCAGCTAGATTACTCAAAGAACTAAGCAATGAGCTAGCCCCAGTGTTCAAAATACTCTTTCAGGCATCGCTTAACCAGGGCAGAGTACCAAAGGACTGGAAAGAAGCTAATGTCACCCCCCTATTTAAAAAAGGAGAAAAATCTGATCCAGGAAACTACAGACCAGTATCACTTACCAGCATCACATGTAAAATACTAGAACACATAATATGTAGCAACATCATAAACCACTTAGACAAACATAATGTCCTCACCCATACCAACATAGCTTTAGGAAATATAGATCATATGAAACACAACTAATAGGACTAATTGATGATTTTTCAAAAGGTTTAGATAATAGTGAACTAATAGATGCTATCTTACTAGATTTTTCCAAGGCTTTTGACAAAGTTCACCACCATAGTTTGCTTAAAAAATTAAAATATTTCGGCATTAATGGTCCACTGCATCAGTGGATTAAAGATTTTCTGATAGGGAGAGAACAAACTGTATTAATAAATGGCTCTAAATCAACACCAATAACAGTAAACTCAGGTGTACCTCAAGGAACAGTCTTGGGTCCACTACTATTTTTAATTTACATAAATGATTTACCAAATTGTATTAGTTCAGGAACAAAAGTCAGATTGCATAATATATAGAACAATAAAAACATCACAAGACACAGATATTTTACTAAGAGAATTAGATGAATTACAGAAATGGGAATCAAATTGGAGCATGTCTTTCCACCCAGAAAAATGTCAGTTGTTAAGAGTAACAAAAAAACTAAAACAAATTAATTCCACTTATCTTATTCATGGCAAACCAGTAACACAGACTAAAAACGCAAAATACCTAGGTGTTATAATAAATGAAAAACTGTCATGGAATCCACATATTGATGAAACTATAAAAAAATCCAACAAAGCATTAGGGTTTATTAAAAGAAATTTCTATAAATCAAATAAGAACATAAAACTAAAATGTTATTTAACCTTCGTTAGGCCAATAATAGAATATGCATCCACCGTTTAGGACCCCTCAACTCAAGAAAACATTAAGAAACTGGAACAAACACAAAATAGAGCAGTGAGATTCATAACAAACGAATATTCACATTTGACTAGAGTAACACCATTAGTAAAATCACTAAATTTAGAAAGCCTTCAGGACAGAAGACTCAAAAGTAAAGTAGCAATTATACATAAAACACTGAACCATAATCTTCAAATACAAAAACAAAATTTAATAAAATACTCTGAAAGACACAAAAATAAAGGCACATTCCTCGTCCCATATGCTAGGACAAATTTGTATAAATACTCCCTTCTTCCCTAGTGCTATTAGAGCATGGAATGGGTTGCCTGAGCTAGTCAGGAAAACCAGTGACTTGGCAGAATTTAAGTCATTGGTTAATATGCATGACTAAATGCATGATGCGTAGGACGTAATCATCTTCTTTTTTGAAGTAACGTCTGTATTATATAAGATAAGATACGGTACGTACCCTTTAGTTTTTACTTAATATAACAAGTGGACGTCTAAGAGGGACAGTTCGTAGAATTATAACTATTTTTGTATATGTGTATGATATACGGAAAGCATTCGCAGGGGCCGCCTTCTTACCAAATTTAATGTATCTACCTTTAAGAAGATCCAATTAGGCTTTGACATTATGGACTTGAGAACGGGCCATCCTTAAGATAGACTCTTGCATTACTCTTATTAGTGGACTTTCTGAAGTTGTATTCAGTGACTTACTGTATGTGTTTATATTGAGTGTCTAACTTTCTGCATAATACTTCAGACTTCACATTTGATGGGATTTTTCAATCGTCTTGCTGATAAACAATAATTTCTTTTAGATTCTAACCCACACAATGTTGAATACCTTTAAAATAAAAGCACAAAGCGATGTCAGTGTGCTGGCCATGAAATCTTTAGGTGAACTCTTACCGTACACATTTGTTTCGCATTCCTTACTAAAATAGAGTGAACGACCCATTGTACTAGAAAGTTCTGTGTGACATCATCACTAAATGCTGACCTTCAAGCCGTCAGTCACTATGTTCTGTCTCCACTTCCCTAGTCTTCAGATCACTTGGCCGGGGGGGGGGGGGGAAATGAGAGTTGACTGTGTGAGTGAGGAATTGTTTTTAGAAGTTTTCTTTGACGCATTTTCTACACATTTTCTGATACATTTCATGTCTAACTCATTTCATGTCTAACTCATTTCATGTCTAACTCATTTCATGTCTAACTCATTTCATGTCTAACTTATTTCATGTCTAACTCATTTCATGTCTAACTCATTTCATGTTGTTGATTTCTAAATTGAATTCTGAAAATAGTTTTTTTTAATACTTCTTATATTTGTCTTTCTCTCTCTCTCTTTCTGTGTGTGTGTGTATGTGTGTGTGCGTGCGTGCGTGTGTGTGTGTGTCAGTAGCTGATAGCGTTGACAGTATACTTCCAAAGAGAACATGTACAAGGTGAACAAGATGTCTGCATCTAGTCACTTCACTTCTGTGTGATTTGTCTGTTCTCTTTTTGTAGAACGCTGTTTGTTTTTTTAAATTGAAACATTGCACTTCCTAACATACCTCCACTAAGGATCAATAAAGCATTCTTAATCTCTTTCTTTTAACTTAATAATACAGAGACACTAATCTTCGAACTCGAAGCCTTATTATTATTACAGAGACAAGAACTATTCAATATCAAAGAATATCAAAGAAAGGGTGTATCTAATCTTATCTTATATAATACAGACATTACTTCAAAAAAGAAGATAATTACGTCCTACGCGTCATGCATTTAGTCGTGCATATTAACCAATGACTTAAATTCTGCCAAGTCACTGGTTTTCCTGCATTCAGGACAGAAGACTCAAAAGTAAAGTAGCAATTATACATAAAACACTGAACCATAATCTTCAAATACAAAACCAAAATGTAATAAAAACTCAGAAAGACACAAAAATAAAGGCACATTCCTCGTCCCGTATGCTAGGACAAATTTGTACAAATACTCCTTCTTCCTTAGTGCTATTAGAGCATGGAATGAGTTGCCTGAGCTAGCCAGTTGCATATATTTGTTTTTTTGTTTACATTTTCTTTCATTACACACTTCGTGCTTGTTACTGGTGTTCTATGGGAGTGCACTATTCAGTGTAACAGATGAACACTTTATTTTTTACTTTACAGTGTTGGCTTAAAACTTCTTTTAATTCATTGTTTATTTGCTAGAATAGTTTTACAATATATTTAGTGAATTTTGTTCTGTAAGATAATCATTTTACTTTCTTTGTTTTATTTTGTGTATTGTCTTTCTTTAACTAGTTGTCAAGTTATAAATCTACAATCTGTCCTCTCATCACGATAGATCTACAATCTGTCCTCTCATCACGATAGATCTACAATCTGTCCTCTCATCACGATAGATCTACAATCTGTCCTCTCATCACGATAGATCTACAATCTGTCCTCTCATCACGATAGATCTACAATCTGTCCTCTCATCACGATAGATCTACAATCTGTCCTCTCATCACGATAGATCTACAATCTGTCCTCTCATCACGATAGATCTACAATCTGTCCTCTCATCAAGATAAGTCTACAATCTGTCCTCTCATCAACATAGATCTACAATCTGCCTCTCATCAAGATAGATCTACAATCTGTCCTATCATCAAGATAGATCTACAATCTGTCCTCTCATCAACATAGATCTACAATCTGCCTCTCATCAAGATAGATCTACAATCTGTCCTATCATCAAGATAGATCTACAATCTGTCCTCTCATCAAGATACATCTACAATCTGTCCTCTCATCAAGATAGATCTACAATCTGTCCTCTCATCAAGATACATCTACAATCTGTCCTCTCATCAAGTAGATCTACAATCTGTCCTCTCATCAAGATACGTCTACAATCTGTCCTCTCATCAACATAGATCTACAATCTGCCTCTCATCAAGATAGATCTACAATCTGTCCTCTCATCAAGTAGATCTACAATCTGTCCTCTCATCAAGATACATCTACAATCTGTCCTTTCATCAAGATACATCTACAATCTGTCCTCTCATCAAGATACATCTACAATCTGTCCTCTCATCAAGATACATCTACAATCTGTCCTCTCATTTATTTCATATCATCGACTCAAGACGTTCAATAGAAATCTTCAGTCCGGGCGGCATCTTGTAGTGGCTGCTAACAGGACATCTTGTAGTGGCTGCTAACAGCACTTCTACCACCAAAGTTTCTCTTGGAGCTTACGGCGAGAGTTTATAGTAAGGGGTGGGAGCGGGAATTGAGCGTGAGTTCACGCAGTGTCTATAGTGCCGGCGTGTGAGCAGCGCTCTAGTGAGAAAGTGAAAGTAGAAACTCTCAATTTAGTCTTCGCGTTAGATGTGAGTGGACATTCAACTGGATATTTACAGAGCTGTGGACTTCTTTTTCGTGTTGTGTGCTTGTTATGGTATCGCTATAATTCTGCGCTTTAGTCTGTTCATATTTAGAGTTTGGACTAAATAAAAAAAAAAAGTTTTGGGCTATTATTAAGATTGATTATATTTGTTGTTTGTTTTTACTTTTTTTTAATTTGTTGCTTTTCCTCTTAGTTTTGTTCAAATCTTTTTTTTTTCACTGGATTTTTTGTTTCAAACGAGATTTGCAATCATTTCATTGGCTGTGCTCATCTGTGGGATGTAGTCGTCTAAAACGTCAAGCAATGTATTTGCTTTCGACCAAAGCTTTTTCCCTTAAAAAATATGTTAAAATGTGCTTGTTGAAAAAAGCCTAAACATTGCTTGTTGTGTTCTGGAAAGTAAACAAGTCCTTTGCTGTTCTGTAGAATGCTATTACAGTTTAAACTTTTGACGGCTTGAACATTTTGGCTGTTTTTTTAAATATTATTTTGTTTATTTTAACTTTTGTTTTCACATTTTAATTATGAAGGCAAATCTGATGAAGTTAGAAGTCTATTGATAAAAGGTTTTAAAATGCAATGCAGACATTTCCATGAGGCTATCTGTACAGTTTGACATATCGCTGGATAGACGTAATTAACTTTTCAGAAAGAATTAGTTAAAAACTGTAGAAACAATGTTGGAATGTTCTGGGTTTTTTTTTTCCTTAGTACACCATTGCACTGGAATAGTCGTTGATACTATCTTAATTATTGGCTGAAGAGGGTGAGATGGTCTGTGTCAGAGATGCCAGTCAGGCAGTTAGTCAGAGATGTCAGATAGTTAGTCAAGCGATTGCTGTTGAAGGTCAATGACGAAGGTAGCATCCCCGAAACGTAATGCGGGCAAGTGAGGAGGAAAGTGTAGGGGCGGGGGTCAGATCTACTGATGATAAAGTCGTGTGGTTGATATTTACAGAAATGCACCGAAGAGCGGCAGAGGCCCAGCCCCTCCCACATTATAGGGTCCCCATCTTAGAGCCCAGCCTTTGGTTCTTACCTGCCTCAACGGTCATGTCACTTTGACATTAGCTCTACGCGAGTTTCCGTGTATTTATGTGTTGCCCTGTACATCCCACAAGCCGTTGTTTAGATATGCCTGCAAGAAGATCGCGGATTAGTCACAATATGGGTGGCTCCCTCTACAACTTGTTTAGACAACTTTTTAGGCTGGTTAGACTTGTGGATTTTCCTGAGTTATTTTTTTTCCGCTGTTCTTTTTTATTTTTATTTGAAATGTTTCTTTTGTTCAAATAAGTCTCAATCATTCTTTACTTTTTTTATTATTATTTTGTAATCCATTTCCATCTTGATATCTTATCACACGACCTTTGACATTTTGTTTTATCTCATTTAAAACTTTTTTTTGCGTTTTTCTTTTTTTTTTTTCTCTCGCTAGTTTATTGGGTAAAAAAAAATCAAGGTAGCAGCAGTTCAAGATTTAATGATCCACCATAAAAAAAAACATTTTTTTTTGGAAAGTCAATAGGCATTGTGGGAATTCATTTATAAACTACCCCATGGATTTTTAAAAACCTTTTTAAAACTTAACAAATGGAAACAGTTTTCTCTTTGTAACGAAGATGAGTCAACAGTAAGTATAACATTTCAGAGTGCACACTCATTTAAGTGTATCCTTGCACAACCAGTGATAACATCTCACAATTCATGTTGTCAACCAAATATAGCACCCCGCTAGTCATGTATCTTACGAGGGATAGCATTCTTCAAGTCTTGTCATTTGTTAATAGCAGGAATTTATTCGCTAATTGTATTACTTGTTATAACAAACAACTCGAAATAGCCCCAAACCATGCATGTTTATTAATATCGACAAGTCAAGGCTGATATGTTCACAATCGCGAAAGGAAACAAGTAAAAGCCATATCCGATCATTTTCTTTTAAGATTTCGACCAGAATCTAAATTTAACATTAAGAAGAGACGGTAAGACGTCGGCCATATTTTGTTACGATTAACCCGTAAATCATAAAAGAATGATTATAAAAACAAACTTTTTGCTCCTTTGTTTTGATGCAGGGATGCGAAATCTTTGGAATATTGGAATTTTTGTTGTATTTAGAGTTTTGAAACTGAAAATTTCTGGTTTTGTTTTGGGTGAAGAGCGACTTCAAAGATACTTAACAATTGTTTAATTGGTACTCTATTGGTAGAGATAGCATTTTTTTTTAAATGAGCGCTTGAAAATCGTCTCGTTGATCAGTCTTTGTCTTTCTAGGGCCCAAAGTAGGTTCTGTTAAGAGTTGTTTTATTTTTATGAGGCGCTGTCAGAAGTATTTTATGCTAAAACTATACCGGAGAATTATTGTGCTGATTAACACCTTTCTGTTTAGTTTTCATTTCAACATTGAATTCTCCCTTTCCAGTCTTATAACAACTTGACCTTTTAACTAAAGGTTTTGTTTTTATTATTCTGAAATATTTCTTTTATTGACTACAAGAAAACCATTAGATCATTAGGTTGTGAGCGTAGCGAGCATTAGGTTGTAGCGTAGCGAGTATAAGGTTCAACCTATCGTTCGACTTTCTGACTCATAACATTGCCGGTTTTGTGAGAGCTGTGGGGGAGGGAGAGAGCTGGCAGGAGATTAAACTTTGTATTAAATGAACACCAGCTTTTATCTTTCCTCCATGAGGGGGCATCCACTTCCGCCGTCACGATATCAACATTTTTACGTTCTTTCTAAAACTCGTAAATTACTCCCCCCCCCCCCCCCCCCCCCCCAATACAGCCTGGCAACTATTTTGTCTTTCGTTTCGTGAGCATAAAATGGAAGACATGTGTTTTATTGACTTTAAGCTATCAGCATGCTCGGGGAGTAGAAGTGTGAGTGTGGAAGTCATTAAGTCAGATTACCACGTCAGGAAGTAGTATGCTCACTACATAAAGCTGAGAACTATACACACGACGTGTCCGTTTTGTGACATTGCTCTTCTATCGAATCGTTTTGTGCAACGTTTGAGATTCCTACACTAGGACCCTCTCTACATTATATGGGCATGGTTTCTATTTTTGGTTTGGATTAAGTAAAAGCGAGGTTGTTGTGACCTAACGCTAGTTCACCTTCACTGAAGATTTCTAATCTTAAGATGCCAGGCATTCACGTTTCGTCCAAGTGAAAGTTTAACTCAAGTCTTGACTGTCATGAGATTTCCGTATCTGTTAAACTGACCAGAATCTTAGCTGGATCCTGGCGGGAGGTTATGGCTTCATCTTCCTTGAGCTTCATGCGAAACATTTTTTGTAGTAACTGGGATTGTCACCCGGTAATGAATGCGCTGAAAAATGTGTTGGCTTTTTCTCCATAAGTCTGTTAGTAATTGCTTCCGTTTGTTTGCCATCGACGTCTCAGTTATCCACCATTTCCTGCCAGCTATGATTAAGTTTTACTCTTGTACTTTGTGACACGAATCTTGTTTCTCCTGATGTAGACACATGTCATAGACGACAGTCCTCATCGTTTTTTCCTAAGCTGATAATCCATGTGCGCCATTTAGAAATCACATCCATGTGCGCCGTTTAGAGCTTAATTGTTTGGTTGTCCAAGTTTGGGGCGCTCTTATAGAAGAGTATTACGTCCTAGCTGAAACCTCTTCTACTGGACGACAGGAGACCCGGGCAGTTTCGAAGTCGGGATCATCATGATTACAGTCCGAAGGGCCTTACGACCAGGCTGTCCCTGTGTCTACAAAGATGGCATAGATTTACCACGGAGTTGGTATTAGTCTTTTTGTTTTCAAGTTGCTACGTTGCACGCGCCTTTAATTTACTACAAACTAACGAATAGTTATAATGTCTGATACCGCGTCTGTTTGTGTCAACTTTTAAGTCGTAATAGAACGAGGCGCGAGAAGAGCCCTCTTACCCCCCCCCCCCCCCCCGTCTTGGCCGCCAAAGTTTTTGTGTTTTTTTTTTCGTTCAGAAAATCTTATCTTGCAAGTTTTTGTTTAGAAACCAAGTCAAAACTGAATTAGACGTCATTTCAAGTTACACATTTCCCAGCTGTATGACGTGAAGTGAATACATCCTGTCATTTAGTTTGCTTTTGACGTCATTATAGCTTTGAAAACACGTTAAACGTGTCGCTTCCTTATAGAAGCTACTCAGAATCAACTACGATCAACACCATTTTAAAAAGTAACAACAAACAAATACAAAAAAAAACTGAACAAATTCAAACAGTCAAGGAATAGCGGTGTAGCTAGCGCTCGTGTGTTGGCACTCTTGACTACGTTACGATGTCTTGCAAGACATGTCATTTAATTAAATGCATGGGGAATTCAGCTTATATAGGCCTAAACTAATATTCCGTTTAGAAGTTAATGTTCTTAAAACTAGGATCTTACCTACAAATTACTCCAAAGTATTTCTCATCTGACGTAGAGCAGGGTTGGACGTCGGGAAGGTATGCTAATGTATTTGTAAAGACATTTGCTATTTCCTCCTTACCTCTACCAGTAGCACAATGGGTTGGTCCTTTTATCAACTGTTTCGGGGCTTTTGTTTCTGTTATCAAAGTTTTCATTTCGCCTTTACGTAAATGGATGATTCATTGATGATGCGTTGGACTAAATTGGATGCATGGTAACGAAGGTGAGAGGTCGGGGAATAGGCTCCATTTCTTATATATCTCTGTGTGTGTGAGAGTGTGACTAAATATAAATTAGTGCACAATAATTATAAGAAAATTTCACCGACAAGGAAGCTTTTATTATAGTTTTTTTTTAAAGTTCTGTCCCCTGTTTCTATGCTTTTAAAGTCTTTGGCCAAACACAGTTCTCTCCCTACCTCCTGCTTTAGGTCAGCTCCATTCGATAGAAAGGTCTCTGATAACGTACAACGTTTCGACAATTGCTCTACAGTCCTGGGTTTGTACGATTTTTATTTGATATTGGTGGAGGGAAGGTAGAGCGATATTAATAGAGCAAGCAAAGAGGTTTTTTTGTTGTTTACAAAAATGGATGAGCCCTTTGCTTATTTTTGCTATGCCTGTAAAGTTCAAAACATCTAATGAAGTACATTTTTGGGGGGCTCAGCGCGTGCATACTTTGGATTATTCAACTAATTTAGGGTCAAATTTTGTAAAGCTCATGGTTGCATCAAATTCTGATAAATAAACAGCTGATTCTCGCTTGAAGGACCTGCGTGACCTCATTGCACTAAACTACTACCTGTAAGTCCTCAATTACCACCACCTTCATTAGGTGTGAAACAAACTGCCATTGGAGCGCAGCGTTCAAACTCTCTTCACTTACACTGCTGTATGCGTCTTGCCCACACCTGACGAAGACCTGATCGAACTGTAAGGTGCTGATCAGATATTTGTGTCCCACCAGATGTTGGTGCCCACTGAGAGGACTGCCACTTGGTCCGCAGGCGGCGATATTTATCTGAGCATCTGCAGTCTGCATCTTACCAGCTGTTAACTGAACTCGTATACCTTGTCTCCTAAAATCTCGCATTGTTACTTTAAGTCTCGCCTTGTTTCTTAAAGTCTCGTATTGTTTCTTAAACATTTGCTTTGTTTCTTAAAACTTAGCCCAATGTCGTAAAGCCTCGCCTTGTTTATTAAAGCATCGCCTTGTTTATTAAAGCCTCAATGAGTTCAATTTCGAGAAACCTATATCCCACTGTGTATTATTATTAGTATGGTTTCGTTATGAGTTGGCATGACGTTTGTACAAGTTGACATTGAATGTTAGTGTCTTGTTATGCGCATTTCATGTTAATATGGCGTTCCCAGTAGTTTGTATACAATGTTAGCATGTGTGCGGTGTAGTACAGTAGTCAATGATTTCCTTTACGTATCCTTCACTTCAGGTTGTAGTTAAGGTTTGGCTAATGGAGGATTGTTTTGGTAACAACAGGTAGCCTACAAGTTGCAACTGTTTATAATAAAATCTTGACATTTATCTTGTCAGTGTTAGCGTGGCCTACATTGCCTGAAGACACTTGTCAGTGGTCAGTTATTTTGGAAGAGCAAGATACGGCTTGTGACTTTGTTACACACGGGACTACCATCACGTACGATTTGTGTTAGAAGATAAATCATCTAATCTCGTTGACCTACTTTGGTCAGTTTTGATATGTCACTGACCGACATCATGTCGTCATTGACATGGGAATCGTGTCACCCCCGGCTCAGTGGACACACATTCTACGGGTCAGTATGTATTCTGGACATGGCACACCTGTCATGACGTGACATTCACACCCACGTGTACACTGACACTCTACTCATGATGACGTCAGTTACCTGGATACTAACTTTTATCTTTTCCATCGTTTTTGCAGATCAAGGGGAGACAACCAGAACGTGAGTACCTAAACCTTTTTTTTGTATTTGCCTTTTTATTCAATGAAAACTTGAATTGTTTGGTTGTGTGGAACGAGCAGTTAGAGACTAATTAAAAATATTTAAAAAAAAAAACAATCTATTACGAACACGTGATTCAAAAATAAAAATTGGAACCATTTTTCTGCTACGTTCTTGTTTTGATTTGACTTAGATCTTGTATTGTATTGACTCTTATTGCAAGTTCTCTCTCAGATCTCCAGGAGTATACAATATGTAAAGCTTACTTAAAGTGACAGATTCAATATTGACATAACAGCTGTTAGAAATTTAATACAACATTCATTTCAGGAAACTAAGTTCACTAGTGGCCGGATTTAAGTACGTGGGGCAGGAGTTTTGTGAAGGCCCCTACAATTTCTCGAAAGCATTATAGAGGTCCACTTATGAATGATAATACTTCTATTGAAAAGCATACTATATTTTAGAAGAAAGAAATAGAGTTGTTATAAATTTAATCTTACTTTCCTTTTGAAACAAATATTTAATAGGCATAGTTTAGTTTTTAAAAAAAGTGTATATTTTTGAGTTTGAGGAAGGTAAGGTAGACGCAACACTTTATATACTGGTACACCGTAGTCGTAAATCCGGAGAGTTGTATTGACTTGTTCCGAGCTACAAGCCTGACACTTCTTCATCACACACGTAAATAATGCAAAACAAAAAAATGCTAGAAAAAAAAACCTTAAATTTTTTGACCATCCAAATTCGGAAATATTTTTTGTCTCTTTTGTGGAGGTCTCTTTGCTGCAGAGTCCCTAGGGCTGTAGCCTCGCCTGCCCTCCCTTAAATCCGGCCCTGGGTTCACTTAAGACATAGATCTTGCAAACCATTTCAGTAAAGTAGGTTCTTTTAAGACATACCAACAACTTTATGAAAGATGTTGAATTGGTAAAATGCCCCCCCTCCCCAAACAAACAAAAAAATATTAATTATATAAAAATATACACTGGATCGACAAAAGAACAGCTCCCTGCGGGTTGTACTATGTTGACGTGATGTATTCAAATAAATTGGACCGTCGTTTTCATTGGAGTCTCGGAGACTGACTTCTTGGAGTTTCAGCGGTTGTATTTCAGAGTTTACTATCGACACGGGACTCCATCAAACAGGATCTAGAAATTGTAGACTTACAACAAAAATTAATGGACCTCTTGACGTCACAACTCTGTGGAAAAGAACCCATGCAATCGGATTAAGGAATACAAAAAAGGATTGATTATTATGGAAATCGCTAATGTTTTGATTCATGAGAGTGATGCAGCAGTTACAATAACAGAAGGAATAGGGGCGTGGACGGGGGGGGGGGGAGAATGCAGAAGAAAAAAAAAGACAAAAAGAATAGATATTGAAAGAAACTGAAAAGGGGCATAGCGAGCATCAGACATGTGCAATCCAAAGGGTTAGTTTCGAACTCGAGAAGTTATGCAGCTGTTGGCTTGCCGTCTCACACCACAGCTGCATATCTCTGATAGTCGCTTCGTTACACCGTCATCTGCTCACAGTTGCAGATGACATGCTTGTGTGGAGAAAACATGTGCTGTTGTGTCCAGGGCAGATTAAATTGTCCAGTACATAGGAGCTCTCTGAGCTACAGTTGGAAAATAAAGAAAGAAACAAATGGCTCACTTCTAATGGCTCACTTCTAAAAGTATGGCTCCATGAGCATAGCCCTGAGCTAAGAGCATGGTTCACCTCTGCTGTAAAGGTATAGATCGCCTGATAGATCGTCGCAAATCTCTCAAAGTATGGCTCCATGAGCATGTTTAGTTTGTATTCACCAGTTTCCATGGTTTGCTAGATTATTCCCAACTAGTCGACCGGCGGCGTAGCATACGACGCTATTTTGTAGGCCACTGCAACCTATGCGATCGCAGTGGGCCCCGCACATTTATAGGACCCGCGCTAATTCAAGGTGTATAAATTATTAGATTAAACCATTTTAAAACTTAAAACAGATTTCCCGCAATGCAAAAGATACGAAAAAGTCCTTAAAATATACGGAATATATAGACAAAAATTGTCATTTTGGGGTGTCATTTAATATGGAAAACGCCAATCCTACGCGCGATAATAAAAACGGCATTATGCATTAGCCGTAATTATGTAATCTGGTGAAAGAAGCTTCTCGCGCCTCAAACTAATGAAGAATTACTTAAGGTCAACAATTCTCAAAGATAGATTGAAACATTTAGTAATTCTTGCTATTGAGCGTGATCTATGTAGGAAACAGAATTATTATGATATACTGTATGACTTTGATACACGCAAGTCTCGTAAAGTAATTCTGTACCTAGTAAAGAATGAATAAAATGCAAAGAATTTATTTTCTAATACAAACTCTTAAATTTCACTTACTATCTCTACTTATTTCACTACCCAAACTTGGCCCCGCGAAATCCGTTTTGCATAGGGCCCCACAATAATTAAGTCCGGCCCTGCTATTTAGTAACGGGTGAATATAAATAGTAGATTAGTTGTTCACTTTCCATGACTTCTTGGTCCCAATGTTTAAGTTCGGTGCTGCTATTTAGTGTTTGTAAAATGTTTTACATGTTTCGGATGTTCCTTCAGAGTTGAAGGACGAAGGGGGATGGGAGCTGGCAGGGTTTGATAAATCCAAACGACAGTCCAACAGGCAGCCATCCGTAGTGACCGGTGAATACTTGTTCTCCCCCCCCCCTTTTCTTGTTTTTTCGTGGGGTGACTATCCGCAGAAATAAGAGAGAGATCTTTCCTTTACTTCTTCTTCTCGTCCAAACTCTTGAGCGACGAAGATAATTATATATATTGTTACGAATCTCACTATCCAGGCTCTCTGCAAACTGCACCATACACCACCAACTTAAAGAACTTGACAACTCAGGGCTCCAAAGTAACGTAACACTTTAATAGTTGAATAAATAACAGCCAATACTGTACAATTGGCAACACGTACACTGTACAAATATCTCTCCGATAACACCGTACCGCCGTATCAACTCTTGCACTGGCCTCTCCGTCTCGTTCCGGGCTTGCACTGGGTTCAACAGTTCAGGACTGACTTCACACACTAGGCTCGTTGTGTCGGACTCGATCGCAGACCAAGATCAAGACGCCAGTCCTCTCAACTGTACTTGACAGTACTCCGCACTGAACCGTCGTAATGCTCCGTACAGAACCACACCGTTGAACTGTGCTGTAGTTGACCGTGTTCTGAGCCCCTGTCGTGAACCGTCTTGACTGCGACACCTCCGCTCTTATATAGGGTCCCTACTGGCCTTCTCGAACCGGACAGAACGCCGCTCGACGTTTCTAGGTGGTCAGATGACTACAACTCTCGTGACGCTCCTGAGCTCTGTTCACGACGTCGATCCTTCCCGAACCATCATGTTGACGCTCGTCTCGGCCGACCGTCGTAACTCGTCACGGTTGACCGCTCGTCTAGCGCTGGCCTGGGGCGATTTGCGTCGGCTGACTACACACACACCACTACCCCCATTTGTGCCACCACCAGGTTTATAACAATATATATATTGTTTTGTTAGTTCAATCATTGGTTTAAATACTGATGTAGTAGTTTCTCTCTCTCTCTCTCTCTGCCTCATTGGTTCTTTCTCCCTCCCTACCTCAACTTTTCCTCTATCTTTTCTTCTCCTTTATGTTTTTTTCAACATCTCTATTTATCTCCGTGACTTTTTATCTCTCCCCCCCCCCATCAGCATATCATTCACGCCTTCACGCGCAGGTGTTAACGACAAGTGAGTGTAATTATTACAGCCTTAATAGAAGAGATAAAAAGTCTGTCGAGTTTCCCTCTTGTGTAAGAAGTTTTGGGGAGGATGTGGAAGTGGGAAGTGTGATAACGAAAGAATTTAGCCAGGATTAGGTTCAAGTCTGGACACAAACTGGCTAGAAAGTCGCGGGGGCCCACCGAGTTCCTTTTCAAATTTGTGTACCCAAACCTAATTCGTTGAGGTCGTGAGGAACTAAAAGCCAAATGAATGCACTACCTTGAAGCACTAGATGTCACGTGGTTGGATTGAAACCGGTGCAGAAAACGTTTGGGTGAGAGAAGAAGGGGAAATAGTGAAAAGGTCAAGATGTAATAGCCAGTGTAAAGTCGAGGTCAACATGATAGCCAGTGTAATTTCAAGGTCAACATGATAGCCAGTGTAATGTCGATGTCAACATAATAGCCAGTGTAATGTGGTGGTCAACTTGATAGCCAGTGCTGACTTGCACTAAATGTGTGAGCTTACACCTGCTAACTAATCCACTTACCACGGAAACCAATTACTGTATTTTCGCATTTATACCCCGCACAAACAGAATAGGAAAGGCAATGAGAGCTGGGCAACTTACATGCGTTAAGAACACAGATTAAATAGCTTCCACTTACGCTGCCTGCGACGGCATAATGTGCATCTCCTGGAGGGATCATGTAAATCTAAATTGTGATTTAAGTGTGAATTTAACTTTAAAATATTGCTTCGTTTAATATGTTTAATAATTTAGCCCAAAAAAAACCCCAATAAAAACAGGTGTTCAAATTAGGAAATAGCTTTTTTTTAAATCATTAACGTTCCATTGATCTGAACCAGCTCACTGTAATTGACATACTCTAATTGACAACGCATGACAGAAGAGAGAACGTTATAAGCTGTTAGTGTACTAAAAAAAAATAGTAAAGTTTCCCTTTCAGACCTTGTGGTCTATAGGGCAGATGATGTAAAGGTCATCTGATTCTGTGGCCTACGGTTAACGAGGGTGTCATGTGGCCAGAACAACGACCAACCGCCTTTACTTTTCCCCAACTGATGTCAGGTACCCATTAGAGCTGGGTAGACTCAGAGGCGCCCAAGGATCCCGAAATAAAATTCCCAGTCTTCACCAGGATTCGAACCCGGGACCCCGGGTTTAGAAGCCAAGCGCTTTACCGCTCAGCCATCGCGCCTCCTGTTAGTGTACTAGTGCACGACTAATCGCCATTATAAAATGTTCTAATACTTACATTTTTAACACTAATTAACATTAGAAGATGCTCTAATACAGCGGTTCTCAACCTTTTACGTTCGGCGACCCCTTTTTACCATCCCCCACTCTGCCGCGACCCCCCCCCCCCACAGCAATAGAAGAATAGACATAATCAATCCTTATTTTCGATGGTCTTAGGCGACCCCTGGCAAATCGTCAATCGACCCCCAAAGCGGTTGCGACCCACAGGTTGAGAACCCCTGCTCTAATGGATGTGTATCTGGGATTGGCCACTCTAGACACATTAGAAGTTGGTCTCACTAGACGTAGAAAAAAAGTCACAGCTGTCTTGCTGTGACTTCTTTTTTTTTTAAAGATCTCATTTAAGTAAACGAGATTATTGAACGTAGTGTTTTTAGATGTTCCTAAAAGGGGCGGGGAAGGGGAGATAAGTTTTACATATGGAATCTTCTTGCTTTCATTTCTTCAAAGACGCGTTCTCTCCCCTCATTGCCAGACGTGAGGATGGAGCTTTCTAAAGAGATTCTTTTTACTTTTAAGTCACCTGAGCATCGATCGACTGGGTTAATGGTGGCACAGATTGATAGTTCCAGGTTAAACAGAAGACATTAGAAGACTCTCGGGGGAGAGGGGGTGAACGACACCGGTCTGCTATAAGTAATAATTATATTTTGTAGTGTTCAGGTACATACAGCAAGGGAATTTTGAATTGAATTTGGACCATTGATTTGAAATGTACATTTATAAGGTTGAAGGACGGTAACTGATTGAGTTTCTGTGAACATACAATTTGAACAGGAAAACATGCAGACAACGTTAACGTTGTTTTGTAGAGTTCAAAAACAAACAGAAACATTTTTATTCAAGGTGGATGTTTATTTTTTTTTTCACTTCTATTTTGCGCTCTTACTAGAAGGTGGAATAAAGCACTATATTCATTTGTGTAACATACCAAATTTTTATCTGAGTTCTATTTCTCATAATGACAACTTATACTTTGGCACAATCATAATAATCTAAAATCACCGAAAAATGCAATCTCTTCAAAATGAGGTGTAAACAATTTCAAATTTTATATTATATAACAAGAAGGTAACAAATATAGTTTTATTAGAAACACAAACTCAGAATCGGCCCACGTGTCCAGTAAAATGTCTTCTGCGACATGTTTAAAAGACTAACATTTGTCACTGGAATGTGCAATAATAAGTTCCCCCTTTGCGATCTAGAAGGCAGATGACATTAAGGTCATCTGTTTCTTTGGCCAACGGTTAACGAGCAGGGTGTCATGTGGCCAGTACAACGACCTTTACTTTCCCCAACATGCATCCATTGGAGCTGGCTAGACTCAAGGGCGCCTTAAAAATCTTGAAAAATACTAGTCTTCATCAAGATTCGAACCCAGGACCCCAGGTTAAGATGCCAAGCGCTTAACCACTCAGCCCCAATCGAGTAATAATAATAAATAAATAATGAATTTCAATATGACAACACAAGTTAATAAGTTCGGTGAAGAGAGAGAGAGATTATAGGGTGAGAACATTTCTGATAACATCAAACAGTTTTTGTGTATGTTCAATTATAATGTCAGCCAGGGCCGGATATATTCAATTAAATATAAAAATTATTATATCTGTAATTAACCTACAATTAATTAAACTTATTTTTTCATTTAAATCTTTAAAAGAGGTGACTTTATGTGACTTGGCTCGATCAAAGTCTGTTGATTTCTCAAATTGAAATTAGATCTCTATTTTCTATATCCATGATCTCTATTTTCTGTACCGGTATCTATGATCTCTTTTTTGCTATGTCGGTGGTCTCTAGTTTCTATATCTATAATCTCTAGTTTCTATGTCTATAATCTCTAGTTTCTATATCTATAATCTCTAGTTTCTATGTCTATAATCTCTAGTTTCTATGTCTATAATCTCTAGTTTCTATGTCTATAATCTCTAGTTTCTATATCTATAATCTCTAGTTTCTATGTCTATAATCTCTAGTTTCTATGTCTATGGTCTCTAGTTTTAATGTCTATAATCTCTAGTTTCTATGTCTATAATCTCTAGTTTCTATATCTATAATCTCTAGTTTCTATGTCTATAATCTCTAGTTTCTATGTCTATAATCTCTAGTTTCTATGTCTATAATCTCTAGTTTCTATATCTATAATCTCTAGTTTCTATGTCTATAATCTCTAGTTTCTATGTCTATAATCTCTAGTTTCTATGTCTATAATCTCTAGTTTCTATATCTATAATCTCTAGTTTCTATGTCTATAATCTCTAGTTTCTATGTCTATGGTCTCTAGTTTCAATGTCTATAATCTCTAGTTTCTATGTCTATAATCTCTAGTTTCTATATCTATAATCTCTAGTTTCTATGTCTATAATCTCTAGTTTCTATGTCTATGGTCTCTAGTTTCAATGTCTATAATCTCTAGTTTCTATGTCTATAATCTCTAGTTTCTATGTCTATAAGCTCTAGTTTCTTTGTCTATAATTTCTAGTTTCTTTGTCTATAATCTCTAGTTTCTATGTCTATGATCTCTTTTTTGCTATGTCTATAATCTCTAGTTTCTATGTCTATAATCTCTTGTTTCTATGTCTATAATCTCTAGTTTCTATGTCTAGAATCTCTAGTTTCTATGTCTATGGTCTCTTATTTTCTATGTCTATGGTCTCTAGTTTCAATGTCTATAATCTCTAGTTTCTATGTCTATGATCTCTTCCAGGGCAGGTCCTACAGTTGCGGGGACCTTTGCGAAATGGATTTCGCGGGGCCCAGTCTGGATAGGGATAAGGATACTAAGTAAAAATTAAGATTTTGTATTAGAAAATAAATTCGTCTTTGCATTTTATTCATACATTACTAAGTACAAAATCACTGTCAAATTAACTTTACGAACCATCTACAGTAGATAGTTATTTTCCAACAAAAAGCCTTTTGAACTTACTATCGACTAGCCAAATACTGCTTTTTTTTTTTTTTTTTTTGAAGAGGTCAAGATAGATTTAGATCAATATTTATCTGCCAGTGACTCTTATTAAACTAAATTAAGTATTTGAATTATTTGTTTTGGTTAAAATACGCCTTATTATTTATTACATTTCATTAAAGGAAAGCTGACAAAGCCGTTTTTTTAATCGCGAGTAGGATTGGAGCTTTCCATATTGAATGACGCCCCGAAATGACAATTTTGTTTGTTTTTAAAAAGATTTGCAGAGTTTTCAGATTTTAATAATTTCAGGAGATTTTCTTGACTTTTTTTTTTGTATTTTGCAATTTCAAGAGATTTTCAGGAACTCTTTAATAATAAGTTAAAATGGTTTAATTTAATAATTTACACCTTGAATTCGCGCGTGGCCTATGAAAGTGCGGGGCCCACTGCGGCCGCATAGGTTGCAGTGGCCTAAGACCGGACCTTATCTCCTCTATATCTATAATCTCTATTATTATTACTAACAAGATGGTTGCGTGCTATGTGATTTGAATTTTGTCCTTTACGTTTTCAGCCAGCGAGAATGCGTTCCTTACCAAGGTCATGTTTGTGGCGAGTTCCTCAGAGGGAAGACTGTCTTGCAGGATGGGAACTGGGAAGAACACGAGCAGTACCTCTTGAACGTCACCAGAGAGATGGAGGAGGATGGGGTGAACATGTTTTGTTTACATCCCGCCTTGAGGTTGCTATGCAACCAGATGTTTCCTAACTGCACAGACAATACAACCGAGCCTTGGAGCGTTTGTCAGTAAGTAGACCGCCGCTCGAGATATTTTCTCTGGACACCCCCTTTGCCTCTCTCTCTTCACTCTCTTGCACAACTCTTCTCTCTCTCTCTCTTTCTTACCCCATTCTCTCTCTCTTCCCTCTCTTTCACACCCCATTCTCTCTCTCGCTCTCTCTCTCTTTCTTCACTCTCTTGCACATCCATTTCTCCCTCTCACATCTCTCTTCACTCTCATATTCCTCTCCATTTTTTTTTCAATTTATATTTTCTGTTGCTCTCCATCCCTCCCTCCATTTCCCCTCTCCCCTCTTTCATTTCGTCTGTCTGTCTGTCTTTGACATACTCTCTCTTTCCAATGGTATCCTGTATGACCGAGTCTCCATTCCAAGAAAGTGAAAGTGACTTTAAAGTTAGTCTCTTTCTTTTCAAATGTGACCAGTTTCTATGTAGTCTGCAGTTGTTCATATGTTTTATCTACCACGTCAACCTTTAACAAACTAACTCTTGCTAATAATTAACCACTTACAGTCGTTGAAACTCGTGATTGTGTCCCCTCCTATTAACTAGTTAATCTGTTCTTCGGGGTTATCTCCCACGGGCAGCATGTTTTTTTTAAAGCACTCTTGGGTTACTGCCCTTTGATGATCCCCTCCTACCGTCATGACGCCAACGCAGGAACTGTAATGACCCAAAACAGAGCATGTGAAATTGCGTGAAGTCGTTATGCCAGACACAACAGCTGACTTCTGGCCATAGCTTCTCTCTGGAGAGGTGGAGGGAAAATAAAATGTCAGCGTGACATAAGAATCAAGGTTGCTCCCCCTCCCCAATTTTTAACATAAAAAAAAGTCGGCCATATTGTTTGTAATCACTTGTATGCCAATGAGTAGGAGTTAGAAAGGCAGAGTGGGCTGCAAGGAATACTTCTTAATGCAGAACAAGTTTTGACATTTCTAGAAAGTCGAAGACGGACTTCAAAGCTACTTGTGACGAAAGGGGGGGGGGGGGGCGAGCTTGTTTTGACGCCAACAAATGTGAGCAGACAAACACAGGTCAGAGCTGGAGGAAGTGAACTAGGGGGCTGAGAAAACAACCTGTGTGCATGCGCTGCTAAGTTTTTGTTCTAATCCAGTGGTAACGAAATATTATAAAAGAAAAGAATTATTCTAATGTGGTTTGCTTTTGTCAGTATATCTGTCTCACGATATGAGAACTGTCGTGTTTTACTGACGTCTCTGTCACAGAGAATGAGAACTGTTGTGTTTTACTGACGTCTCTGTCACAGAAAATGAGAACTGTTGTGTTTTACTGACGTCTCTGTCACAGAAAATGAGAACTGTTGTGTTTTGCTGACGTCTCTGTCACAGAAAATGAGAACTGTTGTGTTTTACTGACGTCTCTGTCACAGAAAATGAGAACTGTTGTGTTTTACTGACGTCTCTGTCACACAGAATGAGAACTGTTGTGTTTTACTGACGTCTCTGTCACACAGAATGAGAACTGTTGTGTTTTACTGTCGCACCGAATGAGAACTGTCGTGCTGTTCTTTGTTCCCACTTGAGTGCAATCCTTTAATGATCTGAAACACAATATGACTAAGCAGTGTAGTTACTTCAAGTTCATTCACCCATTACTTTAAAATAAAATTATCGAAATAACAATAGAAACATGTTTATTTTTTTAACTGATTGACTAGATCTTTCTTATCTCATTAAAAAGCAACTTCAACAAAAATTGTAACGGACATTTTTTTTTTTACTAATTGTTTTAACAATTCTAAACTTTGAACTTAAAGATTGCAATTGTGAACTTTTGGTGAAATGAAACTTATGTTACGTACATCCATACCAGACACACCCTCCTTCCTTCAGGCAAATATACCCACACACATATCCTCTGCGATATGTACACACACATATCCTCAGTGATATGTACGCACACATATCCTCTGCGATATGTACACACACATATCCTCAGTGATATATATATGTACACACACATATCCTCGGTGATATGTACACACACATCCTCATCGATATGTACACACACATCCTCATCGATATGTACACACACATCCTCATCGATATGTACACACACATCCTCATCGATATGTACACACACATCCTCATCGATATGTACACACACATCCTCATCGATATGTACACACACATCCTCATCGATATGTACACACACATATCCTCAGCAATATGTACACACACAAATTCTCAGTGATATGTACACACACATATCCTCTGTGATATGTACACACGGTGACCAGATACCTCATCATACGAAACATTTTATCATTGCATCATTTCATCATTATAGCAATTCATCATTAAGGGTTAGGGTTAGAGTTAGGGTTAACTTGCTCAGTATGTTAATTACTTAATTACACCTACATGTACTTGTGTTTGCAAAATGCACTTTATGCAATGATGAAATGTTATGGTGATGAAATGTTGCAATGATGAAATGTCTCGTATGATGAGATGTCAGGGAACCATACACACATATCCTCCTGAACATGTCCACCACATATCCTCACCAACATATCTAAACCAATAAATCCACACACGCCTTAGAGCAAATGGCTACAAATGTAACACGGGTTTTTGGTGTGGCCAAATGTTTCTTGTGTGAGTAACAGACCAAATAGGTTTTCGCCTCCGCCCTCCTAACAAAGCTTTCACGCCGCTGGTGTTTTGGTCGAATTTAAATAACAGTCTACAGGTGTCTGATCAAGGAAACATCTGCTCTGGGCTAATATTAGAAACATGTGTTGCGTATTATTGAAAACATGAGGTCAGTCGCGTGCTGAAATAACTGATAGCTTTGATTTGATCCTATTAGCCCCTCCTCAATCATGTCCAAATAAAACGTAGCCATTCATAAGTAAAGTAAAAATCATTTTTCATCTGTCTCGCCGGGTGCAGATAACATTTTCTGTTTTAGCATTGATATGTTACAAGACAAACTGACAGTTATAAGCTCTATAATAAGCAGTTGCAATAAAAAAAACCTAGTATAACACCTTTAGTAAAATCACTCAATTTGGAAAGCCTTCTGGATAGAAGACTCAAAAGTAAAGTAGCAATTATACATAAAACACTGAACCATAATCTTCAAATACAAAAACAAAACCTAATAAAATACTCTGAAAGACACAAAGATAAAGGCACATTCTTCGTCCCATATTTGTACAAATGCTCCTTCTTCCCTAGTGCTATTAGAGCATGGAATGGGTTGCCTGAGCTAGCCAGGAAAACCAATGACTTGGCAGAATATAGGTCATTGGTTAACATGACGCGTAGGAAGTAACCATTTGTTTTGAGGTAACGTCTGTATTTTATAAGATAAGATACAACTTTTGGAAACATCGTGTAAGTTAAATTAAGTTCGTTATAATCTAGGCGTCTATTTTTTATCTTCTGTTCTATTTCACAAAGCCATCAAATGTTTTAGCAATACGTTCAAATCAAATTTGGCCTGGAGGTCTACTCCATCTATATCTTGAACAGACACATCAGCGGGTTTTCACACTGGCATTCATGTAAGTTTGGATCTATAGGCCTATCACCAAACTTATAAACTATAATCTTCTATAAGATTCAGTAGTCTTTTAATCTTGCCATGTCTGGGTCTGTAATTCTGTATCAACAAACTAGAATTTTTATACATGCGCGTAACCAGGTTTTTGTTTCTGGTTGGGAATTGGAGCGGTGTAAAAATATTCCTTTTTTAAAAAATCTATCTTTCATTAGTTAATAACAACAAAGTCATCGCCCTTATCAAAAGTCATCAACTTAAAGGAGGAATTGTCTTGTTTTTTTTGTTCCCTTCTATTTTTGTTATTTGAAGTTGTTATAAGTCCTGTGCGTTGTGATGATCTCATTTCATTGTATGACATAACAGAGTGTAATAATATGTAATCTTAGGTCCATTCATTGTGATGTCATTTGTTGAGTACCTCAGTGACTATTAGAGGCTGTAAGACTTCTAGAGTGCAAGATTGGAACGTGGTACTGACCTGATGCCTTGCTCTGTTGAGGAATAAATGTTTGGTTAGAATTGAACATGCCATGTGACATTTTTAGGTTCCCAAACTCAACAACGTGTTTGACTTGACTAGCAGCATGGGCTTCTTAAGAGGTCTGTCAATGCGTTGAGGACAACTCTCTTACTGTAGCACTAGAGGTTGGCATCCATTCTAGCACTCTACATAGTATGTTCTAGATACATTGGGTTCACTTCCTGTGGTAGAACACGTGATTCAAAGTTGTTGATATTTACTTCTAGGTTTGAAGTTTAGAATTGTACAAACATTTAACAAAAAAAAACAACGATTTTAGTCCATGACCTTTTTTTTTTTTTTCTTAATAGCTCCCTAGTTAGATAGAAGTAAGATCTAGTCAGTCTGTTCATTACAAGAATATTTTTGTATTGTTATTTCGATAATTTTATTTTATAATATTGGCTGAATGAACTATCAGTCTTGTTTTATGTAGGTTCAGTGCCGGAGTTGGAGGTCTGGGGGCACAGGGACATTGAAGGAGGGGAAGGCCTTCATTATTTTCTTAAAAAAAGAAACTTTTTTTTTAAGTTGTTCAAAAATGTGTGGATTCCTGTGGCAGTAGTTCCGCCTGATCTCCCCCAAATCTGGCCCTGAATGGATTTATTTTCCGATGCTTTGTTTTTATGTGAAAGTATTTCTCTTATAAAGGTTCCACTATCTTTATGATTTCTGGGTCACATGGGCGTAGAATTGGGGAAAGGGGGAGGGTTGAAACCAATTTGCTTCTTTATCTCCCCTTTCCTCCCGTGGTCTGCCTGGTTTGTACTACATTTCCCTCAGTCTGTATTTAGCCAGAAGATAAAAAAAAATCGTGTAGAAATATGATGCCAGAAATCTCGACTTAAACCAGATGGACGTAATGAGATTCTCCGCAGGAGTTTGTAATCCAACTCGGGGACGGCCTCAAGTCCATATTTTCTTGAACTATTCGTGGAATTAGATCAAAATACAAGTCTGGAATGAGCCTTAAGGCGAATGCAAACCTGAGTAAGAGAGAATATAAGTGCATGCCTGTGAAGGGACGCAATTAGGATTGAATGTTACTGCAGTCTTGGTTCTGTGTATGAAGGCTAGCATGATGGCGTCTTCGCTTCTTCATGGCTAGTCCACAGCGACGTTGTTTATTTGGTTTGGGGCACAAGAAGACGCTGAGTCTGGAAAGATAATATTAGCTGATCCTTGGGACTGAAGAAACAAACTTTCTTGTGCAGTTTGGATCGATTCTTTCTTGTTCAATAACGACTGTGTTTCACACACCCACTCACCGCACAACATCACACACACCCACCCACACACCCACCCACACACCACACAACATCACGCACACACACCCAGGATAGCTTACACAAAAATGTTAATATTCTACATGATCGATTTTTTTTACTTCTAGGAATTTTGTAACTGGGTAAGCCAATGAAGCTGTTTAACGACTAATCTTTGATGTTCAGTTAAACTTTACAGAACCCTGACTCTTTAATTTAGGACTAGAACAAACACACATATACACAAGTTAAAGAAACTACGAACACGATGCGTTGGGGGGGGGGGGATGGAGAACTAAAATGTTTAAACTTTAATTTAGATTCCTCTGTGACTCTACAAAGACTTGAAAGATACTCAAGGAAGGTTCAGCATACGACATCATCAGCGATCAGCTTGATTAGTGCGAAGCTGAAAAAAAACAAAAACTTCCTGATTAAAAGCTTGTTAAGGAAGAACAAAGAATGATTGGCTAAATCAAGCCTAGAGATGAAAGTGTCTGTCTGCAGACAGCATCCTGTCAGACTGTATGGAGATGAAAGACAGTATTTAATAAACATTCCTTGCGGCCAGACATTTCAAAAAGGTTGATTATCTTCTCATTTGTTTGAAAATCGGAAACGTTACCTGTGGAAGTTGGCAGACTTGAATTTAATCAACTCTATCATCTCCATCAGCAGACGACAGTTCCGTGAAAATACAAGTTTGGTCCCCTGGAGGCAGGCTGCCGAATAGTCCAAGATCCCCGCTTTTATTTTATGCTTCGATCACTTGTAAACACATTCAAGGTTTTTTGTCTTAATTGGGGGAGAGCTCAGGGATAAGAGGAGTCCAGTTGTCAGGGGGCCCAAATATTTCTGACAGAGGGCCTGCTGTACGACTCTAATTATAAACTATATCTAGAAAGTAGAGCCGGAGTAGGTTGAAGTTTCTTTCAAGGGCAGCTACAGATTTTAGATCTATAAACTTACGCAAAGGAGAAATTATATTTAAAAAGTACCCCTTTTAATGGATTTAATGGATTTTATAGTTCAAGATTGACGGTATCATGTGGCCATCATAATGACCAACTACTTTTACTTCCCAAAGAATGTCAGGAACGCATTAGAGTTGGAGCATCCTCAAATCCGGAAATTCCAGTCTTCACCATCCAGGATTCTAACTCTAGAACCCTCTGTTTGAAAGCTGAATGCTTAACCACTCATTTGTTTTAAAATATTGTATAGAAAGAAGAGAGTACATATGCAGCCTATCTTTAGCCTACCTGTAGTCCTCTATGTACCCCATCTCTATAGATTTAGTGAATGAATGTCCAACATCTTCATTCCTAGAAGAGTTTCCAACTTGATACATTTGCCTCCACAGAGAAAGCTGTCTTGCTGTAACCACACTTTTCTGTTTTAAAGAATTTGCAAAACTTGAAGAATTAAGACATGAAAAGATAACCAGAGGTCTTATGAGTCTTCCAGATTGTTTAACATTGCCAAGTAAATGGAATTCATCGCAGCAGTGTATAGATTCTGATCATCATAATCGCTCAGAAGAGAAAGTCAGAGGTATGTAGTATTTAGATAGGACAGAATGAAATCATCTTAAGCATTAGTTGAAATAGGTTTTTGGCTGTTTAATTGTAGATTTGAAAGAAGTGGGTGTCTAATCTTTTGTTACGGGTTGAAACATGATACAAAGCATAAAGTAGGTTTCATTTACTTTTAGACTAAATCTTCATGGTTAAATTCTTTGGAAACAAATGCTAAGCTAGAAATCCTCTGGGAAAGTCTACTGAATACTAGCTTTATCTTTCCAATGGACAGTATATCCTTGAAAATGATTTCAAGACATATGACAAGAGAAGAAGAAACATTAACTTCCAGAAAATCTAAATATACTTTTTGTCAGAAACTTCTGTATGGATCAAAATACTTCTAAGAATTTCACTTGAATTTGTTTACCTCAACTCTCTCTTGTCTGTCTCTAATTCTGGTACCGGTACCATTGTTGTATAGGTTATTTCTCCATCTCAGATAATTGGACATTTTGCTGAATTATTCGTTGTTGATGACAACACACAATTAAAAAATAAATTAATCAGTCAGTTAATTAATTATTGGTAATTAATAATTTTGTTTGGTATCAAACAAGGGAAAGAACCAGTATTTGACAGATGTGGCAGTATAAGTTAAATTTCCCTTTATACTTCGTTTAGAGAATTAGTTTGTTGTTGAAAAGCATGAAACTAACAATAGATAGTTTTGAAAGCACCTGAATGACTCAGTGGTTAGTGTATTCGCTTGGGGAGGCTTCAGCCTTCCAGTTTGAATTTAAGTTGTATGACTTTAAAAATATATATAAATTGCTTTTAAAAAGCTATTGAAGTAACTTACCTTCACCCAGATACCTTTTCTTTCTCCCCTTCCCCCTGCCACCAACTGATTAGCTGACAACTGATTAGACCATAGCGCAGTTAAGCAAGCTAGAAGCATGAAATGCACTAAACAAAAACAATTTTTACAAATATTTCTAATCCCAAAGATTTATGATTGTTATAATAAATATATTACAAAGTTAATTACACGGACTGATCCAAATTAAGACAATTACACTTTATATAAGCTTTGTTTTTTTTTTTAATTTCTATAATTTTCTTGCTTACTCTATATTGTAGCTAGCTTGTTAACAAGACTTTGTTCATTAGCTGTAGATGAAGCTATTAGAAAAGTCAGATGTAACTTATGGCATTGGGGGTAGTAAGGAGATAGAGTAGCCTGAGTATAATCACTTCTATCTAGTTACTGACATCAAACGGATGATATAAAAAGGTCAATGGTGATTGTGCTAGTCATACCATCTTTGAGATTGATGTAAATTGTCTGTTATTGCACAATTTCTAATTGGTCTGTGTATGTCTGTGTAAATATGATTAATTATGACCCATTGAGTAAAGAAAATTCTTTTATTCAGATGATTGTTATGTTGATAACGGACGATGGTATAATGGAACTGTCAATGTTACAATCAGTGGACGCCCTTGCCAACGATGGGAAGACAATTCTCCTCAGAATCACCAACGCTCTCCACTGCTCTTTCCAGAACTGTGGAACTCTGAAAATTATTGTCGCAATCCAGGAGGGGAGGAAACTCAGCCATGGTGCTACACAACAGACAAATTCTTCAGATGGGAAAAATGTCTTATTCAGCTTTGTCGTAAGTCATACTAAAGTATTTTTTAAAGTCATTCTAGATTGAAATAATTTTGGACTGTAACTTTACTTAAAATGAATATAGTATAAAAAAAAAGAAAAAAAAACATACCCTGCTACTGATTCTTTGCACTTTTTAAATTATGAATAAATAGGTTTTTAAAAAAAAATGAGTATAATGGGACTGTAAACTCAATTCTGAGATGAACTCCAATTGGTGACAAGGCAGGGAGACCTAGGTCTCCTGTAGTGCCCTGGTAAGGAACTCTGCTGTTTGGCGTAGTGCCTCATAGCTTCCATACAAAATTAGTGAACCACTGGAGACGTCTTCCAAGACACTCTTGCAAGACGTGCGCCACCGTCTCTTCTGATTCCCCGCAGTGTCGGCAACGGGCATCAAAATTTGGCCGGAACCAGGTGAAGTACGAACCTATGGGGCAAGTCTCGTGCGCCACTGTGCTATTGTTGTTTGTTCCGACCTTTTTAGCCTCCACCACGGGTCCTCTCGATTTGGGGTAAACTCAATTCTACTAAAGACAGCTTTGTATAAATTATAATTTTTAAATAACAATAGACATAAATTTTTAAGTCAGTTAATTCCTTAAGGCAAAATATCTTATGTATTAGTTTATTTTATTTTTTATTTAGAATCATCAATTTTTTTCCAAATTTTTAATTTTACTTTAATCGTATAATACTATTCAAAATGTTTAAAAACATAATTTTCACAGCTCATCAATTCCTTATTGCTATTTGTTGTTCTGTGTGTCTCTAGCAGTCCCTGAGGACAATGTTCCTAATGAATGGAATGAGTTCTACCTGATCATCCTTCTTCCCGTTCTTGCTGTATTTCTCTGCATCCTCATAATATCATTGGCCATGTTTTTGAAATGGAAACATCAGAAGTACAGAGCTGCTGCCCAGGATGACTTTGATGTGGATGTGGCCAATCTTCCAGTTAACATGGCTTACCATCAGGTTGGTATTAATCAGAAAACAGCTTGTTTACATAGCTAATATCTAACTAATGCTTGTCAATGAAGATTCTGGTATTTGAGTATCTGCCCAAGTTTTGACCATTGATTTTCATATCTTATCTTTAACCCATGTAAATATTACTTGGTAAAACTGTTTTAGATCCAGTGAATCATTTTGTTTTAGAAGGAAAGATATTTCTTTCTCACTCTCTCTCTGTGTCAATAGAAAATCTTATCCTTTTTCAATTTTTCATGCAACTAAAGAAGCCAATCCTTGATACATATCTGCAGTCACAGGTTGGGCATCTGTAATCATCAGGCACTTTTGCACTTTCACCCTTCTGTCTACTTTTTGCGTGCAATCCATCAGCGAACCCTTCCTTTATGCTTGCTTTCCAAATGACTCTAGTCAGTGCTTCAATTATTAATTGTTAGTGTTGATTTTGAAGAGCTTCATGTCACGTGTGCACACCATCAGTATACCTTAATAGTTGGCCACCAGCAACTCTCCTGCCTTCTGTTAGATCACCATAAAGAATGTCTAGTGAGAGTCGACCTTGTGGCATTCTGTGAACATGACCTAGCCATCTAAGGCGTCTGCTGCTGGTAACAGCACAGATGTCCTGGTACACTGCTCTTTCTAGCACTTATCTAGTAGCACAGCTTTGGAGATGATGTAGCCTAGATAACAAAAATGATCAACAATTTCCAGTTGTTGGCCATTAATGGTCACATGAGGTGCAGTGCTAGTGTTCTGAACAACTATGTTGGTCTTGCTTTCATTAATATTTAAGCCAAACATTCATGATAGTTAGTTTATCAACCAGGGTCTGAAGCTGGATAGCAGAGTCAGCAACAATAGCTGCATCATCAGTGTAGAGGAGTTCCTTGTTTAGTACCTTCCTAACTTTAGTTTTTTCCCCTCTATCTGGATACATTGAAGAGTTTCACAGAAGATCTTGTATGAAGAAGTACACCTTTAGTGACTTGTTGATGACACTAAACATAATGCAGTAGGCAGGAAAAGAATATGCCAAACAGAGTATTTGCCAGTACACATCCTTGCTTGACACTCTCTAATGATAAATAGCTAGATATATGTCAGCTACATTGAATACAAGAGCAGAATAATAAATCAAATGTCACTAAAAAACTACAGCCACTACAACTAAATTCATTCTTGATTTTATATAGAAGTCTCATTGTTGCACAAATTTAAAATTGAGTTATACGTTATTCATAACTTGTGATCTGATCAATTTCATTTATTTTCTTTTTCAGATGAAATCCAACAGATTGAATCCAAAGCTTGAGACTCTAGAATTTCCTAGAAATGATATAGTTTTCATTGAAGACATAGGTCAGGGTGCCTTTGGTCGAGTCTTCAAGGCTAGAATCATCTGTAGTAATGGAAATTCCCATATCACAGGTGGTAAACTTAGTGGCAGCAAGCACAGCCTTAGCTGTGGTAAAAATTGTAAACACAGTCGCAACCCATTCTCTAGCAAAGGTGATCTCAGGCATCTTGAGATCCATTCTGCATATAACTGTAGTGACACTAAACTCTTAGGTGAGCATCTCCTCTGTGACTCATCCACTAAGAGTGGAGAGGGACAGATTATTGCAATAAAAATGCTTAAAGAAGATGCTTCAGACACTATCCAAGCAGACTTTGAGAAAGAAGCTTCCTTAATGGTTGAGTTTGACCATCCCAACATTGTTCGGCTCCTTGGTGTATGCACTGTGGGCAAGCCAATGTGCCTTTTGTTTGAATACATGAGCAAAGGAGATTTAAATGAATTTCTTAGGCTGTGCAGCCCAGACCAGTGTTTGCGTAGGAGTGATGCCAGCTCAGTTCCATCTATGGATGACTTAGGCAGCATAGACATGGTGGACCAACTGCATATGGCCCGCCAAATTGCTAATGGGATGGTTTATATATCGGAAAGGGGCTATGTCCATCGTGATTTAGCCACTCGGAACTGCCTTGTTGGCAATGGTCTTACTGTAAAAATTTCAGATTTTGGATTAGCTTGCAGCATACATAGTATGGATTATTACCATGGGAGTGACAAGGATGCTATTCCTATACGCTGGATGCCCCCGGAGGCCATCTTGTACAATAAGTTCTCATCACAGTCAGATGTGTGGTCTTTTGGTGTTCTCTTGTGGGAAATTTTCTCATTTGCACTACAGCCATATTATGGAATGACACATGAAGAAGTCATAAACTACCTCCGATCTGGACACACACTACAGCCCACAGAAAATGTTGCATCTGTAGTTTCAGAACTCATGAAATCTTGTTGGCACAAAAAACCAAACTCCCGGCCAACTTTCACTTCCCTTCACAAATCCTTAACCGTCTTGTTGGAAGAAGCCACCAAGCAAAGAGCCAAGAATAGTTTTAATATATAGAATTTAAACAATTTTTACTTTAGATCATAATTAGCCTGAGTGTTGATCCCATTTCTAGGAATTATAGAAATAGTGTATGGCAGCTACTAAGTTGTGAGTTGTTGTTTTTTTTTTGTAAATAAAAATATCTATTTAAAACCAAGAGTTTTAAGCAGTAAATTTATACAGACATCAATTACCCTGTTGATACTACTGTATAGCTTCAATGTAGCTGTAGTTTCTTTTTGTTTGGGATATGTCTTTAAGTCAAAGAAATCTTGATGTCTTGCAAGTGATTGATATAATTGACTGATAACATGAATGCCTTTACATTGCAAAAGATAATATTTAAATAAATTGTCTTTCCTTTTTGTTTCTATTAACTTTTTTTTATGTTTTTGAGCTTGGTACTGCAATGTGACTATTTCTATGTAACTTGAAATGAAGCTGTATCTTTTATATTCAAAACCGATAGGTCTCATTTCCTCTTGTTGATCTATTACATGTCATGTTTTTACAATTATCAGTTAAGATGAATAAAACTAATGAATTTTAATCAGGCTTATTTTTTTCCTGTTCTACTAGTGAGATTGCCTTTAGCTATTTCCAGGTTTTACTATTCCCTCATTAAAAAATTATGAATTGAACTTTCACTGGCATATACATTTATGAAGAAAGCGTAATTTTGTCCTTTACGTGAATGACTTTGAGCCCTAAACTCACATTGAATTGAATTTCTTTTGGGTGTTATTTTCTCAACAGTCAGCTATAATTACCTCTCATCAGTTAAAACTAAAACCTAAACAGTGGTTGATAACACTAAAAGTAATTTCAAAATGACCAAGACTGTATATAAAGCTTACACTAGGCATAGTAAATGACATTTTATAGGACTGTGTGATCTTTGTATAAAGTTTTGTCTGTATGTGTGCTATACACAAGATAACTTGTACAGTGATGTATGGTATCAATTGTTGAATGTTCATTAATTGCTACTTAACAAATGGAATTTTAAGATTTCATGTTTATCAAGAAAATGATTTCTCTTAAATATTGTTTATGTGAGGAAATGAAATTTATGTCATACTAGTAAAACAGAGTAAAACATTAAGCTAGTTACAATCTATGAGGTTGATAGTTGTGGGATAGTATCTTTTCAGTTTTGTTTTGTTCATATTTTTGTTCACTTATAGGAACTGCCAGAGATTTGTAGTTTGTAGAAGAAATAATTCTACTTAGCTAAATAAATGCTATGTTTTTGGTCTATATGGTTTTGAGTAGCTAGATTGAATGAAGGATTTATCAGTGGATTGAAAAGGTCCTTTTTTTTTTCTCTCCACTTTAAGGTCCAATTTTATTCCACTAGAAAGTTGGGCTAAATTATATTTAAACCTTTTTGTTTTAGAACTTACCTCTTGAAACTGAATAAGCTTTGTATCTGATGTTATTTTCAATAGAGAGATTGCTTATTTCCATTCCTTTTTTAATTGTATTAACTTGTTACTCAAATGTTGATGAATTGTGTAATCAAAGAAATTTCATTTGGATTGTTACAATTGTAACAATTTTCTTTAATTTTTCATGAAAAGCCCTCTCCTTTCAATCGTTTTCATTGAAAACATTTTAAGAATAAATTGGGCTAGAAGAGCTTAAAGTCCTCTCCTAGTAAGAACATTTTTTCCAAAAATCTTTGAACTGCTTTTAAATGTTAACGGTTTTCTTTAGTCTTTTCTTTTTTTTTTTTTCAATAATAAGTTATATAGAACACTGCTTTTGAAGCAAATTAACTATCAATATTAATAAAAGGCTGAAATAAAAGGTTTTCTTCGATTTACTTTTCTAAGTATGAAAAGACTTTTGTCAACAACTAAAAGAAAATATATCTAGTTCTCAAAGTAAATAGTTGTTTTCTAGAGATCTTTTTAAAAAATCATCAAAATTAGAACTGCTTCATCTAGAGGCCATAATAATGTTGTGATAACAGAAAATGTCTTGGTGTTTTTATCTACCTCTTGGCTGTTCTTTTTTTTTTTATTAAATTTCCCTTGAACTTTATAAACCAATTTCTTTCTAAAGATCAAAGTCATACTTCTTATTATGTACTGTCATTGTTTTCTATTTTAAAAGTGAACAAAAAAAAACAAAAAACTTAGTGATATGAACTGAATGTTGAATTTTTTTTAATGAATTTATTAATTTGTGAACAAAAGTTGTGTCTATAGCCTAATGGTGAATTGTGTTGAATAGCACATACCAAATTATGTTTCTATTAAAATGATGGTCCACCATATAGAGATAAATGGCTACCCACAATGGAAATATGAAATTATTGCTGATATATTATAGTGATTTTTTAAACTGATCTCTTTGTAAGGCTGTTACAGCTTAGCCATATATGTTTTCATTATAAAATGGATCAATGAATTTGGTTATTGCATTTATTAGCAACTCCACCAAAAAAGGAGGAGACAGATTGGTGCTCTCCATTGAGTTTTATAGCTTGAAAATGTAATAATGACTCCTAAGGTATTATGTGCAATGAAGCACTTGAGTGGTTTCAACTAAGTAACGTCTGTATTATATAAGATAAGATAATTATATATCATATAATATGGTGGATGAGGGTCTGTGCTTTAATTAGCTGTAAAATTTAAGTCCATGTGGACAAGAATTATTAGTTTATAGTTACAGTACACAAATGGAACTAAGAATCCTACTTTGTCACTCGGTGAAACTTTTTATGTAGTTTACAATACCTATTCTGATGTGTTTATTATATTCTTTCTAGAATTGATGAGAGGGTAATTTATTTGTGTATACTCTTATCTGTTTAGCAAAGTTGGTTTTCAAAGTTTTTGTCATGTCTGATATCTCCACAATATGAACATGGTGTCTCAACATTTTGTACATTCACAACTATTTATTTCCATTACACTTTGTTTTTCATGAGAAAATGACCACAATCATATCACATGAATGCACATCATAGACCATGCTTGTACATATTTGATACATAATCCTACTGTTGACTTATGAGAGTCCACATTGTTTCTGATGTATCTCTTAGTGCCCACAAAGTTGTGTTGAAATTGTTTTTTTTTTTAAATGTCATTTTATGATAAAAACTGTAAATAAATGACTTTTTTTAAATTACATGTATTAAGGTTTTTGTGTTCTATTTGTATTGAGTTGCAAGCTTGGATGAAGTCATCCAATTATTTTTATTCTGGAACACTAAATACTTCTGAAAGCTAGAACATGGATTCTAAATTAAAATATAAAGAGAGTCCTTCATTCTAATAATATTAAAACACTGGGACTGACAGTCTTTGTACTTCAACTAATGTTGTGAATCAGCCATGATGTTAAGATCGTTCATAAAGAAACGTTTGAATATTACATAACAACTAAAAAGGGGGGGGGGGGGTGTCTGAAGATTTGTTACTGGTACGTAACAAAAACAATTCAAATGAAAGAACAATGTTTTAGATCATTTCAAAAACCATGTTTATGTTACAGTTATTTAAATTATTATTATCAACAATTACAGTGGTATCTAAGTCTTCCAAATGTGACTGTACAGTGTTAAAGAATTTCAGTGTTTGTTGTGGAGAGTAGCATGAGGTCAGGAATGCAGAACGAAAGTTGAATGACTTTAGGCTTGTCTTTGTAGTTTGTGAGGTAGATTAAACACACAGGTTTTCAAAATATAATAATGGAAAAAATACCTGGGGGGGGGGGGGGGGGGTGTAATTTTTAATAAAATTATTTATGACCAACTACATGAGTAATTATGCTACTGTGCATTGAAATTGATTTACAACCTACTGGACCATAATGATAACCATTGAAAAAGACAGGAATACTTTTTCAACAAAGCAATTATTTCTATTTTTAGTACAGCAGCTAACATTGAGGCAGTTACATCACATTTATTTGGGCATTCAACTTAACTGTAGTTTTATCCATCAAGGAAAAAGATGGTCACTTTGCAATGTGGAGAAGTCAGTTTGACCTGTTGCAGGACTTAATAGCCAAGGAAACAAAACATACATGTGTATTACAAATGTATTTATTCATTCACTATACTACCCCATATACTATGGGGATCTGTGTGCAGGAAAGCACTTTTAGGGTGGTTAACACAAGCAATACAAAGACACCCTTAATAGCACCCTCAAAGATATGTGATATTGACATTCACAGCTAGGAAACACTAGCTCTCGATCACTCCTTATGGTGTGAAGCTGTGAGTCTCAAGATACAAGACAAGGCCAGCATAAAAGAACAAAGAGCTAACAAAAGGCTGAGAAGAAGCAAACTTCAGCAGCATAACTATGCCAAGCCAGTATGCACTAGGTGAGCAGGATACAATAAACATTACACAGTGGAAGGAAGAAATAAAAGAATTAACCAATTCAGGCTTATATTCATGTTTAATTCCACAGAACACATATCACCATCCTAACTAATAAGTTAATACATTATACTAAAGAAATTACAGAAACTACTAACAATACAACATGTCATCCACTCCTATGTACAGTGCTAAACACAGCCAAAATGACACATTTATACAAATGTACATTTATAGAGCTACTAAAAAAAAAAAAGATTCTGTAGGAATGTAAAAATACAAGAATTAAAAAAAAAAATTAAAGCTAAAAGTTTATTTCTATTCAGTACCTATGTTTTGTTTTGTTTTAATTGTTTATTTCTCAACCAACTTATTACATTCACTCACAAAAAAAATATGATCTAGATTATTTTTGGTTGTTGTGTTGAACTATTTACAAAAGTTGATCTTTTGAACTACAAGAGAACCAGACAACATTAAAGTACATACATAAGTTGATTACAATCTTTGTGAATGTTTGTTTTGTTCAATGTTTACTTTAGCAGCAGCATATTTGTTTTACAATTACACAAATAGTAACTTTCATGAAAAATAAAATTCCAGATTAACATAGATTCACAGTCAATAATATATGCCCAAGATATTGAGCCATAAGGGGCTTACATTAGCTGAGTACAAAATAATCATTTTCTAAAACTTGGAATTTATCCAAAATATTTGAGCAGTTGGATTAATTTAGGAAGTAAAACTAGAAACATTTATCGATGCTTAATTTACTATTAAAATTGGTTGAAAAAATTGGGGGGGGGGGGGGGGGGGGGCATTTCTGCTAGTTAACTACTGCATGATTTATATGTTAATAAGAGAGCATGGAAGTAGGACATTTTCAAGTGACTTCAGGAGCATCACAGATCAAGTTTGCAGACATTTTATCACATTATGTTTCAGCCTCCATGTTTGCACTAGTCACCTACAGATAACAAAAACGAAGAAATAAAAATTAACTTAAGCTTTCCATGTTATCCTAGAATACATCAAATAAATCAATCTAATCAAGAAAAATTAATCAATAGATAGAAAAACAATTGTAAAAAAAAAACCAACAACTTGTTTGCCCTTTTAAAGAGTTATTTTTTTAATACAATGAAATCTTTTAGACTTGTATTTACAGGTGTGCGTGTTAATACATGTACAGTTATGTGCATGTGCAGATAATATAGCAGATGATATAAAAACATAGATTTAAATTATAATGACCAAAACCTGGTTAAAAATATGTTCATGGTGAAATAAACACAGTTAATGAAGTTTGGGCAATGCCAATAATTTATTTAAAGATACATTTTATATCCATTATGAAATATTTGTTTAAAACATAATCCCTTCCTAGTTTATATCACCTTTCCTTAGCTGACACAATTGTTTATAGACTGGCAGACCTGCCAACCAAAAAAAGTCCAAATGTGTAACACTGATGGTCAAAATATGTATTTTGGCACCAGAATGTGTAACACTTGCGCGATCGACTATCTTGTCAAAAATTTTATATATATATAATATATATAGATCTAGATATATATTAAAGAAGACTATTTCCTTTTTAATTAATACAGGCCATCAAATCTGTATCACAACTGCCACTAGTAAATTAAGAATATAAATCTAGATTATATAATCTAGTAGTTGCAGTGAGACTAGATCTAAAATCTAAATCTACCTTATACTTTAATTCATATTCATTTCTACAACTATAGTAATAGATATTCTGGTCTAGACTCCTTGATACCCGTGCCAGAAAAGACAAAAAGAATTCTAGATGTATAAAGATCTTAAATGAAGTTAATCTTAGCCTAAATTATATAAATTAGATCTTGATCTCATGTGGTTTTACTATTTAATTATTTAGATCTGAATCTATTTACATCTTTTTACTAGATTGTATAAATTTAGAAACTTTAAAGTAGAACAGATGTCATGATTACATTAGATCTATATCTAGATCTACATGTCTAGATCTGGGCTCAAGAGTGTTATCGATCCAGTGGGTTCGCTACAAATGTAGGGCAAATCCAAGCTTTATAGACTATACATAGATCTAGAATCCAGGTATACAATGGGAATCAGGGATTCTTTTTTTTGCATTCAACTTTTTTTTAATGCTCCAACATAATTAATTTCTACTCATTCCAGGTACAAAAAAAAAAAAAAAAGAAAAATTGGTGTTGAAGTTAACGGAATGGTATCAACTAACAACTCCCTCACTCTCGCATTCTTCATTTGTAGACTAAAGCTATTAATAACCAATCAACGTATAGATATGGACACAATGTGTTCACCCCACCTTTCTGCTCCCCCCCCCCCCTATAAGATGGCTTCAAGTGTCCTCTGTGACCGCTCGTAAGCTAGAGAGGAAATAAAAAGGATTTGAAATGCGTAATGCAGCGGGTTAAATTCGTATTTGCGTACTGTCTGTCATTTTTGGGAGATTTTGCATAAGGAATACGCATTTTGGGTAACGGTAGGCAGGTCTGGAATGGGATAAAAACATGTTAAGTGTGTTTAGAGTTACGCTACATTATTATTATATTATTTTTACTATGTTTACTGGGCATTGCCATAGCCATTCTAATGTATATTAAAAATAGTAGACAAGTGTGTGTGTGTGTTTGTGTATAAATATATTTCTGACAATCTACAATAAATTGAATTTAGCATGACTGGAGATTAAATTTTGTTTGGAATCTTTTTTTTTAATTTAAAACAGAAATACTATTTTTTCTGAATGTCAGCATCCCCCAGATGACAAATAAATGTGTTTCATTTGTTTGTATTAAACACATAAGATTCTTTTTAGTCAACAATGGAATTTATGCCAAAGAGCTGAAATCTCTCTTGTGACTTTCTCAATAAACCAAAATAAGCTAATAGTTTTTTGTTTTTTTTACAAGCGAATGTTATTTTTTAAAAAAAGCAAGCATTAGTTGTAATGTCAAATTCAATACAACAGAATGTGTAATTTATTTTTTAAAATCTGAAGATTAGGTTTAAAAAAGTTTATTCTATATATTGTATTCTACACACCAGATCATTGCATAAAATGTTTAAACTAACTGCTCCTTATGTTTCTATGCAAACTAATTTTTTTTTTAATAAAAAAAAAAAAAAAGGATAAAAAACCTGTAAAATAGCTATGATGAGTCCAAAGAGACCAATGGCTGAACCAAAGATTTCTATAATAAGAATTTTGACAAAGAGAGCACCATTAGCAGCATCAGCAAGAGCAGCTCCTGATCCAACAACACCAACACAGATACCACAGGCCAGGTTACACAGACCTACAGTCAAGCCAGCTCCAAACATTTTGAAACCTAGAAATAATTGGAATTACATAGAGGTAATGCAGCAGGCTAAAAACAATCTTGGAGTCGTGTCATTTAATGCACAAACATATAACAACTGCTAATAATATTTGACCTACCTGCTTGGTAGTTGGCATAAATTTTATCTGTTTTTGTGAGGATGCTCATATCAACAGCCTAAACCAAAAAAAAACAAAAAAAAGAAAAAAAAAAAAAACATTTTTTTCAGTAAACAGATTCAGTAATTAGAGCTATTCAGCACAATTATTGTAGATTCAATTTTTTTGTGTGTGCGTTCATAAGTCATTTGTGATGAAATGTTCATGATGAAGAAAATTTAAAAAATGGGTTAAAAAATGTTTCATCAAAATTTGTTTGTCTTCACTTTTGAGTTCCTATTATCATTAGAAGACAAAATTGTACTTGGATTTCAATCAAGATTATTTTCACTGGGATATTTTGTTCAACAGTCTCTCTTACTGCTACAGCTGTATAATTTCAGAGGACAGAGAGATAAAAATGTTACATAAAATGTTACATAACTGTTGTTTTTTTTTGGCTATTTTAGGTATATACCAAGCTGTCAGACATGCACTTCACTAACTACTTACACTTAAGTTGGTACTGATGACTATAGCCATGATAATACCATAAATGGCTACTGCTTCACAAAAAATGATGCTAATTAAATTTTTGGTCTTAATTCTTGGTGCCTTCACACCACCACCAGCTATACTGACACCAGTTGTGTAAATACCCCTGCAACAGACAGATGATAATATTTTAGATTTTTATAAAAAGAAAGTCATATAATTAATACACATAATAAATAAGCACAACATTTAGTTAACTTTACTTAGTTCCTGTTTAGCAAAACATACTAAATGAAATGAAAAGGGTAGGTCTTATATACATCTGTCACTTTAGGCCCTATACATTTGCCTAAAATAAGTGTTTTCATTCTGTCCAAGATTCACCGGAAATAAAACTAAAAATAAAATAAATACAAAATGTAAAGGTGTGTTTTTTCTATCATGTGCTTAGGTAAGTAGCAAGAACACTTAACAAACACTACAACTGCTGCGATAGATTTGGGGGGGGGGGGGGGGGGGGAGATTTAATGGAAGGAAAGAAGTAAGTAGTTTATGAAGCCAGGGACTTAACAGTTTGAGATTTATCTTCATCTGATTTGCTGCTCAAACACTGAACAGTCCCCTCACCTATTATTCTACCTTAGTGGATTACACAGCTAATTGAGAAAGTGAATGCCTCTAATGTGAATGTACAAAATGAGGCATTTAAAGAAAAATTAAAAGACGAAAAAATAAAAGTCCAAAATGCCATGTTTCAATTCAAAATGCCACGACTTCAACACCTAACTAATGTTTATGCTGACATTCGACATTGCAAGCCAATTTCAAAAGAAAGCAAACAAGTATTACCAGGCAGCTCCAACAACTGATAATGAAATGGCCAGGCCAACTCCAATCAACGCCCACATATAAGGAGATGTTGACATGAAAAACCTAAGGAGAAATTAAAATTGATTAGATTTTAATGTACACAACAAAAATATAAATAAATATATACATATATAAAGAGAACATCAATATACAAGTCAGCAGAATTTCTAGGCTCAATAGTCATTACAAAATTTTATAAAGAAATAAAATTTACCAGCCATAGTCAATTCGAGCACCTTTTGCAGTTATTAAATAGTAGAGTCCTAAATAAAAAAAAAAGAAATTTGTAAAGAAATTAAATCTCACTACAGTACACAGTTATTGTTTTAATGAATTGTGAGAATACTGTACAGAGTTAATAAGTTTTAATATAATATTATACACATAATTTTAAGTTTCTATTAAATGTTCTGGCATTACAAGAACAAAAATCTTTTTAAGCTTAAACTTTTTTACCAATGCTCACATCCACAAATTTAGCTCGTTGGAAAAGTGACAATGGTCATTGTCATTACGCTAATGTACAAAAAAATTTAATTAAGGATGAAAATTCTTAATGATAACATGTTTTATAAATATATATATTTACAGCTCAGCAGCAATAAAGCTGGCTAGAAGAAGAAGAATATATATATATTTCCTTTAATGTATTCATAAATCTCCAAACCGGCCAACAATTTTTCCAGGGAGAAAAATCATGTCGAAACTTTTACGCATGAAAACAACGACCCTACCCCTCTTTACATCAGATTTAATTTTAATTATATGTAGTGATACAATACAAAATAGCTTATTTTTATAGACAAAAGGATGATAAATTCATTGACGCCCTCATTTTTTTTTCATAGGTTAGACCGTTATGGAGTTATGGATTTTGAAACACAAAAAAATGGCCAGAGCTTGGCTTAGCGTGGCCGATAAACATCTTTTACTCTAGATAAAAATAATAGATAGATCTAACAATAATACTAAATCTGAATCAATATTTCTAGACCAATTCTAAGTCTAGATTAGTTAGACTAGGTCACTTATCACTAGAATGACTAGATCTAGACTCTAACTCTTAGATCTAGGACTATCTAGAGACAGTAGAGTGAATAGAGTTAAGTAAAGTAGTTGAAAGAATAGATTATCATTGATTATACTAAATTATTGGTTGACAATTTCTAGATTGTAGACTCTAGACTCACTAGTGACACTAGAATCTAGATCTTGGATCTAAAAATCTAATCTATTCTAGTCTAGATCTAATCTAGATTCTAGAGTAATCTAGACTTGTCTTTAGATCTAGAATCAACATATTTCTAGAGTCTGTGCCCTTGACTCGTCCTATTAAAATGGTTTATTCAGTTGTCTGCATACAATCTTATTTACACTACATGTACAGTTTGTAAATGTAAGGTTTGAAGTAAAATTAGACATGACATTGCCTTGGTACTTGGTTGATAAGTTTATCGATGCAGAAGTCATAAGTATACGATTAACTTTGAGATGGAACTTACCATCCAAAACAAGTAAAAATACTGCAATTGAAATAACAATCGTATAAACGATTCCAAGAGGTGTTCCATGTCGTTTTGTTGGTTCCGTGGGTACGGGAACAACACCTGGTGGTGCCCTGTTCGCGGCCTGCATTTTATCTTCAGTTGTTTTGGATAGAATCTCTAGCTTCTCTCATATGACTATATCTCGTCTTGTCTCGTAAGCAACGAGAACGCACTTCACCAAATTTACGCACTTTACCGAATATATTGCATCGAAACCATGGAACAATACTACGTATATTGCCGCAAATAATGAATAAAATGTAAAGAAGTTAAAGAAAGCAAGTAGATCTATATCTATAGTTCCAGGTAACCGAACCTGGCTCGTTACAATAAGACGTTTGCCCGAACTCATTTAAGAAACATTTTCGTAATGATGCGAATGAGTGATCGGGCCATGACTACCAATCCGATAAGCTCCTTTTGTGTACTGTTAGTTCCAAATAACAGAATATGCATCCTCTGTTTGGGACTCCTCGAGAAAACATTAGACCGTTATACAGATAAATATAGAATGTATTCTTAAAAATGTGTTTCTTTGCTGCAGGTCACTTTTGCTAACTGGCTCAAGGGCTTATTTTAATTTAAAAAAAACAAACTGTGCTGTGATTATGATGGTGTTCTCTGCTTTTAACATGTGAAGCTCAGCGTTAGGGATTCTAGATGGCAATCCTCTTTTGTCTGTCTCGTTGATAGCATTATTTATTATAAGTAAGTCTACAGGGTAATCAAAGATGACTCAAGTCATGACCACCCTTGTTTTATAGACTGAAATTATGTTAGCAACAATCGTGGTATGGAGCAGAAATAAACCATTGGAAGGCTCTACCTACACTAGATTTAATGAGCACTAACAACCACAACAGTCAAGCAGCATAAGCACAGTGAGTCATGAAAATAATTATGTAATGTAGTGTTTCCAGCATGCATGACCTCAGAACTAGACTCAAACAATCTTACAGTAAGGTGGGGATGTTTGCACTGTGCACAAAACAGAGATGTAAACAATGTATACAATTACATAAGTGTATTAGTACACTAGAATGATGTCCAATAAATAATACAACCAGTTGACACAAGAAAGACTAGATCTAGAATAAAAATAATAATAATATTTGGGATTTTGCACTAGTGACTTGATCAAGCCTCCAACACAATAAGATTGCATGAATTTTGAAAACTTAATTTAAATTAAAAAAATCAACACTAATAAACAATATTATAACATTTATTAACCCAATTCCAATGCTTTCAAAATGCGGTGTATATATATATATATATTTATATATATAGATCTATATCAAAACAATATAAATAAAAAAATTGTGTAAATGGAAATGAAGAGTGTCAACAATGAAATTAAAATTCATCAACATAAACATAGAAATTCCAATTAGAATATACCTTGCCCAAAATAATGAATAAAAAAAAAACCTCAAAATTATAACTTTTAAGACAAAAAATCAATGTAAAAAATGAAGTATTTTTCATGCATGTCTATTACAAAATACAATCTAATTATCATTTTAAAGATCTAAAATAAACACTAACATTCAAAACCATTATATTGTGACATTAACCTAAGTAAGATAACCACATTATCCCATTTTTTTAAAATTAAAAGTTTGCAAAGATACTTACTAGAATAATGGGGATAAAAAGAGATAATAAACTGGGAAAAAATCATTATAAAAATATATAATTAACTATATATAATGATTTTTTCCCAGTTTAAAGACATACCACAAATGAAGAGATTAGAGACGGTTATTACAGCGATTAGATCCCTCAATGACCTGTCAACTACTGTAAAAAAAAAGCAACTAAAACTTTATAGCCAGATTACAAAGACCTTCTTTTCAGAAACAGTACCACGAAAAAGAAGAGGCAGACAGAGAACATAAAAGAATGGACGAGCCTGCAATTGAAAAAGGTTCCAAGGCAAGAGACAGAAAGGAATAGAGAAAGGCGGGTGACAAATCATGAATGGACAGGATATACATATATATATATATCCTTTTGTACATTATATTTGTAATATGTATTTTGAGTAAGGTAATAGAAGTACAACAAATGCAAAATGAAATTAGGCTAATTAGTTGATTTAATAGTAAGGTATATGTTAATGGTTCATAAGAGGTTATTTCTATCATATAGAAATATTATGTAGTGCCACCTCCATGGAGTCCTCTTCACTGACCTTTAGAGAGAAGGAATGCAACAACATTTTGATATACAACATGTGACAGTAATAAAATAAGAAAATGTTTAAAAAATACTTTAAAAAAAACAAAGCTTATATTAAGTATAGTTGTACCAATTAGTTTGGATCAGTCATGTAATTAAATTTTTAATAGATCTAGACTCAGCATAAAATTTAAAAAGCATTTATAAAAATTAAAAAAAAAGATGAAGGACATGAATTTGAACTCATGGTTCAAGCCTTCTCAAGCCAACATGGTAACCACTCTGCTAGAGGAGAGCCTATGAAAGTGGAAGATTGTATAGTTACTATAGTCTCACCCTATTTTTCATGTTGTGTTCATAAGCCTCAAATGACGACCTATAAAGGGGACTAATTCAGCTTATACCACCACTTCAGTCAAGTATAAATTCTTTCCCTAGTTTGAGATACCAAACAATATAATTAATTACCAATAGTTAATCAACTAATTGGTTGATTTTTTTTTATTGATTCTGCTGTTTTCAGGTAAAAGAAATAATTGTGCAAAATTTCCGCTTGATCCGAGATTGGGTGTGGGAGAAAAAACATGTAGGCCTACAAACCAGGCATACAGATTGAGTTGATATAAGCTTTGTACAAAATGTGGAATGTGCTGGTATTTTTGTATAGAATTTTATATGCAATGATTAGTATTTTGGATCACATACAATTGTTGGAGAATTGATATCCTTTAACAGTCTTCAGTTAACTCTAAGTGAAACACTAAATAAAAAATGCATAGCCCCTCACATGATTTGAACAAGACCATCAGTTTTGCACATTTGATCCCACATTTTATCATCTAATCTCCACTCCATTCTAATTTATAAATATAAGTAAAATATAGGTACAATAACTAATGTACAGGCTCAACAGTATAATTTACATAGCATAATAAGTACATTAAACATTTTGTAAATGACCAGAAGGATTTTTTTTTTTATAAAAAAATTTTTGATACTAAATGTTCTCATAAAAAATGATTAAAGAATTTATCATAAAAATGATTGTAATATATGCAATACCGATTTTAATGAAAAAAAATTAAAAATGAATACACAATTGAAAGTTGTTTTAAAATTAAAAACAATAACAAACCTATGTTTTCAACCATGTCACTAGAGTTAAAAAAACGAAATGCATCACATATTAAAAAAAAAAGGCAAGAACATATAGATTAAGGCTTATAATCACAACCATTTGATAACACATGTTTGATTTACTAATAAATATCAAAGCTAATTTTATCTAAGTAAATTTTATAACAATTTTTAAGGGTGAAACTTTTAACAAGAGTAGTCAAAATAAACATGTAGACATTTTACAACTTTAAATAAAAATTAGAATTTAATATAAAATTAGAGTTTTAAATGAGATCTACAAGTCCTGATGCAGGTAAGTGATATTTCAGAATTAAGTGAAGTCTTTGTTGTTGAACTTATCAGAAATTAGATTTGAAAACATTTCATCCAACATACATGTCATTGGCATAAAATAGACACTTTAATTACATTTAAATGATTTTTTATGTAAATTTACTGACAAAAAATACATTTTGATGAATTCATAATATAATTAGCATTTCAATTTAGTCATTTTTTAATTATAATAATGATTAGTTGTGCCAATTTTGAGTTTGTGTCTCCACACAAACTGTCTTAAACTTAATTCTAATAATGAATAGTTGTGTGGTGAGTTACAGTAATTTTAAAACTTGTATGCAATGATAAGTATGTTGAGTTTTTTTGCCTTATATCAAGAAAGAAAATCAAGCTGTGAGTGGAGATGATAGCCAAGATTGATATGAAACAAGGGATTTTCTTTGACAGCCTACACTTCAATTAAGAAAACACACAAAAAAAAAGCATAACAAAATGGATAGCAAAACACTGTGAAGTTATGAACACTATAAATACTAGTGCTACAATGTATTCTTTAACCAAGATCCTTTCAAGATAATTTAAAAAGGTAGCATGAGACCAGGATGTCAAAAGAAAATGTAGATAAAATGAAGGAGTGGATTCATTACAACATAGTTCGTAATACACCAATGAATGTGGTTTCTAAAAAGGAGGAGAAATTACACACAGTTGTAGCAAGTCAAATGGTTTGAGAAGTGGCTAAAATAAAATATACTTCATAAATGCACAAATAAAATCTCTCTTCTCTCTTTATATATATATATATATAAATATATAAGCCTATCTATGCAGTAGTAAATTAGAGTGCTACATATTGCACTTAATTTGTTTTTGCTGTAAAAGTTTGGCAAAAAATATAGTAGATTCTTATATTTACACTAAAAAATTCTAAGAAAACTATCTAGTGGACACTTGTCAAAAATATTTTCATTCCTTTTTTTTAAAGTGTAAATATCATTGTATATAGAACCAATCAATGAGATCAAAGAATGATACCCCAACCACAATTTTGCTACCACCACCTGGTTTCTACTCTTCAATTTGATTCACTTCATCAATGAGCAAGGCCATTTACTTTTCTAAATCCATTTGGATTTTTTAACTGCCAGTTCCAAAGATCTCGACCTAAAAAAACAATTATATATTGCATTAACAATGGAATACAACGATAAATATATTAAAAAAATAAATTTTGTCAATAACGTTGATATTAAAGAACTTTAAATTGTATTATGACAAAGAAATATCACAACTAAAGAAAACAATGAGAGTAAATCATTTAAGTGAATGGGACTAAAAATGAATATTTCAAAGATTGTCTTTAACAGCAGTGATCACTTACACATATCTTCAAGAGTATATTTAGCAGTCCAATCAAGTTCAGCTTTAGCTTTGGCAGGGTCAGCACACATGGTAGCCACATCACCATCTCTTCTATTTACAATGTTATAATTGATCTGCAGAGTATTAGAACTAGGCATGAATAGATGAAGGTATCAGTTCATTTTTTTATGTATTCAAGATTTTAAATGTTTAAACTATGACTTCCATTTGTCACATGCAAAGAGATGTCACACATTCAATGATAATGATCACAATATGTAACTTGTTGTTTTATGCTTGGTGTAATAGAGGTTTTTTCTTCTTCTTCCTTGTTCTCATTATTATGTTAGACCATTCAGATGACTAGACCAATATATGATATGAACTGTGCAGTGATTTCCAAATAAGGAAGCTCTCCATATAGTTTTTTTTCTATAGGGATGTTTTTGGGGCTAGTGTCTTGTACAGGTCTCTTGGAAAAGAATGCAGTTTTGAAGGACATGGTAAGCATTTTCTAGTGACACTCGACATGGGCAGATTTAATTAGTTCAAATTTTGAGCTTCTGGAACACATGCTGTCTCATTCTGTTGTGTCCGGTTCTGAGACGAAAGATAAGACGTTGATCTTGTCGGGATAGCTTATAATAGGCATCATCTTTCTTGTGCTTGATGACAGCTAGTCCATTTCTCATTTATTCTATTCATTATTAGTTTCTTCATTTCTTCTGGATAGAGTGCAATGTTTAATTGTAATGGAATTTTGAAAGAAAACACAGAGACTGAGGCAAACAAAATTTCGCTCACTTGGGTTGAAAGAAAAAAAAAATTAAACCTGTTATTACTTACTATTTTAACTATCAAAACTGCAGTGATTAAATTTCCCAAAAATATTTTTTTTATTAGCAATACCAATCTAATATATTTATTGAAAGAATAAAGCACATTTAAACTACAATTACAATTTAACTGACCTAGATTTTTTTTCCATTTGTATAACATTGTCACTTATATTTCTAGAATAAACTTACCCATTCAAGAATTACTTTCACAGTTTTTTGTTCTCCAGTAGTTATTTTCAGTAAGTCATTGCCACAACTATTTTAACCTACTAAATCTGACATATAATTATTTTTATTTTTTAGAGACCCCCAAATGTTTCAGGTATTTCTGCCACACCTTCTGTGATTGGTGAGTCTATGACATCATGTGTGTGATACTTATTTCAATTCTATTATTTTACATTTTCTTGAAATTGTCATGTCTAAAGAATTATTTTTTTAGGCCTTTTTTTTCAGTCTAATCTCTGATTAGAGTTTTTGTTTTTCTCTTTCTGCTAAAATGCTGCTGTATTTTGCTGTCCATAGAGTCTAATGCTTATCACCTTTTAGTCTCTATCATAAAATATCTTTTAACTGTGTATATTTTACAAGTTGATTAGAGTCAAAATCATTATCAAATCTCTTAGTTAAACAAATATTTGGATTCCACATACCTGGTATCTTATAGTTTAAGATACAAGGATGCCATTAGTAAAAATTACCTTTTTCCCGCTTACTTTCTCAAATGCTTTGACAACATCTAAAACTGATGAGCCCTTTCCAGTTCCAAGATTGTAAACCTGTTGAAAAAAAAATTTCACTAAGACTTTTTAAAGATTTATTAAATGTAAAAATGCCACATTTCAGTTTATTAAGTAACAGCTCTCCGAGTTTAGCCTTGTAATTTACTATTGTCACAAGCCTAATTTGCAAGAAGTTTAGCCTAGCTTTGAATTTTATTTACAATTAAGAATGCAAGGGCAAAGAATCCACTATATCTATTCTCCCAACTGAAGATCTACACAATTCAATGTATTACAAGAAAAAAAATGTAACTGTTTAATACAGTTTTTAAATATGTTTTAAAATATATTTGTTTTGCCAAAGTTAGGTCTTTTCTTCCTTTCTCAACATCAATGCAATGACATTTTCACCTTGAAGCCAGTAGAATCTTTAAGCTTTTTCATTGCAGCAATGTGCCCACTTGCCAAGTCTGTGATGTGTAAATAATCTCTAACACCTGTATTAAATAAAAATAGCCTCTAATAAAAAGAAAATCTAAAACTTCTGCTTCTAATGTATTACAGGTCAATAACCTGATCAATAGTGTTTTAACCTTAATTTTTTCTTCCTAAGACTGTAATTTAATAAAGTATTTGTGCACTTAATTTGTCTCTGTGACCTGTTAATTACATTGCATTTTTAACTTTCTGTTATAATATACATTTAAAAAATGACATAAATTAAAACACTATTATAATTTGTAAAGAAATAATAATACAAATATCTTTATTATTTCAAAATTTCATTTATATATCTGACTGACCATACAACACAGATGCTCAATAATATTGAAAAAACTGTAAGTTGTTTTATCTTACCAAGCCTATTCATATAAAAACCTATAAAAAAATATCACTCCTTAGCAACTGATGTTTAATCAATACATATTTTCATGATTCAGTTCAAGTTAAAGGGAAAAAAAAAACAAAAAAACTGCAGTTACATTTTTTTTTATTAGTGAATTATTTATAGATCTAACACAAAAATCTATTCAATCAATAAACAGCTCAAAACAAAAAAAAATTAGGCTGTGAAAATATCTTACGAATACATTTGTTAGCAGAGCAGAATATCTTTTAACATCATCCATTTAAATTTATCTTATAAATAGATCTCAATTCTTTTTGTGGCCAAACATTTTCTTATAGCCTAAGCCTAATTAAATCTGAGTTGAGCCATTCAGAAGGTAACAGCTGTTTCTGTTTAGTTACCTGAACAGCAAAGGACATGATCAGATCTTTTCAATTTATTCAATCTGATATCTTTTAGATCACTTCAACTTGACAGTAGTTTAAAGATCTAGGGGAAAAAATCTATTATACAAAAATGTTTGTACCTGTACCATCATGTGTATTGTAATCATTTCCATAAATCAAGAGCTCCGCCCTCTTGCCAATGGCCACTTGTGAGACATAAGGTGTCAGGTTATTAGGAGTTCCCTGCGGATCTTCCCCGATCATCCCTGAAGAGTGGGCCCCAACAGGATTGAAGTATCGAAGAACCATCACACTCCATTCCTAGAGAAACATTTTTTTATCTTTATTAAATCTTTATGTTTAAATTATGTTTACTGGCTATATGAAACTACCACAGACTCATATTAGTAATTCATCTGTTGGTTTACAACCCTTTTTTTTTGGGGGGGGGGGGGGACGAGGAGGAGTCTGAATAAATAGAACAATTTAGGATACACTTGGAGTTTTAGACAAAGTAAATTTTCAGTATCATTTTTTTTTTAGATAAACATTTTTGTTTATTTTGGTGGCTTTTTGTTCTGTTGTACTTTAATTTGATTTGTATAACAATAAATCTTTACATTCAAAAAGCAACCTAAGTAATGGACAGTATTTTTTAAAACAAAAAGTTAAGGGTTTAAAAATTGTGTACACTGCATAATCAGAGTTAATAAACATAAACATTGAGCTACTGAATTTCAAGATTGACTTTAAAACTAATTGGCACCCCAAAAAGTTGATTGTGTGTCCTGAGAACAAACAAATTTAAATTGAGTTTTGTCTTGAAAAATATTAAATTCTAAACACTACTTTTTAATAGTTTTAATTTAACATATTAAAGGATTATACTTTGCCATTGTGGATGACTTGGTCCTGCTGCAACACGCTAAAGTAGAATATATGTCTTTATATATGGAGTAGACATTTGTTATCTATCCTATCTACAATGACATTTGGTTGATGTAATTGATAGATAACTAATGAGGCATAAAGGTAGATGTTATTATTTATAATAATAATTTTATATATAAAGCTCTGTTAACAAACACAATGTAGGCTCAAGGCGCTGTGATAACATTACAAACATAAATATGAGAGCTAAAATGAAAAACTAATCTAAAAAACTCTAAAAAAGTGGTATTGATGTAGATGGGATTTCTTGGGTTCTAGATGTGATAAGAGATGCTCAAAGTCAAGTCAATATTAATGTAACTTGTTGAATTAGCAGCCATCAAACAATCTTATTGACACCGTTTGGCAGTGTTTTACAATGCACAAGACAATGCCATGTTTTATTTAAGTTTTTTCCCAAAACTTTTAAGTTGGAGTCTTTAGCAACATAGTAACATAACTTTAGTTCATTTTTTCTAAAAGAAAATCCTAAAAGAATGTAAAATTGTGAAAACAGAAGTAACTTTTCTTTAAGTTCTAGAATTCTGGAACATGTAGTAAATTTTTTAAATAATCAGAGCTATTTGTCACATAGACTTTTGAAACACAGAAGAGCTCTAAGTTTGAGTTTCACACAGAATTGCCAACTTTATCAGGTGTTGCTTATTATAAGATAAGATATAAGATAAGATAATTTTTATTGATCCAATCAAATGGAAATTCAGTTTGGTTACAATTGACAACCTCAGCATAACTACTGTAACAATAACATTATAGATGCAAATAAGAACAACATTCACACTTGAAACACATAAACACTCACAACCAGTGCTTTATGAATTAGACTTCTATGAAGTTCTCAATGATGACAGATGATCTTGTTACACTCTAACTGACAGTGTTTTTTAGTTCTAATGGAAAGGAGACGTATATTACGCAAACACAGCTACCATCTCTAGAAGAGCTTTTCCATGAAAGATGCCTTTCCAAAACACTCACGATTCTTAAAGATAACCTTCACCCATTAAACCACTATTACATAAGATCTGAACGTCTATTATAGATGTTATATGGACAACTGCTGACTAATTAAAAACAAGACCTCAAAAACGTTCTGCTGGAATTCTTAATTGAATATAGGCAAAAAAGTAACAAAAACTTGCAGTAATTAAGGAGTTCAAATAGTCTAGGCTTACAAGATTAAGTAAACAGATTTATCCATAAATTTTCACAATAATCCCTGCTCCAATTAATAAATTATAGCCTAATACTTCAAGTACTGGGGAACACCACAAAAAATTAAGTCTAATAAATGTGTGAAATCAACCTACTGGTTTAATCCTACAAATGTCAAACAATATTTCTTCCACAAACTGCTTCGATTTAGCATAAGGACTAGTGCAGTTTCCTACAGGGTGCTTCTCATCCATAGGAAGGTACTTGGGATCACCATATACAGTTGCTGAACTTGAGAAAATGATTTTTGTTACTCTAGCATCAGTCATTGCCTGAGAAAAGAAATATATCTATTGATACAAGATATTTGAGATATAAATAAATAAATATATCAAATAATCATGTAGATATGAAATTTTTTGTCTTGAGTACAGAGGACATGAGACTTATGAGTTAGGAGTTAATATTACCTCTGAGTACAGAGGACATGAGACCTGTGAGTTAATATTACCTCTGAGTACAGAGGACATGAGACCTGTGAGTTAATATTACCTCTGAGTACAGAGGACATGAGACCTGTGAGTTAATATTACCTCTGAGTACAGAGGACATGAGACTTGTGAGTTAATATTACCTCTGAGTATAGAGGACATGAGACTTGTGAGTTAATATTACCTCTGAGTACAGAGGACATGAGACTTATGAGTTAATATTACCTCTGAGTACAGAGGACAGGAAACTTGTGAGATAATATTACCTCTGAGTACAGAGGACATGAGACTTGTGAGTTAATATTACCTCTGAGTATAGAGGACATGAGACTTGTGAGTAAATATTACCTCGATTAAATTGATTGTTCCCAACACATTCACCCTATAATATAAAAGTGGTTTCTCAACAGATTCTCCAACAGCTTTCAATGCTGCAAAGTGGATCACACAAGAGATATCTGGGTGCTGTGGGGAAACAAAAATTTAGACATATTATTACAATGTTAAACCAATAAAAAATGTTAAAACTTCCTGGTCTGTATGTTCACTTTTAGTATGCGTGCTAGACTGTCATTCTATCATTTCAATGGTTCCTGGTTCATACCCTGCCCACTGCCATCATTTTGTAGGAGGTTTGAACTAGGAAGTAGATGACCTTCAGCTATGAAGGAACATCTGAAACATGTAAAAAACATTTACAAACAGAATAATATATGTAAAGCAGCAGAGGTTGGACATCAGAGTAGCACTCTCCGAGATAAGTAACTCCCCTAAGCACCAGTTATTATATGCCAAAGGTGCACCTAACCTTCACATGTTAGTAGAAGCCTTATCAGCTTGCCAGGAGTATTCTATAGACAAAAGGAGCTTAACCACCCGTGATACCAATGTCTGACAATGCACTAAGAAAGAGATTTTATTACACATATTTTTGTATTTACAAGCTATTAGTTTAAATTCAATGAAGAAATTAGGGTGGGGGGAACTTTAATCTTTAGGTAAAGCCAATGTCTGAGACTCAGTACAAACACAAACACATGTAATTTACTTTTTTAAAAACTTTCTGAATGTCCTCCTTATTCAGCAAGTCTACATCATAACAAGGTATGGATGTGTTGGTCAAGGCCTCAATTCTGTTGATGCTTTCTGAACAAAAAACAATAACAATGAAGTGACAAACATATTGAACAATTTTATTTTAAAGATCCAAATATTTGTTGTATATCAAATTCTATTGAATTTTAAACACCTAGAACAATTTTGTAAAATTCATGCTGCAATTTCAGCCATTCTTTCTTAAACTCAGATGTATGTTTGTGTTACTGTTGCCCCATTAAAATGTAGGGTACATTTAAGCTATTCTTTGAAAAAGTACCCAATTAAAAAAAAAATCATATTTCACATGTTAGTATTTTTTACTTCATCTCTATACATATTTGATCAGAGAATTATTTTTTACACATGCATTCAAAAAAAAAGTAAAAGAAATTATTAAATTTTAACCTCTGTTTCCATTAGCAAAATTATCTATGACCACTACTTTATAATTTTCTTCTACCAAAGTGATCACTGTGTGACTGCCAACATAACCAGCACCACCTGTCACAAGAACAGTATCTTTCAACTCTGTTGACATTGTTCTTACTAAACACTTCAACTGGAATAGACAAGAAACAAATCATTTAATACCTAATCAGTGATCTGTATTGTTGTGTTAACTTTAATATATATCACCATTAAAAAAAAAAAGTCAATTTCCTAATTTTAAATAAATTTTACAAAGTTTATCATTACTGCTATTAACTTATTACTATTACTCTTAAAAAAAAACAGGGGACATTACTAGACACTATCAAAAGATTAAAATGATTTCCTATTACATTGTATCCATAATAACTGTCACAACTTCAGAACCAATAAGTATCAAGAGAAAATGGCATTTAAGCTCAATAGGTTTTTGTTTGAAATTATTGAAATTTGAAAGACAAAATTGGGGGTTTGTCATACACACAAACATGTTTGGTATCGGGCTCTGTTGTTGCATATATATATTATACATTTAAGCTAAGTTAAAAATAAAATGGGTGATTTCATACTAAAAGTTATTCACAGTTATCTGCTCTTCGTTGACATATATATTGAAAATAATAAAAATTTCAGTGTACTACAAGCAATGGAACTTAACAATTAATTATTCTGTTCAAAAATGCACACAAATATTAAGTGCTTTTAAAATGTATAGCTTATCCATACTTCTACCAAGAAACTTTTTTCATGTAATAAAGCATGTGAATGGTCGGTCACCTGTTGTTAGACTTTTTTCCAGAGTCTTAAAAAAATTATCATAAAACCCAATGGAACAATATTGTGCCTTAGTACCTGAATCTATTAGTCTGTGTGATTATTTATTATCCATATTGCAACAACTTTCAAAAACTATCCAGGCTCTCTGCAAACCATATTACATAACACTACCAACATAAAGAGCTTGACAACTCAGGGCTCTGAAATAATGTAACGCTTAAATGTCCAATAAATCACAGCCAATACTGTACAATTGAAAATATAACACTGACTGTACAAAAGCTTTACTGATGACAACCCTACTGCCATATCAACTCTTGTACCACTGTATCAAACTCTACTGGCCTCTCTGCCTTATTCCGCACTTGCTCAGGCTAGAATTTATCTATATAGACTGATTCAAACCACTCTAGTCACTGTAGTCTAGTCTGAGATCTAGACTTATAAGACAATGTATGGTAACACAAGATTTTATTAAAAATAGAACTTTAACTGTGTCAAAAGACTGTATGCGCACATGTTCTAAACAAATCAAAAATCTTATTTTGCATTTCTCCAAAAATGGAAAAATAATAAAGTCTGATTTTTTTTTCATGAAAAAAAAATATTTTTTTTTAAAGTCTGATTTAAAAAAAAATAAAAATTTTTTAGATTTTTTCGCTAGAAAATCGGATTAGAAGAAAATTTTCAGAAAATTCCCATCACTGATTATGGTATTTTGTTCTCTAAATAAAACAAAAATCAATGTGGTTTTATTAATTGTAATCATTTAATAGACCCCTTTTAAAATGTAGTGAAATAACAATAGAACTAGATTTATCTTTTTAATGCTATTAGTTTAAGTTTTTTTTTTTACAGTGTTACAAAGTACTATTCTTTGCTCTATGATTCTAAAGAGTCTACTGAAAGAACTAGAAACACATCTTGACCTGCAACAATATGCCTACAAACGGTCAAGAAGTAACAAAGATGCAATACTATTAATGCTGAATCATCTATACCATCATCTCAATACTCAGAAGCACTATGCTAGAGTAATATTACTTGACTTCTCATTCGCCTTCAATACCAACCAACCACATCTCATGATACAAAAACTATCTGACTTAAATGTTAGCAAACACATGCAAGCTTAGGTTCTAAACTTTCTTTTTAAACACCCACAATATGAAGTCAAGAAGTAACCAAGATGCAATACTATTAATGCTGAATCATCTATACCATTATCTCGATACTCAGAAACACTATGCTAGAGTATTATTACTTGACTTCTCATTCGCCTTCAATACCATCCAACCACATCTCATGATACAAAAACTATCTGACTTAAATGTTAGCAAACACACGCAAGCTTAGGTTCTAAACTTTCTTGTTAAACACCCACAATATGTAAAAGTGAACAGGCATGTGTAAGGTACGAGAGAGCTTAGTACTGGAGTGCCGCAGTGGAGCTTTCTTTCACCAGTATTGTATACCATCTACACCAATGACATTTGGAGCCAATCAGCTGATACTCCCATCATGAAATTTGCTGTAAACACACAACATCATTAGCTTTATTGCAGGTGATGAGCATCTGTACTATTCAACAATTAACACTTTTTACCAATGGTGTATAGACAACTTTCTAATTTTAAATCTTCAGAAAACTAAAGAAATGATAATAGATTTTAGGAAATATATCTAAGACTAAGACTAAGACTGCTTTATTGATCCTTACGGAAATTTGTCGTGATTACAAGGACTCGTTTCTCATATAAAGACAACACAACAGAAAAATACACATAAATACAACAGACAACATAAAGAATTCATTCAGCGACTACACACAGGTATCTTAGTGCATTTCATGTTCCCTGATCAATGAGTGGCAGTGATAGAGTCTGGCCGAGTGAGGTACGAACGTTGTCTTCCAAGATTTTTTCGATTTTTTTAGGCACGTTTGTTCAAAAAGTTCCTTTAAATGTGGTAATGTTGTGAGTGTAATTTTTTATGCTTTTTTAATGATGTTTTCTAGACGTCGCAACAGTTTAGATGAGGCGTTGCAGATTTTGTATAGTCGTGCCGTAAAATGTCTCAAGGATCTTCTTGTTTAGTTTAAAGCTATTGAGTTTGTATAGAAAAAAGAGTCGCTGGGCTGTTTTCTTTGTCAGAGTTCCAAGGTGGTCTTCCCATGAAAGCTTGTTGTTGATGATAACGCCTAGATATTTATATGCCTTTACTTGTTCTATAGATGTAGTGTTTATTTGCAGTTCACGTATAGTTTGTTTTTTCTTTCTAAAATCTATTATAAGTTCTTTAGTTTTTGTTACATTCAGTTCTAGAAAGTTGTCGGTGCACCAGTTTGTAAACTCTTCTATCGAGCTTCGATACTGAGTTTCGTCTCCTGAAATAAGACCGACTATGGCAGTATCATCAGCGAATTTAATGAGTTTAACTGAGTCATAGATGGTTCTTATGTCATTAGTGTAAAGAGTGTATAGTACAGGAGAAAGTACACAACCTTGTGGAGCACCCGTACATAGTACTCGAGTTGATGATTTAGTGTTGTTGACTTTAACATACTGGGGCCATTGGGTTAAAAAGTTTAGAACCCATGCTTGTAAGTAAGGGCTTACATTTAAGTTACTCAGTTTGTTTATCATTAGATGTGGCTGTATGGTATTGAAAGCAGAGGAGAAATCTACGAAGAGGACTCGTGCATATGTTTTGAGTATATCGAGATGCTTATAAAGCTGGTCCAAAAGCAATAGAAAGGCATCCTCAGTTCCTCTAGCTGCTTTGTATGCAAATTGGTGAGGGTCTAGGCTGTTATTGACTTTTGCTACAAGTTGTTTAAGCATATATTTTTCAAAACATTTCATAACAATAGGTGTTAGTGCTACTGGGCGGAAATCATTTAAGCAATCTATTTTTGGTTTCTTAGGCACTGGTATGATCTCTGAAGTTTTCCAGATGTGTGGAATTACGCACGTTTGCAATGACTGGTTAAAGATATGACAGAAGATAGAAGAGATTTGCTCCGCACATAACTTGATTAGCTTGCCACTAATTTTGTCTGGTCCAGAAGCTTTTGTTACGTCTACTCTTTTAAATAACAAGGTCCCTTCATCCTCAGTTACAAAATTGATGTAGGGCTCTTGTTTTCCTTTGGACAGAGTGTTGAAAAGTTCTTTGTGTAGATCAACTAAATCTTCTTTGTCATAACGAGAATAAAAATAATTTTTAAAAGTTCGTTGGCGAATTTCTCATCATCAGCCACTGAAATTTGTTCTCGTTTTGAGGCGCAGCCATTTATTTTCTTTAATCCCTCCCAGCATTGTTTTGAGTTGTTCTTGGCAAAGAAATTCTCAATTTTTTCTTTGTATGTTTTTTTCCCTTCAATTATTGCTTTTCTCAGTTTATTTTTAGCAATTATAAACTCTTCGTTGCTAGCCTTATACTTTGTTTTCTTTTCAGCAATAAGGTGTTTGATTTTTTTGGTCATCCAGGGCTTATTGTTTCCATAGACCTGTATTGTTTTTGTTGGAATTGTTAACTCCTCGCATAATGATAGATATGAGTTAACAGTTTCTGTTAGTTCGTTTATGACAGTTTTCAATAAAGATTTCCAAGTTAGTTTTCTCAATGCATCCTCGTAGTTTTTCTACAGCCTCTTCAGACCACATCTTGACCATTTGTATAACTCTCTTTGTAGTTTTAAGATTAGGTTTGTAATTTGGTATAAGATGGACTAATACATGGTCAGATTCTCCAAGTGGGAACAAACTTTTACATTTGTAAGCCTGCTTAATGTAGCATTTGTCGAGCGTTCTACCCTGCCTTGTGGGGAGGGAGACATACTGGCAATAGTTTGGCAGTGTGTTGTCAATATTTAGGTTAACAAGGTATAAAATATATAAAGGCCATCATGCAGAAATTCAGATTAACATCCAAACCGTAGACAAGTGCAGAGTATAAATATACCTATGTACATTAGTACAACCATCAACAATAAACTGAAATGGAGTGAACACTTGTCAAAATCTTACACCAAAATTCATCAATGACTCTTCTATCATAGAAAGCGAAGAAAATTTGCAATCGACAAAACAATAATTAAACTTTTCTATACAGAAACCATCAGCAGTCTAATTAACTTTGCCATCACCAGCTGGTGTGGTAATACTTCACTGGTAAAAAGACATCTAGACTAAATAGAGTAATTAAAAAAGCATCGTATATCACTCAAACACAGCAGCTACCATCTCTTGAAGAACTTTTTTCATGAAAGATGCCTCTCCTTAAAGACATCGTGCACCCATTAAACCCTGTTACATCAGATCTAAACAAAGTGGTCATCTCCTTTCCTTAAGGAAAAATACAGAAAGATTAAAAAACTGAAATATATATCCCACTTTTGGTCAGACAGAGTGTTACAAGGTCATCTGCATCATTGAGAAGTATATAGGAATCCAATTCATAAAGCGCTGGTTGTATAGTATGTGTTTCGTGTTTGATGTGTGAATGTTGTTCATGCATTGTTATTGTTACATTAGTTACACTGAGGTGGTCAATTGTAATCAAACTGAATTTCCATTTGTTTCGACCAATAAAAGTAGTATTGTATAGAGTATAGACTATGCTAATTATTTTATTAGTCTATATTTAAATCTAAATAGTAAAGAGTACTATAGATAAATAGTATACATATATATATATATATATAATAGTATGGTCTAATAAAGATTATTATTATTATTATTGACTATGGGACTTTGTGACTTGTCTTTAGCCTAATCTTTTATAATTAGAAATAGATTCTATATTCTTTATTGACTTAATTTATCTAACTTAACATACGACTAAATCTAGATTTCTAGAGTCTAGTCACTTGGACTGACATAATAATTTTAAAAAAAATTTTTTTTTAAATTTATCTATTTAATCTATATAGATACTAGGGTACTAGGCCCTAGTCTCACTAGACGACTATGACCTATGACTAGTTCTAGATAGATCTAAAATCTAATAATTCTAATATTATAATTATAATAAAAAATATCTGTTATCTAATAACTCATCCTCTAACAGCTCTAACACTTACACTACTAATTATCTAATACTATACTATACTATAGTACTAACAGTCTAACTCTAACCAGTTGAGTTGGCGTTGCCGGCGTTGGCCTAGCCTAATCCTTAAGTATATGCACTAGAATCTAGATCTAGTTTAGATTTAATATTAGATCTACTCTAGATCCTAATCTATAGTACAGCTATATTACTATATAAATATTTTTTACCGATATTTGATCTAGACTACACTATTACTTAACTTTGCATATGGGAGATAAGTCACTTTATATTTCTATGCTCATGACCTATACCGGCACCTTTGATATGGGGTCATGGAGGTCATGTCTATACTAGGCCTACATACTTATCTTTTTCTTTTAAAATGTAAACATAGTACACTGGTTGGAAACAATTTTTTTTTACATTACATTTGAATCTAGATCGAGATTTGATTTTAATAATATGATTCCGAAGTATTTACAAATTTAGTGACTATATCTATATGGGGATGCAAGCGCGGGGAAAAAAAACAAAACGACGTTTCATCAGAATTATCCGGAACCGAGCGTAACTGACTGCACTATTAACCTTTTTTTAAAATAAGGACGAAGAAGGAAAAATAAAGGAAGTGAATTTGAATTAAGCGGAATTTTAATTTAAGCCTATAATGCGAGTTCGAATTATTTGAATTTTACTGAATATCGCTTTAGGCAGTCATAGGCATGTATCAAAAATCCGGAATGTACCACGTTGAACACCCGTAGATATAGACTTAATAGATAGATTTCGTTCTGGTAGACACATGCATTGAATATAAATTTAGCAACCGGTGCACCGTACTTTAATTATTGGCGAAACCCAACCCTTCCAGAAATCGTACTCAATAATAGACCTAAAATAACAATACAATATCGGCTACAACCTATTACGAATAGTCGTTTAGTAAACTTTTTCAAGATTAAAAAGAACATCGAACTTAAAGTATGTTTTTACTAGCATATGCCTATGCCATTTTTTTATTACAGTAACCAACATCCAGGCATTTTCCTGCAATGTATGGACACTATACGTTGGGTAGGGCACGTATACCGTAGGGGAGAGGAACGTATGCCAAAGGCAGTCTTTTTTGGTGAGCTAAAAGGTGGTCGACGTAACAGAGGCGCCCCACGGAAACGCTTCCAAGACCAGCTTAGGCGTCAACTTTCCTTGGCTGGCATAGAAGAGAGCACCTGGTTGCATGCGACCTCAGAACGAGACAGCTGGAAGTCACTCACGAAGGTCGCGGGATACACATTTGAGACCAAAAGAAAATCCACTGCCGAGGACAAAGGCAGACGGCGAAAAGAAAATATAAATCGATCACCTGCGGACAATGGTTATGCTTGCCCTGGATGTAGCAAAATATGTAGGCCACAGCTGGGGCTGCGCAGCCACGGGAAATACTGCACTCCTCACTAATCTTCGGACTCGAAGACAAGCCTTATTTAGCTTCAAAACTCATAATGCTTTGTTTACAAGATGATATGGCCCGCAACACATGTGTCTGAAATTAAAATTGCCCGAATGCCAAATTAACTGATCTAGCTAAATCCATTTTTCATATTGTTTAGTGTAACTTATGAGAAAGCTTAAAGGTGGTTACTGCACTGGTTTGGTCGAAGATAGTGGTTCGTATATGTTGTAAGAATGAGTTTAGGAATAGAAAGCCAACTGACTGAATATTCTGTAGATTGTAATGGGGCTAATGCTAAAGTTATAATAAATAGAAAAACTGTCATGGAATCCACATATTGATGAAACTATAAAAAAATCAAAGTATTAGGGTTTATTAAAAGAAATTTCTATAAGTCAAACAAGAACATAAAACTAAAATGTTATTTAACCTGGGTTAGGCCAATAATAGAATATGCATCCTTTGTTTGGGACCCCTCAACTCAAGAAAACATTAAGGAACTGGAACAGACACAAAATAGAGCAGTGAGATTCATAACAAACGAATACTTACATTTGACTAGAGTAACACCTATAGTAAAATCACTAAATTTAGAAAGCCTTCAGGACAGAAGACGCAAAAGTAAAGTAGCAATTATACATAAAAGACTAAACCATAATCTTCAAATACAAAAACAAAATTTAATAAAATACTCAAAAAGAAACAAAGATAAAGACACACTCCTCATCCCATATGCTAGGACAAATTTGTACAAATACTCCTTCTTCTCTAGTGCTATTAGAGCATGGAATGGATTGCCTGAGCTAGCCAGGAAAACCATGCAGTGACTTGGCAGAATTTAAGTCATTGGTTAATAAGCATGTCTGAATGCATGACGCGTATGACGTAATCATCTTCTTTTTTGAAGTAACGTCTGTATTATATAAGATAAGATAAGACAGGTCTACAGTGAAAGGATAACATTGCATTGAGAAATCTAAAAGCATGAAATTGCTCTAAACCAAAATAATGGTAAAAATATTTGTAATCTAGCAGATTTATTATTGTTAGTGTAGACCAATGTCTCCCAAACATTGGGATGGCTGCCTGGTCGTGCGGTTTGCACTCTGGACTGTCGTTCAGATTTATCGATGGTCCCGCGTTCAAACCCTGCCCGCTCCCATCCCCCGTCGTCCTGCGGGAGGTTTTGACTAGGAAGTAATTATCTTCAACTCTGAAGGAACATCCGAAACATGTAAAACATTTTACAAACATTTTACTTAATGTAACACTTCGCACATTCTGTGTAACTTAATTGGCGGAACATTGCTTAATTTTTTTTTTAGAGAGATTAATTCACGTAGACGGATTTTGGGAGTCAGTTAAACAGATCGGGTCTCAAACAAGGAAATCCTATGCCGAACTGGGAGTCGAACACTTATATAGTGAGATTGTGATAGCGTGGCATGAGGTTTGCGGGACATGTTCTCCGACAAAATGAACTACGCACACCAATTGTTGCGATGACGTGGTGGCCAATTCGAGGAAAGCGCAAACAGGGACGTCCTTGTATAACTTGACGCCAGTACCTTCACGGAAGACCTCAGAACAGTAGGCATAAGTGGACACCAAGTGGGAGGAGGCTACAGACATTAGCAGTGACAGATTTTGTGGAGACAGCTTGCCGCCCAATGCTCCGAACGGCGCGGGAGGACCTAAGTCTAAGCTAGTAAATTCACGCAGTGGCCTACTAGATCTACATCATCTACATCTAGATCTAGTAATTGTTCCATTTCTGGTCACGCGGTTCATTGTCATTATAGGGTTCCGCGGAACACAGTTAAATTTGACACACACTGGTCTAGTTCTATTAAAGATTAAAATACATGAACATGACTGATCCAACCTAATTGATACAAATACTTTTTTTTGTACACTTAATATTTTGCTTTATTTTTTTTAAAACGACTCTGTCAATCTACATTGTATAATCTATCTCCGAGACTTAATTGTCGTGTATATAGTACTTTTTTTTTTACATTATTATTCTTTGGATGTAACGATAGACATTTGTGTTTCTATTTGTCTGTGTTTATATTTAGATCTACTTCCGTCTACAAACCAAAATACACAAGTCTAGAGTCTAGATCTAGATCTCTAGCTTAAATAGTGAGGGTTCTAGATATAAATAAATTTAAATAGTCTAGATCTAGATGATAGATAAAATAGATTTAGAGTATTAGATGTAGATATAGAATCTAGACTAGATAATTAAGATATAGACATACACATAGTACGTGACACACATAGAGATATAGTATATATGATCATCATATACTCATATAGTCATATAGTCATATACTAGTTTTAAAACATATTAGGCATATTGATTTTTATTGCCATATTACATGTAACATTTTTACAAACTGTTGCATACTAACATCAGTCATAGTCGACATACTATCATTATATAATCATACTCACATAGAATTAGAAATAACAGATTTAAGATTAGACTAATCGACAAATCATTAGTATTTTCAATTTTGGAACTTGAATCTAGAATTCTAGATTAATCATAAATCTTGATTTAGACATTTTAGATTAGTACTTTTATAGAGAATTATTGATTAGTACTTTTAAAGAGAATTATTTTATTATTATAGATCTAAATCAGAATGGGATGTGATGGTGGCACAATTCCTAAAAGAGATGAGCTCGTACGAACAAAAAAGAAAGGGGAAAAGGTAATTAGTAATTGAGACTAGTGATCACTTAATCTAGTAATAGTATCTGACTAGTGTCTACTCTGACTAGTCAGTCACACTAGACTGTGACTAGACTAGACTCGATTATGTCACTAAGTTGAATAAGTAACACATGAAATAATAATACTAATAACACATGAAATAATAATACTAATAACACATGAAATAATAATACTAATAACACATGAAATAATAATACTAATAACACATGAAATGCATAGGATGTAATTAATGATTCAATCTTCCTTTTTGAAGCAACATAGAATCTGTAATCTATAAGATTAAAAGATAAGATCTAGATCAAGAGTAAAGATTACTAAAGTATCTAATTCTAGATCTATTTCATTCACTTCTTGGCCAAAAATAGAAAAAAATATGGAGTCCCAAAATCAATTACTGTTTAAGGAGAATATCCATCTATCCCTGTGGTGCTACAGCCCATGGATGGCTCTGGCCTGCTTCAACACATTCCTCCATTCAGATCTCTCCTGGGCCTTTCGTCTCCATGCCCTAACCCTAAACTGTTGCAGATCTGCCTCCACCTCACCAGGCCATGGCATTCAGGGTCTGCCTTTGGGTCGTCTGCCTTTTGGTTTTTGTCTGTATACAATTTTCGCTCCTCTGACATTCTTTTAAGGTGACCTGCTCAACGTAGTCTGTCCTTTTTTTCTCTGTCAGTATCGGTGAGTCCTCATACAATTGATATATATATCTCATGGTTAGTGTCCTCCACCCTGTTTCATCTTTATAGCACCATAGATTTTCCAAAGAATTTTTCGTTCCCAAGTATTTAGTAGATTTTTGGTTTTCTTTGTCAGTGTCCAGGTCTCACTTGCATACATTGCTGCTGGTCTTATGCTTTTTTGTATTAATATCATTTGTTTGGGTTTTCCTTAATATTGTAAATGACGCGTGCTGTAAAATGCTCTGTGGTTGCCTCCTGCTATTCTTTCGTTTATTTCTGTTAGTAGGTCATTTTTTAAATCAATTGTACTTCCTAGCTATTTGAAAGTTTGGACATTTTCAAATTTGTGTCTGTTTGATTGTCATTGTGATGTACTTGGTTTTACTATCATTGACCTCAAGTCCTGCTGGTCGAGATGCTTCTTCTAGTACTGTGAAAGCTCTAGCAATGTCAGATGTATCTTTACCCAATAAGGCAATGTCATTGGGATAAGCAAGGTATTGTAGAGGTTGGCTGTATATTGTCCCTGTTGGTTGTGGACCCATGTTTCTCTCCTGAAGTAGTAAGTAATAGTTCCCCTTGTGTTTATGTGTATATTTCTTATAACTCTTTTCAGTGTCAAATAGAAGATCATGCAAGAAAGTGAGTCACCTTGTCTTAATCCTCCTTTAATCCCAAATTCCTGTTTAGGGAGAATAAGGATGACTATTTCTAATTGTACCACTAACCTGCAATTAAATGTGTTACATAATGAACTTGTTATGGTCATTTTGTTTAAAACTTAAATTTGTTTGGTCACAAATCAAGTTTGAGAACATACTTTAATTGTGCATTAAGGCTTTATTTTGACGTTTTTTACAATTACTTAGTTTAAGCTAATGGAAATTTCCATGTGTTAAAAATAGATTAGCTCATTTGAAGCAAGGGTAAAGACGCAGATTAGTGGGACTATTTAAGTAGGGGCATTTACCATTTTATATTTATAAAATTTTTAATTGTATTATTTCATATTATTTGTGAAACAAAGTATTATATTATAGTGGTTACAAGTTTTAGAATAAATATTGTATTTATTTAAGTATTTCTATTCTGATTCTTCATTTAAATAAGTATTTCCGGCAATAGGATGGAGTTTGAATGATCAGACATAGTTCTGAAGAATATTAATATTGTAATAAGAATGTTTGTATTTTTTGTTTCTTACTTGTACAATACTTCTTTTTTTTTTTCATGTTTTTAAAATTTTATTAATTTTTTTTTTTTTATTATCAGAAAGATAAGATTTCAGAGTTAGCTTTCAAATGGAAACATTGTGCAATCAGTCAAGAAGCTTTGGTTAAACCTATAGTGGCATGTGAACTTGGAAGGTAAAGAGATAAATTAGATAGTAGAAATAGCAGGATTTAGTCTCCTTTAACCTAATTTCATTAGATGCTTAACACAAGGTGAATGTGTTAATAAGAAAATATTGTCACAATTAACTAAGACTGTTTACATATATTTCACTTATTTCAAAAAGACTTACAATTTTTCTTGTAGATTGTACAACAAAGAGTCCATTCTTGAGTTTCTACTTGACAGAAGTAAATTTGATGTAGCTGCACAGTTGGATCATTTACGTGGATTAAAGGTAGATGTCTTATTTTAAAATACTCATTGATTAAAATTCTGACTAGATTGAGAAAAAAGTTTTAAAAACTTACATGTTTTTTTTTAAAGAGTTTCACATGAAGCCATTGTTCACTTTTGCTTTGTCTGTAGGATGTTAAAGAGCTCAATCTAACTGATAATCCAGAGAAAAGGCCTAAAGATGCAGATAAAGGAGACAGTTACACAGATCCTAGTATCTCTGACTTTATTTGCCCTGTTGTTGGTTTAGAAATGAGTGGCACATTCAAGTAAGTTTTTTTTTTTAAAGAAATTTTCTTTGGCTTGAAGCTATACATTAAGATATTTTTTTTTATTCCTAAATTTTTTATGTACAATTATTCCAGGTTTTGTTTTATTTGGTCCTGTGGTTGTGTTATGTCTGAGAGAGCATTGAAAGAAGTTAAAACTGATGTATGTCACAAGGTAAGATATTTTACTGGTGACAAAGTTCTATGGCTTAAAGATGTCAAAATAATTGCGTTTATTAATGTCTCTTTTACCACCTATGAGGATGATATGTAGTCAGCTCAATTACCAACTGCATTTACTTTCCTCATCAGATATTTTGTACTTATTTGCATGTATTTTCTTAACTAGCTCAAATGTCTTATTAAAAAAAATTAGTAATAAATCAATTTATATTGCCCTATTGCAGACATAATGTAGCTCACAGCATTTAAAAAAAACAAACAAATATGGCAATCTTTTAATTGATTCTTGCATTCACAGCATTTGAATCATTTCCTGACTTGCATAAAACTATCTGTGACAAGTTAAAAGTTCTTTATTTACACACTAGCAACTTATTTGTTTGCATAAAATGAAAGTTAGTTATTGCATTTTAGCATACAATTTTTTTTAAAGATGTTTGTGTCACAGTATTCATTTAATTCATTACTCCTGTATCACTTCACATCAACGTTAGATCAGATGATAATGTTACAAATAAAACAATCCCTGCTCACTTGATCATATTAAAATATTAGTTTTGTTAAGTTTAAATTATGTACACATTTTGGATTTTTATTTTTAATTGGCTTAGACTCAGGAGAAGTAAACTTGTAACTATTTATAGCTTGTACTCAATAGATTTACCTGAAAATGAACTTTGGTCTTTGTACTGACCACCAAATGCCAAACTAACAAATCAGATTTGTTGTAGCAAATTTGTTATATGTTGAGGCATAAACAAAAAATAATTTTAATTTTTTTTTTGCTCTTTCAATAAATGATGAAATAATTGTGTGTATTTACACCTACGCCCAGTGTGGGAAATCTTACAAAGACGAGGATGTCATTGTGCTTAATGGAACTGAAGAGGAAGTGGCTGACATGAGAAGAAATATGGAATTAAGACAATCTTTAGCCAAACTTTCAAAGGTACGTAAATTTAATAAATCACATTTTCTATTTTATGAAAAGTGTTATTGGTATAGAAATTTAAAATTTTGTTTTTAACAGTTTTTAACATAAGATTTATTAAATTACTTTTATAAACTAGATAGACACAAAAAGAGTATGACAGACATTTTTTATGTTTTAAAATCTTTGTTTTACAACAGAAAAATAAAAGAGCAGAGAAACACAAACTCTGTAAGGATTCAGGAGAAGGTATTACTTTTTTGTCACAACTTATTTTGGAGATACTACATATTCAAGTTCAGAGGTGCCTCTATGCCTTTATTTAAATATACTGAAGAAACACGATAGTAGATATTTTCCTTGAGTTTAGTGCTTTCAAAGTCAGTTCAATGAAACAAGTCATCAAGCTATTAACAAACATAAAATATAAATTCCTTGTACAAATAAAATACTAACCTCATGACCTACATATTATCATTGAATAAATAAAGCACCGCTGCTCAGCTCTCTCAGACACACTTCAAATAATTTGAGAACACTTTCATCAACCTTTAAACATTCATTTACAAGGGAAACTGTCTTGAAGTTTTCTTTACTAAGCATCCATATTGCCATTACTCCTAGCGTCTCTAAGCTTGTTGTATTTCCTTATATTTTCTTATTGTTCTGAGATTATTACTCAAAATACATTTCTTAAATATGTATCTTCATAGTACTTGGAACAATGACCTGGATAGTTTACATCCCCAACTTAGTATCGGATAAAGGCTTTTTTTTTTATGCCCTTGTTGAGTTTTTTCTTCCAGCTTCTTAACATTCTCTCTTGACCTTTCTCTTAATATTCCTAAATTAGGTTTGTTACATTTATGTCTCCAAGGTCTTCAAGATTGTTCAATCTCTCTGTCACGGATGAATGTGTGTTTGTATGTATAATCTATTTTTACAATCTGCGCGAATGACCGGAAGTGTGTTGGTTGTTAGACAGAGACCAGCGTGTGTGATATGCAGAAAAGCTGATTAAAGTTTATGTGTTTGGTCTACTGGTTTCATTGTTTTATTTCGTTAACTAGAACTGAACCAGGGACACCTAGACGTATCGAGACCTAAGGTAGATTCTATTGAGTTATAGGTATAAATATAATAAGGAATCTGTGACACTATCAATAGCCATGTTTTGTTCTTACACATACACAATGCAACCTAATAACTTGGTCAGCCCTACTCTTCGGGTTAGCACACTGAGGCGGGACAAGCTCTCTCTTCTGTCTTGTGCACTGTGGTATTATCGTAATATGTATATTTTACAGTCTGCCAATTTTTCATTTTTGATGTTGAAAAGAGACTAAAAAATGTTTTTTTTCTTTTTACTCAATAGTTGCAACATCTAGTAAACAGCAATGTACAAATGAATCTGAAACTCCTGCAGCTGTGAGTGTGAATGGTCAGCTAACTACTACAGCATCAACTAGTTCTAATAGACAGGAGAGCGCTAGCAGTAAAGTCATTAAGGATTCAAGACCTGGCATTGGTCGCTTCATCACCAGCAATGGGAAGTCCTCAACTGATAGAGTAGGAAAATCTAAACTGACAAACTCCACCCAGTCAAGCATACAGAATGATCCAAATGCCAGTCAGACATTCAAGTCTTTGTTTACCAGCAGTGAAGATGCCAAGTCAAGAAAACAGGCCCACTGGGTGACTTATAATCCACTCTATTACTAAATTGGCACCTGTTGAGTAGTCTGCTCTTGTTTGATCTACAATAGTCCTGTTTGAAGAGTACATTAACTTTTATATCAATTAGATATAATGTTTTTACTCCACTTGTATATGTTGTAATGCTTAGCTATAAGAATCTGACTAGTCCATGAAGAAATTGGTTACTGTATCAGCAAAAGGATTTTCAAAATTTTTTAAACAATTTGTTGACAACATCAGGACACCATTTTTTTTTTCATTGTGTTTTTATTTTTTCATTGATTTATGTTTGTGTTAGAAGTGTTAAGAATCCTGTAGCTCTTTGGTAGACAAAGTTAAAAAAAAAAAAGAATAAATAACACACAAAACATCGTGATATTAAAATTTTTATTAAACTTGTTATTTTCAAACAAAAAATATATTTTGTAACTTTCTGAACAAACATTTGTCATAGTGTTAAATTGTAAGATCCATCCATACACCTGTTGTTGTGGTTTTGATGTTTATAATTCACACATCTATTGGTTGTTTACAATCATTTGATCACATTTAGGTTATTAAAAATTAATCCTTACAATTGGGCACCTCTAAATATTGAACTGTCAAATAGCTTTTATATTTGTTGAAGGTATGCACACTAGCCAAGTACATTTGATAAAAATGTGAGGATTATATTAAGTTATTCAATACATGATTAACACACAGGCACATTAAAATGAAAGGCACATTTACAAACTGAGCATTGAACCAATTTTCCTACTTAAAAAAATAAATAAATTATTTTCCCACTTAAAAGATAAATAAATTATTTTCCCACTTAAAAAGTAAATAATTTATTTTTTATACCGTATGTAATATTTTAAATTTAGTTTTATTGATGTAAAGGATCGACAGCTATGCAAAAAAAGTTTCATTTGGAGTAGAATAAAGATATATAAATATAATGTGAATTAGTTAAAAATATGTTTATTGAATCAGATATACAGGCATTTAGATAAGCATTGTTATTATCAAAACAGTAAACACACTTCAAGGTTTTCTTTACCTCATGTATGTGATCAATTTCCAATTAGCATTAACAAACAACCAAACAATGTTTGACAAATCTTAATGTTAAAATTGTTATCAAGAAAAACAGATGTATTCCTGTGAACTTCATTAACATGATATTTAAAAAAAACGGTTAATCAAGAAGATTGTTAATTACTGAATGTTATTAGTCTCACATGTTAGGAGTACACAGTGAAGTATTAGCAGTAACAGAGAAGAACAAGGCACATTTAAACATAATTTAGTTAGACCACAAGCATTTCACCAGTACAGATAGTCAAGAGATTTATAAATAGATGCATTCAATAGTTCTATGATACACACACAAAAAAATGGTTGCTTGCTAACTAAACGTGGCATCATTTAGTTGAAGGAGAATAGATGAACCATCTTGCATGGTCATTGAAAACAACATTACAGCAGTATGCTTTCTGTAGCTGAGGCAATATACAGTCACATTTCTCACACTAACCAGAAATAACAGAGTTGTTTATAATAAATACATGTCATGAAATATTACATTAGTCTCAACACATGCACTACAAGTACAGTTTCATTGTAGAACTCATCCTAAAGAAGATTTCTATGTTAACAAAAACTAAAAGCATGGAACAAAATGAAAAGATTGAGAAAAATATAAGAAGAAGAATCTAAATGTGTCACGTCTAAAAGAAGTCTAAAAATTCTTATACAAAGTAGATCATTTTTTGTCTTGAATAATTGCTACTTGTTAAACCAGTTCTAAAATCTAAATGCAGAATTTTTCAATATTGAAAAAGATTTACTTTAAGGAAAAATAAAAAATTGCCTAGAATAAACTTTGAAGAGATTGTCATGGTTAAAAAATAAAACATGACTAAATTTGATGGATTTTATAGTCAATGTCTTAACTATCATAGAATGAAAGGAAATAAATTTAAAAAAAAGTTTAACAAAATAGCAAATCAATGAAAGGTTGCCACTGGCTCAGGCTGAAATAAATAAAAAAAACTAATCCCTCTGAGGGAACACAATCTAATGGTACATTGATGATGACACAGGACACATATGCATGTAATACAAGACAGTATAATTGCCATACTTAGTTATCCTATCTAAATACTCACACAATAAAATGAGTTAAGGATGATATGATTATGTTAAGCAGGAAGCACCATTTAGATTTGCGTAAGGCCAAATTGGACAGGATGTGTCTCAAGGAGAACAAACAAAAAATGTTACGTAACGAGAACAAAAATAACCCGTTAGTGGATACAAGTCATTTTGTACAAATTTCTCCTCAGAGTTGTCCTGAGAAGTAAGAAGCACATCACTAGATCTTCCTTACTCCGGATTGAACAATATCTTTACTAGCATTGCATTGCATACTTCATAAGGTAGAATCGAATGATTAATAGAAAGAAATAGAAATGTTTAGGACAATAAATACATGTTGCCATTTGTACTGTATCTAAACAATAGCAGAGGTCTACGATCGTGTAACGCTCAAAATCATAAACAGGGAAGATCACTCACTAGATCTATTTGAAACAAAAACTCTCACTCCATTACCCAGAAAAATCCCTAAGCCGAACCCATTTCTCCATAAAGTAATCTACACTTTACAGTCTCAAGGCCAACACAAATGTAAGAATGCAGATATCATGGACATATATTATTAGCTGTGGCGAGTGCCCTTGACCTATGCACTCCAAAAAATGTTACTATCGCGAGTTGCGAGTTTATTTATTAATAGAAAATGGGGATAAGAAGGAACCGTACAAACTATATTAAAAAACAACTTGCGTCTCGCTGGTCTTAGTTCCAGATGTTCTGCACCTCTCCAACCTATTTCTGGTGCTTGAACTAGCCCAGTTTTGTCAGTTTATAGCCTAATAGATTGAAACTACATACATAATGAGAAATTTATATCTATATATATTTTTAAATAGAAGATCAGATATTTCAAAGAAAGAAAAAGTTGGTTAATGTCCATCCCATGTTTCACCCCATGACAAGAGACCATCAAAGTGGTCTAGTGTTGGCCAGAGTCTCTACAGCCACATGGAGATGCAATGACAAACAGAAAATAAACATGGCCCCCTCCCCCTCCCTGGTGTGGGTGTGCATGTGTGTGTGCGCGCGCATGTCTTATGCTCAAAACCATTCAGCCTCAAGGACCCTTTACGTTGTTTCTCGTCTGGGGAGGGAACTGCTGCATGCCGTAATTGCAGAACTCACAGTAGCCTGGTGGTCCGGGAGGGCCCGGGGGTCCTCTATGTCCGTGGCTGCCTGGTAGTCCGGGTAGACCCCTCTCTCCAGGTCTCCCTTGTGTGCCTTCTCCTGTAGAACCTGGTGGGCCTTGTAGAAAGAAATGAAATGAGTGTAAGATCAATGATTCCAGTGCAAGGCCATGTTTCTGAATGATTCAAAGAACTCATAGCCAAAAGATTTTAAAATTTGTATTACAGTAAGACGAGACTCTCACATCGCGAAGCAAGATTATGTTAGTAATTCCCGTCATAAAACATTTGGATCAAATTACAAGCGCCTATGCAGATACAATTACAAACAGCCCTGCATGCCTTCAATAAGGGCGTGACCAATGATAAAGTTACATAATACTTTAAATATTTTTTTTGATTGTGCTATAGAAAACAATGCTATAATAGACTCGCTGATACATTTATAAACGGGTTCAAACTGTGCAAGTAGTGAACTGAATACTTCTTTAAAACAATTAGAAACACGAGTGTGAGAGACATTGATTTTTATGTGTAGCAAATAGTAGGCGCAATGCTCGTACCTTTGTACAAAGCCCACTGCCTGCTAATTGAGCAACTCTATCTTTGAAATCAACAATACTCAGTTGAAATGTATCCTCCCGCCCCTACCTCTCTATCTATTACCTTGATGAGAGTGCCGTAAACTTTATGTAAACAAAAAAAAAACAAACAAACAAAAAAAAAAAGCTGCATTTAAAACAAAACTAAAAAAAACAACTACCTGGTGGGCCATGTGATCCTGGTGGTCCAATTATTGCTTCTCCCGCCTCTCCCTTCTCACCCATTGGTCCACGTTGACCTGTTCACAGAGCAAGTAAAAGGTATTGGTCTCAATGACATACACAAAACAAGACACACACACACACACACCTTAAATTGACCATCACACACACAGCACGTACACTGTCAAACAAGGACACATTGAAATATATTTGATTTTGATTTGTGAAATTAGTTGAAAAGGACGCTACTAACTACCCACGCATGCCCAGTACACATATTTCGCGTCCAAAGCTTGGCGTCTGTTAACAATTTTAGAATCTTCGTTAGCGCGCCAGTACTCAGTTCACTGTGCTTGGTGAGTATGCAAGAAAGCACATCCATATTCATCATGGCCTTTTACAGTGCAACCCATCATGTATGGGTGGAAGATTGAAAAATACTTAAATTGAAAAATACTTAAATGAGCTTCCCTCAGGTGTTCGGCCTTCGACCTCATAGATTCACCAATCTCAGGTGTCAATATAACAATCTCAGATGTGGCATTCCTTCCCATTAAATACATTCAAATTTGACTTGATCAATTGAGTGTTCACTTATATAACATACATTTAATGAATTACGTTTTGTTTCAATGACACAGGGAATAGCTGAACTTGGAGACCAGAGGTTTTGAGAGAACTAATCATTCAAATGGAAAGCGATATCAACACGCATTCATCAGGTCTCATTTCAGTAAGGACCAAATAAACTTGATACACCACAAGAGATACGCTAAAAGATGTCTTCTTATCTTATCTTATATAATACAGACGTTACTTCAAAAAAGAAGATGATTACGTCCTACGCGTCATGCCTTTAGTCATGCATATTAACCAATGACTTAAATTCTGCCAAGTCACTGTTTTTTCTGGCTAGCTCAGGCAACCCATTCCATGCTCTAATAGCACTATTGAAGAAGGAGTATTTGTACAAATTTGTCCTAGCATAGGGGACAAGGAATGTGCCTTTATTTTTGTGTCTTTCAGAGTATTTTATTAAGTTTTGTTTTTGTATTTGAAGATTATGGTTCAGTGTTTTATGTATAATTGCTACTTTACTTTTGAGTCTTCTGTCCTGAAGGCTTTCTAAATTTAGTGATTTTACTAATGGTGTTAATGTAGTCAAATGTGAATATTCGTTTGTTATGAATCTCAATGCTCTATTTTGTGTTGTGTTTGTTCCAGTTTCTTAATGTTTTCTTGAGTTGAGGGGTCCCAAACGGTGGATGCATATTCTATTATTGGCCTAACCAAGGTTAAGCGCGCCAGTACTTAAAGTGTCTTAAAGTGCTCTATTGCTAAAAGAACCAATATTTTTACACAAATAAAAATTATTGAAATTATTGAAATCTGTGAAGTCAAAATCTGTAAGTTGTCAGGGCTAATTTTTTCTAAGTCCCACTTAAAAAAACAACAAAAAAACTCATCATCTACATTAAATAATAAGAGATGGTAACATCCCACAAAACATTCTGCACAATCTGCAGTAGTTTCTAAGTTTTAGTGACTTCCCTTTAATGCACTGAACTAAACATCTTTATCTTGAAATAAGATAGAAATAATGTGGAGTGTAAACTTATTCGATAAGTTTTCCCAATACTTAGTCATGTGATCATGTCAGGTCTTTCTAATGTAACCAGCTAACAGTGTTTATAACATCTAAAATCTGACAACACAAACACACACATTCTAACTGGTACAAGCTCTTAAAGCATCACCCTATCAGACATCAACATCGGCAGCAACTCTAGATGTTAATGGTTTGGTTCGAGGTTCATCAAAGCAACTATGACTATCCCTATTTATAGCGTGCGTGCGCTCTGTAATGTTTTATGCTCAGACCACCTTATCGGTTTAATCATAATATTGTACATAATTTGGTTATAAGCTAAGTCGTATAAGAGTCAGGAGAGTTCCTGTTATCGCGTTTCTATTTGTACTACTAATGACCAGTCACCAATGTACGCACTAACCTCTAGGATGAGCAATTGTTCCGTGTTTAAAAAAAGTATTCTAAGAATAATATTGTATTTCTAGGTTCACGTATTGTAGCAGGTTAAGTTGTAAATAAATATGTAAACATATTAATACAATTTCGTTTCAATCTGTCGGGGAATGTATCATGAAGATTTAGGACACACAGTCACTAACCAGGTCGGGGAATGTATCATGAAGATCTAGGACACACAGTCAATACCAGATGCTCAAAATGCACTTTTCGATCAAGCAATTATTTAAAACATCGTCTACGGCAGTGAAGCCCTATTAGCGGACCTCATCACCTCCGCCATAGAGTCCAATACAACTTAACATCGAGTTGGGGGAAGGATATAGCCAGCTAGCCATAGTTTGAGCATCACTGTATTACATATGTAGCTGTTTCCTTGACAAGAACAACACTGAACTCAGCTAGCCAAAGAACACTTTACTCCCCTAGCCATAGAACATTTAACTCAGCTAGGCCTAGCCTAGAACATTTAACTCAGCTAGCCCTAGCCTAGAACATTCACGTTCACACCGTTACAGCTCCATTGAGATACTAATCTCCAATGAGATTTCCACATGCAAGACAAAGATAAATATCTTAGAAAGCACGTAGCGTACACTACAAGCGTACATGGTTCAGTACTAGGAAACAACGACAGCAGCTCACAACAACAACTACAGCAATAAAATAGTTTACATTGCACTCAGTTATCTAGTAAAGTTTGCAACCATATAATATGCAAATAATATATAGGTGTATTTCATTTTTAAAAAAAGCCTTATAGTTATTATATCAATAATACATCTAATAATGTATTTTTTTACACTATGAAGGGGAAACAAAGAAAAAAAAAGTTTAATAGGAAAAAAAAAAGAAAAAAAAGAAAAGGATTAGACATAAAGAGCGAGTATCAAATATTACCTTCAGGGCCGGGTGGGCCCGCGGGCCCCGGCAAACCATGTAACCCAAGAAAACCTCGTTCTCCAGGGGGCCCAGGGGGGCCACGTTCACCTGTTATAAAAAAGAATGTAAAGAGGAGGAAGGCAAAGGCTAAACTGTGCAGCAGTGACGTCATGCAGTGCGATTGGTGAGAGGGGGGGGGGGGTTGGTAAGGAGAGACATAGCCCTTAGAGGCGGGGCTTGATGGTTGATGATTGCCAAAGGTTAGAGAGCATGCAGACGTGGGGCACAATACATACAGACACGTTGGACACGTTAGAAGTTTTCTTCAGCATCATGTCCGTAACAACGTCTAAACTAGTCTGTCAAGAGAGAGATCTATCTATTGAATGGCTCAGCAATGGTCTGTCAAGAGAGAGATCTATCTATTGAATGGCTCAGCAATGGTCTGTCAAGAGAGAGATCTATCTATTGAATGGCTCAGCAATGGTCTGTCAAGAGAGAGATCTATCTATTGAATGGCTCAGCAATGGTCTGTCAAGAGAGAGATCTATCTATTGAATGGCTCAGCAATAGTCTGTAAAGAGAGAGATCTATCTATTGAATGGCTCAGCAATGGTCTGTCAAGAGAGAGATCTATCTATTGAATGGCTCAGCAATGGTCTGTCAAGAGAGAGATCTATCTATTGAATGGCTCAGCAATGGTCTGTCAAGAGAGAGATCTATCTATTGAATGGCTCAGCAATAGTCTGTCAAGAGAGAGATCTTTCTATTGAATGGCTCAGCAATAGTCTGTAAAGAGAGAGATCTTTCTATTGAATGGCTCAGCAATAGTCTGTAAAGAGAAAGAGATCTATCTATTGAATGGCTAAGCAATAGTCTGTAAAGAGAGAGATCTATCTATTGAATGGCTCAGCAATCTGATTTGAAAGATATATTTGAAATTGATACTTTTATATATTTAACTTAATTCTTTTAAAATCATTAATATTGGATTTCACTATTTAAGCATGAGCATACAGCCTAATATAAACTTTTTTTTTGTCTGCACATTCATCTTGACATAGGTGAGTGCACTAGAATAAATCTTTAAAAAAAATCTCAACACACTTCTGCACATGATTAATTGGCATTATTATAAAGTGCATAGGCAATATTCTAGCAACAAAGGATAGATTTAACACTACTAATAATAAACTAAGATATAATCAGAAAAATATAAATAAGATCATTTAATTAAAAAATAATATTTTTGTTTCTGCCTGTTATATGATTTATGATTTTAAATTGGACAACAGATTGGGGACACAACATTATGGTTAGGTTACAGATGGAGTTGTTTGTTTTAGTTTATAGCCTTAAAAAATTAACTAAAAAGATTTTGGATGGCCGTAGAGCTCTAAAGTAGAGTTGGGTATCGAAACATCTTTTAAAGTTCGAGTTCGGTTCGGACAGATTTTAGTTTGGGTTCGGTTCGATGTTATGAAATGAATTAGTAGCAACAACTATGTGCATGTAATAAAGTTCAATTCAATTTACTAGATAAATCAGAGATGTCCAACCATATTCATCCAAGGGCCATTTGAATTCACGACACTCTGTCGCGACCACATAACAGACAAGACACACACACACAATTAAATAAAAGACTTTTCTTAGAAACCCGTGGATATAATGCTTACATTAATTCATAAGATGTAGGAAGTTTATCCGAAACCAACGTCTGAAAATCCCACTGCTAGATGTGGCACCATGTCTAAGCAGTATCAGATATTTCGGCAGCAATAGAAAACATTTCGAAATCTGCTGCTCTATCTTTTAGTTTTAAATTTGAAGTTCTAAATGTCATGCGAAAAAGGCTGGCGGCTTCAACTGCATTCTTATTTGCATGACACATTTCTTCCATCAAAAAAAAGGCTTCATTTCACTACTTAAAATGTGAGCAATTCTGTCGTATGCCCTTACCGCAGACTCCTTTTTTTGTCCCTTCTTGGTAAATATTCTCATCATCCTCTAAAGCTCTAGACGTAACTTAAAGATATGATCTTCGCGACTTAAACTAAGAATGTCGCCTTTTTTGTTTATGTTTTTGATTTCATAATGCTGTTTAACGTTACGTTATATATACACAACCACAAACAGTTCTATACACATCAGACATATTTGCTTACTTTCATGATCCACAAAAACTAAAGCTCTCTGTCCATTTTCCCGGACATTTTCTACATTCAGGATTTACTTTAGGTTTCTCGAATCTCCCATTTCATGAATGTACAAATATTTAATGGTACTGCACCCTTCGCGTTGATACCAAAAGAAGACAACCCAAAATGATGCAGGAAAGATGCACACCCAAGATGTCACGGACACGACCAGCCCAAGAAACAGCAGCTTTCCAAGAATTAAAAATAACTGTCAAATCATCTCAATGAAAACCTAATTTTCTTCTTACAAGAATATAGTAAAATTTTGATGCAGTTCGGTTAAGGTAAGGACAGTTCGTCCTGTTCGGTTCGTACCCGATCAATAGTAAAGTTCGGGTTCGGTTCGGTTGTAAGTGAGGTTCGGTTTTGGTTAGTTTCCCATCTCTACTTTAAAGCTACATAATTGTAACGAATATCAAAAATCTGTATAAATATCCACAGACTTATGCAAATATTCAGAAAGCTGTAAATAGTTAAATGTTGGTTTCCGTTTAAGGGAGAGAGAGAGAGAGAGAAGGAACATATGTAGAGTGAGACAGAGAAAAAAAGTAGAGAGAGGGAGAGAGAGAGAGAGACAGAGAGAAAGGGAAACCAAAATGAGCAAGGGTAAAGCGGAAACAATGATCAAATAGTGAGGCTCAAAAGAAAAGAAAATAGGCGTAACTAAAGCTGCTTTGTATTTTTATAAAAAATAGATCTTAGCAAATATGTTGATAGGGTAGGATTATACGAATGATTATACGAATGTTTAACAAATGTTCAGAGATCCGTACTTAATCATTTTGGCTCTTCAATGTGAGAAATCATGAGAGAAAGAGGATTAAAAAAAACACACTTACTAAAATCACCACCAAACCAACAAGAGCTACAACTGAAAATGAACTAGTTTATGTGTTCGACTACACACTTCTCAATTCAGTGATTCGGGACTCTCAACACATTTGTTAATAGGGTCAAACATATATGAGGTTATATACAATAAAGGCATGTGTATATGTACAACAATATTGATTCTGGAATGCAAGGGAACTTGGGATATAGTGTATGGGGAAAATATCAATGAATATAATGTTGAACAAGTCAACACCTCAACAATAACACCACATATGAAGATGAAAGAAGGTCAGGTATGGGCTAAGAATCTGAGCACTGGAATAACATACCTGGAGCACCTGGAGGTCCTGGGCGACCGTTTTTACCTGGCCGACCTTGGCCCGGTGGTCCCGGTGGGCCTTGTAAACCTGCTGTTAAATCTTCTAATTGTTCTGTACAATAGTAAATGAACGATAGTAAATACATTTATTTTGTTTCGCACACACAATGTTACACAATTTCGGACATATTTATCACAAATGTGAATATAAGTCAAATAAATAACCAGTGACTCTTTAAATATTCTTATAAGTTTTTGAAATTTCGAACTTGGGTGATGTAGTCAAAGAGAAGGTCTCTAAATATCGACAAGACAATCAAAGTAATCTATTGTTCTATGTATTATTACAAAAGATGTAAACAGTATACAGTTTTACTCTTTTGTTTCAAGTGTAAAGATGAAAATCAGTGAAACAATTGTTGCATCTACATACCGAATTTAAAACTTTTTTTTATTCTATTGGTTATTAGACAGAACATGAACAGCTAGTGCATAATACAACAAACAACATTGTAAAGTATAATGCAAGCACTGGCTCTGAAACTCCACATAAAAATGTACATGTATAAAAAATGTCTTTGAACTATTACAGAAGAAAGATAAGATTATGGAGTTTGGGCTTTTTGAGCAGCTCAGTCAATAAATTAAGTGCAACTGATTCAACAGAAGAGTGAGCATCAGAGAAGAAGAGACACTTTACTCCAGTCAAGAGAAGTTCAAGCCTGGAGAAAACCTCCAGTCACGTTTGTATACCCAATTTGGAGAAGTTCAAGTCTGGAGAAAACCTCCAGTCACGTTTGTATACCCAACTTGGAGAAGTTCAAGCCTGGAGAAAACCTCCAGTCACGTTTGTATACCCAACTTGGAGAAGTTCAAGCCTGGAGAAAACCTCCAGTCACGTTTGTATACCCAACTTGGAGAAGTTCAAGCCTGGAGAAAACCTCCAGTCACGTTTGTATACCCAACTTGGAGAAGTTCAAGCCTGGAGAAAACCTCCAGTCACGTTTGTATACCCAACTTGGAGAAGTTCAAGCCTGGAGAAAACCTCCAGTCACGTTTGTATACCCAACTTGGAGAAGTTCAAGCCTGGAGAAAACCTATAGTCACGCTTGTATACCCAACTTGGAGAAGTTCAAGCCTGGAGAAAACCTATAGTCACGCTTGTATACCCAACTTGGAGAAGTTCATGTCTCAGGAAAAGGTTTTCAAAACTCATAAACATCTCCAACATTCGCTAATATTGAAATAATTATATTATAGTGAATACATTATAATCAACACTAGTATAGAGTGGTTGAGACTAGTATAGAGTGGTTGAGAATAGTACAGAGTGGTTGAGACTAGTACAGAGTAGTTGAGACTAGTATAGAGCGGTTATGTAGAGTGATTGAAAGATGTCGAATTGAAATGTCCCACCTTGAGATTTCTTACCTCTGAGCACTTTATGACATAATTCTCTCACTTCGTTTTCTGATATACTGCGACCCTGCACAATGAAACATATTAAATGTAGGAATCTATTGATAGTCATTAAAAGCATCAAAACATTACATTTGACTAAGATCACCAAAACATTTGGACTTGGACACTCTCAATGTGTATACCAATATCAAGCAGCCTAGACTTGTACACTAGTGAGGCACTGACATAGATTAGTGCATGATATTTTTAAAAACGTTTTGCAGTCTAGATTCTTAGACTTAAGTTCAAATCATGAGTCCTAAATAAATATCGAAATCCAAATAGCAGTTAACTGTGCAGCGTCCAGAACCCGTCTGCTCATTTAAGTCTATCTTTCAAAAGCTAGAATAATAAGAATAAGATTTAATTGTAACATGATTGTTTAAAGTCTTTCCATATTAATAAAAGTGCAATTTTGTAAAGAAATGCAAACTGTACTAGACAAAATTATCCAAAAAGGTACAGGCATGTGTAGCTCCTTATTCGCGTTGAGAATGAAATAAAATAAACCTTGTTATGCCCTGAAAAAAATATGAAATGAAACTTGCTATGTCCTAACAAAATGAAATGAAATTTGATATGCCCTGCGCCCGGAATTCTATCTCATGTAATGTTCCCTTCAAGAACTGATGGTCCATGAGTCAGTGTTGTTAAGTTTTCACCAGTTTTCATGGCCAAATGGTGAACGACATCACCATGTCGCTGAAAAGAATTGAGAGGTCAAACAATGGAACTCAAGATTATTGAACTACAACCATGAGAACCAGTACGTCTCTAAACGAAATGAAAGAGACACAGAGACACAAAGAATCTAGAGATACACACTTTATAAAGACATTTCTAGAAATTGCTGCTTACAGGTTGTCCGGGCATACCAGGCATGCCGGTCTGTCCACGTAATCCTCTTTCTCCTGAAGCACCAGGTGGGCCCGGTAATCCCGGTACACCGGGCACCCCTTGTGGTCCAGCTATTCCGGGTTTTCCCATCGGGCCTCGTTCTCCGGGCTATCCACAATGTTAAAAAAAATCAAAATATTAGGGTGTTCAAACATGTTTGACAGGTCAAACATGGCTACATCAAAATAACAATCTAATAAATATATTAGCCATTCGACATAGTCAGTCTTCATTTTTGTAATATTTATTGTCATTCGTACTTCTGCTACATTAGCATTCATTCTAAACTAATATATGTAGGCTATACAATGCTGGATTTACCTACAGACAACACAAGGTATAGTTTAGTTGCCCCCCCCCCCCCCCCCAAAAAAAAAATAGTTCCAATGATATTTTCAATCATTTTGAAGAAAGAGCAAAGGAAAATCTGGCTTACAAGGGGGCCCCATAGCTAAATTAAAAAGCTTAGGGCCTTATCCAGTCCAAATCTATATGTTTATATGTTAGTCTACACTTACAAATTTAGTTTTTTGCTATGGAAACAAATAAACTGCAAATGCACACGTTCACGCATACACACGCATACAATCACACGCATACGTACACACGCATGCATACACACGCATACACACGGGAGAAGAAAAAAGTGTGAGAACATGAGGGGGAGGGGAGGAGGGAGACACAGAAAATAAATTTTTTATTTTGCTTATTTTTTGTTTGTTTGTTGTTGAAGATTTTGATGTTAAACCTTTTTTTTTTTAACAAAAATTCTCTCTCCTGTTTTCCTTAGTTGCGTTTATATTTTTCCAAAATTGATGACATCATGAAATTCCAGGGGCTGCACTAAACATGTACATCCATGGATGAAGTGAACTATTCCCAATTGGTCTTAAGGGTTAAAACAAAATAACATGAAAACGAAATGGACTCATTCTCTTTAAACGGTTAATAGGAGGTAGCTCTAGATAGGAGTATGTAATAAGGGGTGGTAGCACTAAGATGGAATAAATAGTGAAAGGAGGTAGCACTAGGTTACATTAGATAATTGAAGATAGGTTAGAGTAAGTATTGAAGGACCCTTACACTAGGTTGAGGACTCGGGGCTAGCAAAAACCTTTCTGCAAGGAACAGTAAGCCTACCATGGAAAAGAAGAACAGACCGACAGAGAAAGCGATGGGAAGACAAGATCAAAGAATGGACGGGCCTGTCGTTGAAAGAGATTCTAAGACAAAAGACACGGAGGAATAATGAAACAAGATGTGATCAGATCATGTCTGGACGGAGAGGGTAAAAAGTATTTAAAGGGCTACATGGTTAGTTTGAGAGCTTGAACGGCGGCAGTACATGTGTTTCATTAAATTGTATTGTACATTTAAAAAGTGTGTATATTATTAAAGTTATTTCTAGTTCCAGGTTTTCCTAGTTCCAGGTTGGTCGTTAACTCGAGTTATCTGGCACTCTATAAATATATCGTCACAGTTAGTTTTAAAATTTTAGCGAAAGACTTAATGCTTCATACAAGACTAATCTCCCTTTAGCTTAGTATATTTTCTATATAAAACAAAATTAATTTATTAAGACTAATTGATTAAATAATTCGTTAATTTATTCATTGATTCGTGTATTGTCATCGACAATGAAAAATTGTACCAAGTTTCAATTTGATCCAAGAATGTGAAGTTTAAAGAGATTCCACCCTGACAGATGGAGAGAATTCCTAACAATTCGAGGTAGTACTGACACTAGATATGAGTAATTTCTTTCACATTTCATGATTTTTTTTTTTTTCTAGAAATGAAGATTTTGTACCCTGCCCTCTTTCATATAACACACCAAACCAAACCAAAACCCTCATGTACTTATAGAATATCAAAAAGTGACTAAGAATTAGATTGTGCTCCACAAAGATTGTGTGATGTGGCATGGTCAATATAGATAGGGAAACAAAAAATAAAACAGTCTGACTCTTTTAACACTTTGCACACAGACTCACATCGCTTGGGCCAACACAGTCACATACACAACAATCGCAAGTACACGTATGTGTCTTTCCAAAGTAATGTCATCAGTCGCTAGGTATCATACCTACTATGTCCTTGTCATGTACGAGTAAGGAGAGAGCGATGAATCAATCAATTCCTTCTCTCTGAATGTGAATAGTTACTATAACTAAATGTTACTCACCATGCCCTGTTGGCCTTGGTTTCCTGGTGGACCCTGTGGATGCATTTACAATAGTCAAAATTACTTGATAGTATAGATAGATAGACATTACATAAGTCAAAAAAAAAAAAAAAGCCAAATGTGTTATGGAGTCTGTGTGTGTGTCTATGTAATAACTAATGTAGTACATGAAGGCCTACTATGACTAGATGCTATTTTTAGAATCCTATACTCTTAAGCGAGCAATTCTTGTATGTGTGTATGTATGAATGTATGTATGTATGTATGTAAATATATTTATATATCTAAATTTTATTTCGAAAACGGCTCTAACGATTTTCTTTAAAATTTAAAGGTATGTGCATATTAGTGAGAAAAAAATTCTCAACTTATTGGCCACATCGGGAAAACTCGAGGTCGACCGTTATATCGGTTTGAAAATGTCTCATTATCGAAAAATTAATTTTGGCTGGAATGTTTTATGAATGAAAATTTCTATATGACGTCAATGGAAAAAAAAACTTGATACCGCTTACGTCACTAGGCTCACAGCAGTACACTAAGACTTTTCTTCGCAAGCAAGAAAAAAATTTAATGATTCAATTGGCGTAATTAAACATTTGCGCACCATCTTTTGTACTTTTATCCATTATAAAACTATGGAAGAAAAATAATGAAATTAAATATCTTTATGTATGATTAGTTATTGCGTTTTAAAGAATTTATAAATTGTTTACACTTTAATTGCGTACACCCGTAGGTAGCTTTACTTTGTTATTATTTTGCTGGTGAATTATTGCAATGTGTTTAAGCTTCGAAGTCTACTGTCCCATACCAAAACATATAAAATGGTCATAACACAGCTTATCTATGCCTTACTTGCACAACCAGGGCCGGCCCTAACATTTGCGGGGCCCTATATGAAATGGATTGCGCGCGGACCAGTAAGGGTAAGGATAAGGATAATAAGCGAAAATAAAGATTTTGTATTAGAAAATAAAGTATTTGCATTACATTTATCATTAAATGAAAGCTGACGATGCCGTTTTTTTTTTATATCACGCGTAGGACTGGCGTTTACCATATTGATTGACACCCCAAAATGACAATTTAGTCTTTTTAAGGACATTTGTATGAGTTTCAGGAGATTTCCAGGAGCTCCTTGAAAACAAGGAGACCACGGGAACCCTATTACACAAGGCAACAAAAAAAATTTTTTTTCTTGTTCCCTACAAGAAATTGTTCTTTTCTTGTTTCTTAGGTCCAGAACACCCATTATAATTCATTTATTCAGGCAAAACTTTGGTTTTGTCACTGCTGTCTAACATTTTCTGTTTTGCAGTGTATATGCATTTACATGTATGAATTGATTTTGTACCTTTAAATATATGTCTGAATTTTTTTTAGATTTTTCAGATAAAATCATTGTGAATATTGATTGTTGATTGAAATCAGTGACTTCATTGTCTTTATGTAAAATATGGCCTCTAGAGGTTGCACCTATCCAGCAGATGCCTTCTGTTATGTTTGCGGCGAATTCATAAAGAAACGTGCGAAGAAACATTCTTTGACAACATCAGCAACACTGAAGGAAGCATATAAATCTTACTTTGGCATGCCAGTTGGAGATCTAGATAAATCTTGGGCTCCACATGTTAGTTGTGACTGCTGCAAGAAGACTTTAGAAGGTTGGTTCAGGGGGGAGAAGAGAAGCATGAAGTTTGTGATACCAAGAATTTGGCGAGAGCCTACAGATCATCTGAAAAACTGCTGTTTTTGCATGGTAGATCCATCAAAGCGTCGATCTGGCAAAAATGCAGCTGCTGTGCTCTATCCTGATATCCCATCTTCGATCGCCCCAGTTCCACATTCCCCTGATCTTCCCATTCCCAAACCACTGCAGAACACACTGCCCTCGGAAGACAGTGATGCTGAGGATGTTGATGTTTTTCAAGCGGATGATGAAGGAATACCTCACTTTCCTAACCAAGATGACCTCAATGATTTAGTGAGAGATCTTGGTCTCACCAAAGCTAAAGCTGAGCTTCTGACATCCCGACTGAAACAGTGGAACCTGTTAGATGAGAGTGTTCAAGTTACATGTCAGAGAAAACGTCATCAAAGATTTTCAGTCTTTTTCACCCTTCATGATAACCTTTGCTACTGCCATGATGTGAAAGGTCCGATGCAATAGAGATACCCTGCAACCCACAGGATTGGGGTCTCTTCATCGATAGTTCTTCCCGCAGCCTGAAAGCTGTTTTTCTCCACAATGGCAATCAGCTACCTTCTATCCCAGTGGCTCACTCAGCACAACTTAAGGAGGAGTACAATAGCTTCATACAGCTTCTGCAGGCTCTAAACTATGAACAGTATGGTTGGGAGGTAATTGGTGATTTTAAGATGGTTGCATTCTTATTGGGTCTTCAGGGTGGTTTCACCAAGTTTCCATGCTATCTTTGTCATTGGGATAGCAGAGACACCAAGCAATACTACCATCGTCGGGATTGGCCAGAACAGACCAACTTTACCATTGGGAGTAGCAATGTCAAGTGGGAGCCTCTAGTGGATCCTAAGAAAGTTCACATCAAGCTGGGGCTCAAGAAGCAGTTTGTTACAGCTCTGGGTAAAGAGTCGGCAGCTGTGAAATACCTAGAAGAATTCTTCCCCAAGTTGTCAGAGGCCAAAGTGAAAGCTGGGATCTTTGTGGGACCACAAATAAAGAAAATAATGGAGTCTCAGCAATTTCTTAACAGTCTCACAGACATCCAGAAGGCAGTTTGGGGCAGCTTCATCGCAGTTGTTCAGGGATTCCTTGGAAATCATAAGGCCGAGAATTATGTGGAGCTGGTGGAGACACTTGTGAGAAACTATCATTCTATGGGATGCAGAATGTCGCTAAAGGTTCACATCCTAGATGCTCATCTGCGTAATTTCAAGGAGAATATGGGAGCATACTCAGAGGAACAAGGAGACCTGACAAGACCTGAAGGAATTTGAACGTCAATACCAAGGACAGTATACCGAAAATATGATGGGGGACTATATCTGGGGCCTAGTCCGTGATAGTGATTTAGTCTATAATCGTCAGTCTAAAAGAACATGCAATTTTTGACTTTTATTCATCTGTATGGACCATGTTTGTGAAGACTTTGTCACACATCATAAGTGTATTATAAGTCTTACATGTATTTTAAACGTTGTATAATGCTATCCAATACGTGATCTGAACTATCAATGTCCTGACCACAAACCCAAACTTTTGGGAAAACAAATACTATTTTTGATCATTTGGATGTATAAGCTAACAGGAAATCATAGTTATTTCAGAGACACAAAAATTGTGTTGCCTTGTGTTATAAATTATACTGGTTTAATTTAATAATTTACACCTAGAATTAGCGCGGGGCTTTTGGACCTTCGGGGTCCACTGCGGCAGGATAGGCATAAGGCTGGCCCTGATGATATCCAGCTGGCGTTCAACGAATTTTCATCACGCTGTTGCTTTTTTTTTGGTTAACCTATAAACCTCGGTAAAACAGAAGTCATGTTCCCGAAGTCACCCAATAAAACCTACTCAGCCCAAAGATCACCGCGCATAGACATCCCTTAAAGTGGTAGATAACTTCACATTATCTGGGAAGCATAGTATCAAATGACGCATTGCAGCTGCAGAGTGAATACATAAACAATGTAATATCTAAAGATAACAACAAAAACCTATGGTCATACATTAAGTCTAAGAAAATGGAAACAACAGGCATAGCGCCATTAAAAGATGAACATAACATAATACATAATGATAATGAAACTAAAGCAAACATCCTAAAAAATACTTTGCATCAGCATTCTCAGCCCCAGGAGACAAAGACATATTACTGAATTTGAACCAAGTAGACAACATAGAAGATATAGTAGTACAAGAAAATGGAATTCAAAAACTATTAGCCAACACCAAACCAAATAAAGCGTCTGGACCTTATGGTATTCCAGCTAGATTACTCAAAGAACTAAGAAATGAGCTAGCCCCAGTGTTCAAAATACTCTTCCAAGCTTCACTTAACCAGGGCAGAGTACCAAAGGACTGGAAAGAAGCTAATGTCACCCCCCTATTTAAAAAAGGAGAAAAATCTGACCCAGGAAACTACAGACCAGTATCACTTACCAGCATCACATGTAAAATCCTAGAACACATAATATGTAGCAACATCATAAACCACTTAGACAAACATAATGTCCTCACCCCATACCAACAAGGCCTTAGGAAATATAGATCATGTGAAACACAACTAATAGGACTAATTGATGATTTTTCTAAAGGTTTAGATAATAGTGAACAGAGATGCTATCTTACTAGATTTTTCTAAGGCTTTTGACAAGGTTCATCACCATAGTTTGCTTAAAAAATTAAAATATTTTGGCATTAATGGTCCACTGCATCAGTGGATTAAAGATTTTCTGATAGGGAGAGAACAAACTGTAATAATAAATGGCTCTAAATCAACACCGATAACAGTAAACTCAGGTGTACCTCTAGGAACAGTCTTGGGTCCACTACTATTTTTAATTTACATAAATGATTTACCAAATTGCATTACTTCAAGAACAAAAGTCAGATTATTTGCAGACGATTGCATAATATATAGAACAATAAAAACAACACAAGACACAGATATTTTACAAAGAGAATTAGATGAATTACAGAAATGGGAATCAAATTGGAGCAAGTCTTTCCACCCAGAAAAATGTCAGTTGTTAAGAGTAACAAAAAACTAAAACTAATTAATTCCACTTATCTTATTCATGGCAAACCAGTAACACAAACTAAAAACGCAAAATACCTAGGTGTTATAATAAATGAAAAACTGTCATGGAATCCACATATTGATGAAACTATAAAAAAAATCAAACAAAGCATTAGGATTTATTAAAAGAAATTTCTATAAATCAAATAAGAACATAAAACTAAAATGTTATTTAACATTGGTTAGGCCAATAATAGAATATGCATCCACCGTTTAGGACCCCTCAACTCAAGAAAACATTAAGAAATTGGAACAAACACAAAATAGAGCAGTGAGATTCATAACAAACGAATATTCACATTTGACTAGAGTAACACCATTAGTAAAATCACTAAATTTAGAAAGCCTTCAGGACAGCAGACTCAAAAGACATCATTTTGTGTTCTAACGTGTAGTTTGTCATTGACTAGCACAGAAAGCCTTCAGACATTTGTTAGTCAAATTAGGTAAGAGGATTTCAAGCGTTAATTAATTCCGTTTCAGGTAAATAGTTACATGTATACAAGATAAAGCTATCCAGAATTTCATTTAAAGTAGACTTATATTGATTCTAGACATTTTAGAAGGATATACAAAAGAGAAACTTCTTATGGTCCGACAGTTACGATGGGCAGGGCACGTACTCCTTATGGGGGACGAACGTATGCCAAAGGCAGTCTTTTTTGGTGAGCTCAAAGGTGGTCGACGTAACAGAGATGCCCCTATTAGTTTTGAGTAATCTGTATGTCTGTCCGTCTGTGACGTTTAGATCGCAAAAACTATACAATATATTGAAAATCCGATAACATGATATTTTAGATCTTGCAAAGCTCGGCGCAGTTAACGAATCCTGACATGGCCTCCATATGCACATAGCGTCATTCTACATAGAACCCAGCTCTAAACGTTTGCATTTAATAATTTTAAGATAACATGTGTAAGACACTCGATATGATGTTATTATGTTATCCATCATCTGCAGACTAGATCTAAATTTAGAAATGATCTATTCATCAGCGTAATCTTATTCTGTTAATAAACTTAAATCTATTTGTTCTTGTTTTAAGCGAACCCTGTAACACACAAGAAAAAAACCGATATTAATTTTGTGTCGTCTGTCTGTCGGACTGTCACGTTTGGATAAAAAAAAATAAAAAGATATTGAAAAGATGATTTCTTTTTTTGGCACAAATATATTACCTATAAGTAAAAATAATAAACTTGTTCAATATTTTTCAAGGGAAAAGCAACGCCAAATGATTATCTGAAATTGCTGTTCTGACATACTATATTTAGGCCTATCTTTCTTGCCAAAAGATCTAGAAGTCTAATGGCTGTTCAGTCTGTTTTCAACTAAAAAACCAAAACAACAACGCCAAATGATTATTTTAAATTTGATTACTTTAGACAATTAAAACAAAAAGCGTGGCTTGAAAATTCCTTGTCTGTTGGCGGATCTGGTTGGGGGCTCCTCTGAGTTAGTATGATAACACAAACTCTTTGATCTAGAAATTGTAAGCTAAATTTATTTAGCTAGTAGCTATAATAATTGTAGTTCCATGAAATCTTAAATACGATGCTTTTCACTGAAATAACTTCTAGGCGTGGAAAAGAGAAATATAAAGTAGCTCTATACTATATTGTTTCGTACATACAGACTCAGTAGACAAGAATGTTAATAAAATCATGTTTCTCACAGCAGCAGTTTAATTCTTGACTGTGTCACTGAATGCGATGACCTGGGACGTTAATTACGTAAGTCCCAAAACAGAGAAACACGGGGAGCAAAATAAACAAACAAACAAAAAAAACTCATATGCAAAAGGAGAGAATTATGAGGCTGGAGAACGAACTAGGCGCTGTAAGACAAGGTGTGTGTGTGTGTGTGAGAGAGAGAGAGAGTATATATAAATAGTATTTTTTTTTTACTTTTGCACTGCTCAGCAAACCCTTAAAATGTCGATTTCCTTTCTGGCAAGTTCCCAGACCATTGGATTGACTTATGATGTCATTCATTGTCAAGAAGTTGAAGGACACATATCACATTTCTGTTTCTGGAGATCTCCGTGGGCGTGCCCAATGTCCAAACATTAGATCAACACACAAACTGATTGACATGACCAAACATTAGATCAACAAACAAACTGATTGATATGACCAATGACCACACTAGTTTTGAATTTAGCCTTTGTCTTGTAGAATTTTTAAAAAAAATAAGCAATAAAAATTAAATCCCCTTTATACAAGAAATTTTAATGAGCCTTTCATCTGACAAGTGTCCAGTAAACATGGCACACTTGTTGTTGAGATGGAATTAAAATGAGTGTTTGACAAGCTGTAACATAAGCCTTGTACTAAATACTGACGTGTAGAATAGATGGAACCAATCGAAATGAACATGAATATAAACAAACTTTGAATGCTAAATAGAAGTACTGGATCCACCCTGTACAGAAGACTTACCATCAGACCCATTGGTCCCCTGGAGTCTCCTTCGATCACTTGTGCAGGGATATAGTTCTACAAGCAAACAAGAAAAACACAAAAATACTTTAAAAAAAACACAGCTTATAAAAAATGTAGCAGTATCAATTAGTTTGGATCAGTCAAGTAATTAAATTTGTAATACATCTAGGGATTCTAGACCAACACTAAATCTGTGCGATTAGAAATATTTTCACCAATTGTTTTTGCTTAGCGATATTTCTTGCCGTTAGCTTTCTCACTATTCTTTCATCCTATCACTTATCTAGACCAGTTGGGTAAATTGGGGGGGGGGGGGGGGGGGAGAGAAAGGAATATCTGGGTGATTTTTTTATTTTTTTTTACCGTATTCGCTTTTTAAAAGCATATACACACAAATAAATAAATACATTAAAAAAAATAAAAAATAAAAATTATTTAACACTGGGGAAACGACCTGCATTCGAACAAATGGCTCAAGCCTTCTCAAGCCGACAAGATGCCTTTGAAAATAGATTAGATAGTTATCTATTGTTTGTATAAAGTTAATTTGAAGCGGCTACCGTTAAAGGGGAATAATTCAGCTTATACAACCACTTCAGTCCAGTAAAATTTGTTTCCCTTGATAGCAAACAAATAATTAATTACCAATAGTTAATTAACTAGTTGATTAATTTAAAAAAAAAGAAAAGATTATTATGTAAATAAGTGTGCAAAATTTCAGCTTGATTCGAGATTGTGTGTCGGAGAAATAGCGTTTAAACATTTTTTACCAGACAGAGTGAGTAGCTATAAGCTTTGTAAAAAGTAAGTACATTCGTCTATGTTGAGGGCAAACAAGTTTTAAAATGATTAATTATGAGAGTGTTATTAACTATTTAATCGCAATCTATCTGGAATATCTCCCCATCCAGATGGTTTGGTTTTAAATCGCCTCACTGTTAGCTATTTAGCCGGCATTTATTTAGTTCGAAGGATGAGTTCTATGCTGGGAGTGAAAGTACTAAATCTTGTTAACATTTTTAATTTGAAAAAAAAAAAGATTTGAAACAAAAAAAAAATAATTGCCGTTTGGAAGTCACATGCCAGTAGATTAAGCTAATCAGTTTTTCTAAACTCAAATTAAATGTTTCGCCCATTAATGAATCAATAACTCAACATCTTTCCGTTTGTTGCAGGTAGACGCGATACTCAAAAGTAAAATCGTGCTCATGTTTACGTAGCTGTTCGACCCACCAGCTTCACGGCTAACAGAGCACGGCCTTGAAACGTGAGGAAGCTGTTAGAATCAAGTACTCAGAAAGACACAAAGATAAAGGCACATTCCTTGTTCCAGATGCTAAGGGATAATTTGTACAAATGCATCTTCCTTCCTAATGCTATTAGAGCATGGAATGGGTTACCTGAGTCAGCCAGGAAAACCAATGACTTAGCAGAATTTAAGTCATTGCATGCATGACTAGAGTGACCTAGGAACACGCGTAGGACGCAATTATCTTTTTTTTTGTAGTAACGTCTGTATTTTATAAGATAAGGTTGAGACCTAGATTTGCACTGATCTATATTTTCTTTACTAATTACTACGCTTAACTTGTCAGCATCTCTCAGTAGGTTAAACAAAAAATTACGCAGTGCAGCATTTCAGGACAAGGAGGAGGGGGGGGGGGGGAGATTGAGAACTAAGGGAAAAAAAGGGTGTAGGGATTCGGAGGACTGGAAGAAACCTGCATAAAGGTTGTGGGAAGCGTGGTCGAGAGGCCAAGTGCGCTTGAACTTGGCTTGGCTACCTAGAAAGAGGTTCGACACCCGACTAGGGCAGAGTTGTGTTTACTGAGCAGAGGCAGAAAGGCAGAAAACCAACTCCTAGATACCCCCCCCCCCCCTCACCGGTCCACAAAAGAGATTGGACCAAAGCGCTCTATAGAAAAGCTCTAATAATTTAAAGGGAGGAGGGGGGAGGGATCTGAATTTTAGATCAAGACGACAGCATCGATGAACACCATCTGTCGTCACTAAACACACATACAAGACTATATTTAGTGCATTATAATTAGAGAAGGGGGTGGCCCAACAGCAACATTCTGTTGAGATTTTGTTTTGTTTCAATTGTAGGCCAGGAGTCTCAAAGAATGTCTTTCTACTGAACATTTTACAATCATATATGATTGGTTGCAGAATAGAGGGTTACGTTAAATGATGTCAAAGAGGCTGGGATTTTAATTGGGAGTCCAGACACTTACAAAAGATCTTTAAGGAGACAGCTTGCTGCCCAATGTGCCGAACGGCACAGAAGGATCTAAGTCTAAGTAAGTATTAGACATTGCAAAGGCTTCCTGGTCGGGTGGATTTATCAATGGTCTCGGGTTCAAACCATGCCCGCTCCCATCCCCCGATGTTTGGACTAGGAAGTAAATTATTTTCCACTCTGAAGGAACATCCGAAACATGGAAAACATTTTACAAAACATTTTATAAAAATTCCACTCTGGCCTTAGATGCTCTGATGTGTACATTTCATCAGTTGAGGAAGGAACGCGATTGGTTATTGCACAGTTCATGTGACATAACGTTAGTAAACCAATGGCCACAGTAATAATGTTAAATGTACATTAGTTGCTATAGCACTTTCACACTCAAATTGGAAACCTTAATAAAACAACATTTTTACTTACCGTGGACCCTTTTTCACCTGGTGGTCCCGGCGGTCCCTTGATAAAAAGAAAATAAGTTATTTAGAATTAGGTTTACATAAATATTTTGCTAATTAAATAAATGCTACTTAAGGACAGCACAACTGAAAGACGAAGCAGAGAAACGGAGAGAAAACAAAAACCCCAGAGTGTTATGACAATCACTTTACAGAAGTTTAGAACAGACTAGAGGGAGGATCAAGTTTTAATTACTTTGATCTGTAACATAGTTAATACACTTCAAACTTTCATCGCACATACAGTATTTAACATAAACAAATGATATGTCAGGCATACAGATTTAAGCTATTAATCTTGAAATCAGGGAACTCGTACAGACTATCTACAGTGTTAGGATACTATTTTAAGTGTTTTGATGAGCTAGCAACAAACTGAAAAATTACACTGACAAAAAAAAAAAAGATGGAAGCAAAAGGGAAAGCGATGTCATAAAAAATATATAGCAAACACGTATCACACGCACACACATCTGGAGTATAAATATATAGCAAACACGTATCACACGCACACACATCTGGAGTATAAATATATAGCAAACACGTATCACACGCACACACATCTGGAGTATAAATAGAGCTCATTTCACCTGAGACAATACCGAGGGGGGTCGGGGGAAATCTATTCCTGACAATTTTTTTTTAGTTAAGTGGCCAGGTGATATGCAAGCATGGCAATCAGTTCAAAGCTTACCCTCTCCACCAAGATAATTTATCATCCAGCCACCACTTCAGAAGTTTTCCCGTCGATCGTTGCCGTCGCTCCTTATTGCTTTTTGATGTTTCGCTTGTAGAACTCTTTTAGCTTGAACCATTCTTCCGAATTAGAGTTCGCTATATCTAACCAGCTTGAAGGTAAAGAGCAACTCTATTGGTTCGATCTATCCGTTCATGGCAATAACCTATAGACCTTACCTCTATTTCCCTACTCTTTTACTCTCTCGTATTACTAAAAGCGTTCAAGGTGTAGTGTATAAACTTTTGAGAGTTGCCCATTACACAGCTTCTTTTTCAGGCCGGAATTTGATTATTAACTAATTCTTTTATTTTATATGTTTCCTTCACAAATGAAGATTATGACGAATCAGCCGGAGGGCAGGAAGGGGTCGAGTTAGGGAGCATTGGGATGACAGAGTGAAGCGTACAACCCAATTAGTGTTAACAATACCATGAAGCTGAATAATACAAACACTATCAAGTGAGAAGGGTAAAAATGAAAGTAAAGAAAATAAAACTCTATTAGGACTTTTGCTATAACCCCCCTCCCCCCCCCCCAGAGACTTAAAACGATTTCATTAGTAAAGCCTGTATGAGATGGCACGTGCGTGGTTTCATTGTTAGGCCACGCCCTGTCTCTCATCACTCACTCAACACGCTCTAATAGTCTGCACAGAGCCTTCTGAAGGAAAAGAATATACTTAAATAACCAGCATAGATACCCCACAGAAACTTGCCATGTTTACGCCACTGCCTGTGTAGGCCCATGACAGACTAACCACAAAAAAAGACGAGCGACCTAAATGTTGACTGAGAATAGAACCTAAGCTCAAAACTCACCGGCGGTCCAGTCATACCCATTGGTCCAACTGGTCCAACTGGACCCTGGGGTCCTGAAGGACCTGGTTTTCCCTGAGGACAAAATAACGAGTAGATGTAATTACAAAACTAAAGTAAAGGGAGGAAATTAAATTGATAAAATAAAAGGGAACTTATCTTTATACACAGTTACATCTATTTAATAATTAATATAGTGTTTGCTGACATAAACACATGCACATTTATGTATAACCAACTTTAAGTTTGCTGACACACACAAATCTATGTAATATCCCACATTAAGTTTCCTTACACACATACACGCATCTTTGTAATGAGTAACTTAAAGTTTGCTGACACATACACACATCTTTGTAATAACGAACTTAAAAGTTTGCTGATACAAACACATACACACATCTATGTCATAACTAACGTAAAGTTTGCTGACTTGATTCAAGTTAATTTGTTATGTTGACGACAAGGGGAGGCATATCTCATATAAGCTTAGGGCCCAATCATTCGGCCCTGATAGAGAGTCAGTAAGAAAAGACCAACGAGGAAGAAACACCACCAATGGTTGAAAGAGAGACAGACAGGCAGACAGAAACATTGAAATTGAAATTAACTTCCTGTGACACAAAACACAAATATTGTTGGTATAGACACGAATTTTTCGTAATTTTCCTAAGTGGCCACAGTAGATGTATTGAATTTCCTTTTATTGGGTTAGACACATAAATAGCGAAGCATCAGTAGACCTATCAGGGATACTAGAATTCACAGACCAGAGCGTGGTAGGTAAATAGCTTTAATAGGTACTAAGCTTTTTCTTTAAGAAAGAGATGGCAGGATATGTTTAAATATTAAATTCATATTAGAACATCTTGCAAATTTCAAATAAAAATATATTGTGAGTATAATTGAGAAATCAAATGGCATAGCCAGCCGGTAGGTAAATATATGTACTAGTCTACCCACGGCGTAGCATACGCCTTTATTTTGCAGTGCCGGCCTTAGGCCAATACAATCTATGCGACCGCAGTGGGCCCTGCACTTTTAAAGGACCCGCGCTAATACAAGGTGTATAAATTATTAAATTAAACCATTTTATACCTTAAAACAGATTTACCGCGCCCTCCTGTCGATTTACCAGGAGCTCCTGGATATCTCCCGAAATTGCAAAATATACAAAAAAAAAAGTCCTTAAAATATACGAAAATATATAGACAAAATTGTCATTTTGGGGTGTCATTCAATATGGAAAACGCCAATCCTACGCGCGATAAATAAAAACGGTATTATGCATTAGCAGTAATTGTGTAATCTGGTTAAAGAAGCTTCTCGCGCCTCAAACTAATGAGGAATTACTTGAGGTCAATAATTCTCGTAGATAGATTGAAACATTTGGTAATTCTTGCTATTGAGCGTGATCTATGTAGGAAATACAATTTTTATTATATACTGTATGACTTCGCTACACGCAAGGCTCGTAAAGTAGTTCTGTACGTAGTAAAGAATGAATGAAATGCAAAGACGAATTTATTTTCTAATACAAAGTCTTAAATTTCACTTTTTATCCGTATCCCTACCCAAACTTGGCCCCGCGAAATCCGTTTCGCATAGGGACCCACAACTTTTGAGTCTGGCCCTGCTATTTAGTGACGGGTGAATACAGAGAAGATTACTTGTTCTTCTCCACCCCCTCTTTTTTTCGCCGCTAAAACTACGTGGGGTAAAAAAAAAGAAAAAAAAGAGTGATCTTTCCACGACTTCTTGGTCACAACGGTTAAGTCCGGCCCTGCTATTTTGTGACGGGTGAATATTACTTGTTCTCATCTTTTTTTTTTTCGTAGGGTAACTCTAGTCCGACTTGCAGAAATAAAAGAGTGATCTTTCCTTTACTTCTTGTCCAAATTTTTGAGCTATGAAGAGAATTATATATAGAGAGATATATAAATATATAATAATAATAAGGCTTGTCTTTGAGTCCTAAGATGAGTGAGGAATGCAGTATTTCCGGTGGCTATTATTAACAAGAAATAACCGAGGGGAGGGAGTCTCAGATTGAGACAGAGACACCCAACCAACGAGCTGTAGAAAACGATGTATTAACTAGTGTGTAACTTCTTTCTGTACATTCATTTCTTAAAGCTAGAAATAGTGACTCAAAATAATTCAAATAAATTGTGAACTCATTGCGAAATTTCAGTTTACAAGCAATATTCGAATCAAATTAGTAAGATGTTAAAGTCGATCAACAGACGACACAGCTAATACTTCTCTTCGCTTCGTTGTACATTGATTTAGAAAGTCTAGGACGTTCTCTCACAAGAACGCACGGAATAGCTTTTGACAGGACATTTAAGTCTACAGATAAACAACCCAGTTTGACATGCCAAGTGTTTTAGTTGGACATTCTGTTGCCACTGCTTGAGTGTATCACGTGGAAAACTGGTTTACAAATAAAGACACCTCTCTTTTTTTTTCTCTCTCTCTGTCTGTGTTGTCGAACAGTTCACATTTCTGCAGACTTCAAATTACTGACGTGACGGGTGAGCAGTCTACGCTATCACCGTCACGATCTGACGAATGGAAGCAGTTGGTACGAACTGGATACAACTATTTGTCTATGCTTTTATCTTCACCTTTTTGAGTTTGTTAGTTTGTATAAAGTGTTGAATGTTGGACGCACTGACCTTTATAGTATATTATGTATAATATATATATATATATATATATATATAGGTCTGTGATAGTATTTTATATATTAGTCTGTGATAGTATTTTATATATAGGTCTGTGGTCGGACCGAGCAGTTTAGACCTTCTCCCAGATACCCCACTGGTCCACAAATGAGATTAGGACATAGCGTTCTGCTGAGCATGCTATAAGCATGAAAGTTGCACTATATAAAAGCTATAATTTATTTATTTATCAGTTAAGAAAGATCTGGATCTGTTACTCTAGGTTTAATGAAATAATTGAAACATGTTTTTCTTTACATTATATAAATAAAAAATACCAAAAATATTATAATTTAGTATTTTTCTGGAAAGTTTTGTCTGATAATGCAATCAATGCAGAGAGTTACTACTGTAGACAAACTAAAAGCGTTTCTAGAACAAATCAGATAAAAGTTGTCGATAAATTCTTTGTTTTGCATGTCATCTTATTGGAGTTGAGTTGGTCATTAATCCTATCTGGATGAAGTTACTCCATGGACAAGAAAGATGAAATGAGATAATTTCATATATAAAATAAAAAGTTGAGGATCTACTTTACCCCTCCCCCCCCCCCCTTCTTTTTTTCTCTTCCTTTTTAAAAAAAATAATTCTTATTAGTGTCCCAAAGATTAGAGAGTACTGATTGTACATTTACAATTTGATGGTATTAAAAAGAATATGTTTTTCTTCAATGACCTTCTGAACGTGATTGAGCCTACTGTACGACAATAACATCTTGATGACATCAAAGTACTTTGTTGATTACATTTCTTACAGAAGAATGTCTTAATTTGGTATTTATGAAACACAAGCGCTAGGAAGTGCGAGTTATGTTTTAAATGAGTATTGCTGGGCTTTTAGTAACAGGTACAACAACGGTCTGGTACTAGGTCTAGTGCTAGGTCTGGTACTAGGTCTAGTGCTAGGTCTGGTATTAGGTCTAGTGCTAGGTCTGGTACTTGGTTTGGTACTTAAACAACAAAAAGACATTTTGTTTCAATTAACGCGGTCCCCAATAAGGCGTGGAACCATTTGCTGGACTACCTCAAGCGCCATCTCTGCTACTACGTTAGCATTGTTAACGTTGGTTTGGTTTCTGGGGTCCATCTGTCTCCACTAAAACATTGACTTTGTCCACTTGACTAATAACATCACGAAAAATGCTGGCACGACCTTTGACCTTATGTCTTGTCTTCTCTTTCTCTTTTATTTCTTCTCTCTTTCCACCTCGTCTACTTTCTTTCTTTTGAATGACTTATTCTCTCTACTCTCTCTCTCTACTCTCTACTCTCTACTCTCTCTACTCTCTACTCTCTACTCTCTCTACTCTCTACACTCTCTACTCTCTCTACTCTCTCTACTCTCTACTCTCTCTACTCTCTACTCTCTCTACTCTCTACTCTCTCTACTCTCTACTCTCTCTACTCTCTACTCTCTCTACTCTCTCTACTCTCTACTCTCTACTCTCTCTACTCTCTACTCTCTCTACTCTCTACTCTCTCTACTCTCTCTACTCTCTACTCTCTCTACTCTCTCTACTCTCTACTCTCTACTCTCTACTCTCTCTACTCTCTACTCTCTACTCTCTCTACTCTCTACTCTCTCTACTCTCTACTCTCTCTACTCTCTACTCTCTCTACTCTCTCTACTCTCTCTACTCTCTACTCTCTCTACTCTCTACTCTCTCTACTCTCTCCTCTCTCCTCTCTACTCTCTACTCTCTCTACTCTACTCTCTACTCTCTCTACTCTCTCTACTCTCTACTCTCTCTACTCTCTACTCTCTCTACTCTACTCTCTACTCTCTCTACTCTCTACTCTCTCTACTCTCTACTCTCTACTCTCTCTACTCTCTACTCTCTCTACTCTCTCCTCTCTCCTCTCTACTCTCTCTACTCTCTACTCTCTCCTCTCTACTCTCTACTCTCTCTACTCTCTACTCTCTACTCTCTCTACTCTCTCTACTCTCTACTCTCTCTACTCTCTACTCTCTACTCTCTACTCTCTACTCTCTACTCTCTACTCTCTCTACTCTCTACTCTCTCTACTCTCTCTTTCTTCTCTTCGTTCTTTTCGTCTTTTCATTATTACTCTCTCTGTAACATCCACTAGCTAGATGGTTTGGTATCACCAAGTCTCTCTGTAACATCCACTAGCTAGATGGTTTGGTATCACCAAGTCTCTCTGTAACATCCACTAGCTAGATGGTTTGGTATCACCAAGTCTCTCTGTAACATCCACTAGCTAGATGGTTTGGTATCACCAAGTCTCTCTGTAACATCCACTAGCTAGATGGTTTGGTATCACCAAGTCTCTCTGTAACATCCACTAGCTAGATGGTTTGGTATCACCAAGTCTCTCTGTAACATCCACTAGCTAGATGGTTTGGTATCACCAAGTCTCTCTGTAACATCCACTAGCTAGATGGTTTGGTATCACCAAGTCTCTCTGTAACATCCACTAGCTAGATGGTTTGGTATCACCAAGTCTCTCTGTAACATCCACTAGCTAGATGGTTTGGTATCACCAAGTCTCTCTGTAACATCCACTAGCTAGATGGTTTGGTATCACCAAGTCTCTCTGTAACATCCACTAGCTAGATGGTTTGGTATCACCAAGTCTCTCTGTAACATCCACTAGCTAGATGGTTTGGTATCACCAAGTCTCTCTGTAACATCCACTAGCTAGATGGTTTGGTATCACCAAGTCTCTCTGTAACATCCACTAGCTAGATGGTTTGGTATCACCAAGTCTCTCTGTAACATCCACTAGCTAGATGGTTTGGTATCACCAAGTCTCTCTGTAACATCCACTAGCTAGATGGTTTGGTATCACCAAGTCTCTCTGTAACATCCACTAGCTAGATGGTTTGGTATCACCAAGTCTCTCTGTAACATCCACTAGCTAGATGGTTTGGTATCACCAAGTCTCTCTCTCTCTCTAGAACTATTTCTTTAACATCCCAGAATCTCTATCTACAACTTTTGCTTAACATTTCCGAATTTCTCTTTATAACTTTTTTTCTTTTACAAATACTTCTCTTTTTTTCCCGCCTCTCTCTCTCTTTTTCTCCACATGCTAGGGGTCTCTATAGTCTCTGTTGACCAGCGTTAGGAACTAGTCTAGTCAGTTAGTTTAGATTTCACGGTAATGTATCTGTCCACCTGAAAGCCATTACCTCTTCCAGCTGGAGCTCTGGGCATGTTGTACATTTTTTTGGTACATATACACAGATGACTACCAAAACATTCCCCCCCCCTCCCTGGTGGGATACCAAACTTAGAGGTTGCCATGGTGGTGTTGATGTTGACGACCGACTTTACTATGAATTAAGTTCATTATTCTTCTTTCTCATCCCCCTACCCTAAAAACAACAACAGAAAACATACTTTGAATATAAGACCAGAGCGTCAATATAGTCTCATAGTTCACAGACCAGGACGTCAATGTAGTCTCAGCGTTGACAGACCAGGACGTCATTAAAGTCTCAGCGTTCACAGACCAGGACGTCAATGTGGTTTCAGCGTTCACAGACCAGGACGTCAATGTGGTCTCAGCGTTCACAGACCAGGACGTCAATGTGGTCTCAGCATTCACAGACTAGGACGTCAATGTGGTCTTAGCGTTCACAGACCAGGATGTCAATAAGGTCTCAGCGTTCACAGACCAGGACGTCAATGTGGTCTCATAGTTCACAGACCAGGACCTCAATAAGGTCTCAGCGTTCACAGACCAGGATGTCAATAAGTTCTCAGCGTTCACAGACCAGGACGTCAATGTGGTCTCATAGTTCACAGACCAGGACCTCAATAAGGTCTCAGCGTTCACAGACCAGGACGTCAATGTGGTCTCCTTCACAGACCAGGACGTCAATGTGGTCTCAGCGTTCACAGACCAGGACGTCAATGTGGTCTCATAGTTCGCAGACCAGGACGTCAATGTGGTCACATAGTTCACAGACCAGGACGTCAATAAGGTCTCAGCATTCACAGACTAGGACGTCAATCTGGTCTCAGCGTTCACAGACCAGGACGTCAATGTAGTATCAGCGTTCACAGACCAGGACGTCAATGGGTCTCAGCATTCACAGACTAGAACGTCAATGTGGTCTTAGCGTTCACAGACCAGGACTTCAATAAGGTCTCAGCGTTCACAGACCACTCAATGTAAGACCACATTTATCTGCTGACCATATTCATTGCGAATGATGCTCATGCGGGAACTGTCTTGTCATTTATCTCATCATTTATCTCATCGTGTGTCTCTTCGCATTATTTAAAACTAAATCCTAATTGAAGGTTTAAAGAAACAAAATTACGGTAAAGCTTCGTAGATCTCATAGTACTGTCTAGACTACAGCATCTTCTTAAATACAATGAGCTTTCCCACTGTAATAATGGCACCATATTTTATAATACATCTTCGCTATGAAATAAATATCATAATACTTGGAGAAAGAGAGAGAGATTGAGAGAGATAGAGAGAAGGAAAGACAAAAAGAAGATAAACTAAGACAGACTTAAAAAAAAAAGAATGTCCGGACACCTAAATCCTTCGCTTTGATAAATGTAACCACTCACGTCTGAACAGGATGTGCTTACATCACAAGTTCTTGAGTTCAATCTTTTACAAATGAAACTGGAAAGAAGAAGAAAAGAAAGGACCAAGTACTTTTGTAGCTAAATCTCAACAGAGACTAGACACAACAGTCCAGGCATCTGAAGACAGACAAGAAGTGTGCTGTAAGAATGAAGAGAAATAAATACAAATCCCCCAAATCTATTTAGAAAGCAGTCGAGTGACCCCACACACTTGCTATTTCCCCCTCCAGCCGATTATAAATGTCTGAGGCCTTGTGGGCGTGACATGCATTCCGGAAAACGAAAATGGCAGACATTTCTGAAGGTGTAGCATTGTTTAATGATCTCCTGAGAAAGAAGAGTTTTTTCCACTTGTTCTGAAATTTCATTAATTGCGCAGGATCATTTTCTTGATATTAAAAGGTCAGAGTTAAAAAGGTCAGAGTTTAAAAAAAGGAAATTATTACGTGGGCGTGGTAGTTGAGTGCTAAACCGTTGTTTTTTTCCGAACCAAGGGATCTCTGGTTCGAATCTCGTTGAAAACCGGCCTTTTGAGTTCAGGATTCCAAAGTTGCCTCTGAGTCCACTCCATTCTAATCCTGAAATTAGTTGCTGTCTACATGACGTTACCCGTCATGCATAAAATCAGATGCTTTATAGATGACAAGGTCTGAAAGAAGTTCTTTCCTTTTGAAGCTTTGTTCATTTTGTTGGTTGCGTTAGCTGGGAAGTCAGAGCTGTAACTTAATTCCGCTTCATGTCTATGGGTCATGTGAAAAATAGTTTTTCATAAATCTGATTTAGACATTTGATAGAGACCAAATGCCAGGTGTAAACGTTTTTTTTTCTGACCTGCGTACGAGTCAGAATTTCAATCAATACATCTACATCAACAATGGTGATCGTTTCATGCCGTGTTTCTACAGATTGGAATAGAGTTTCTATACTGTCAATTTCAAATAAGTATTGAAACAAATAAGACTGTGTACCATCCTATCGACCAATCGAAGCACTTCATGTATCCAATTCTACATTTTAACTAAACTATAACATTCTCTTGAGAGATTTAAGATTTATTGTCTCTTTTATATTTTTAATGCTGTTTTGTAAATGTCATATTTGAGGGTATGTTTAACTGTATAGCTTCAATGATATAGTTACATAGTTTCATTGTCTTTGTTAGATTTGAGTTGAAACGTAAAAAGATCGTTTGAAAATATAGTTCACATTGAGGATTTGAGAGAGAGAAAGAGAGAGAGAGAGAGAGAGAGAGAGAGAGAGAGAGAGAGAGTAAAAGAGATAATGGATAAAGAGACCAGCCGAGATTTCTGTATGAAACATCTGATGTTCTATCTTGTTTCCTGACTGCCAGTAAAATTTGTTTTCTTCTCGCCAATTGGCCACCCATCAAGGTTTATAATTCTAGCGAGCATGAAGTAAGGTCAAACAAAGGTTACAACTAATTCGATTTTCAAGAAACCACTCTATGGTGAACCCTGTCTTTTCAAGCAATGAATTCTTTTTTTCTCCCCACACTTTGACTAGAAGATGTAACGTTGAAAGATCACTAAGTACATAGTCATATATAAGTACATAGTCATATATAAGTACATAGTCATATATTAGTATAGAGTCATATATAAGTACCCAGTCATATATAAGTCCTTTGGCTATCAAATCTATTTATTTTCTCTTTTGAAGGTCTGTCATTTATTAATTCATCTCTTTGACAAACCTGACCAACTTTTGGGCGACTCTGGCGTATTTCATAAACATTGTTGGTTTAACGCCTGGACACGAGCAGAAATAGTTTCATTTATTCTGGCTCCAGCATGTAGAACTCTTCAATTTGCGTCTCTTAGAAGTATTTTTAATGGTATCAATTGTAATTTTATGTGTTTAATTGACAATAGAATCCCAAGAAGACGTTTATGAGACAAGAGATAAATAGACAATGATAATCTATAGATGAGAGCAGGGTCGAATTGATGACATTGCAAGACCCTTTCAAGGGACATCTTTCTTTTAAAAATATATCATTTGTAAGGAAATAGACACAAAAAATAAAAGGAAATTGGGAAAAGAGATTAAGTGCACAAGTACTCTCTTTCCTTTCAGAACTAGCTGACACTCGGATTGAGTACTAGTATTAAGTGCACAAGTACTCTCTTTCTTTTCAGAACTAGCTGACACTCGGATTGAGTACTAGTATTAAGTGCATCTGATTGAAGCATAAAGAGAGAGGGGTGGGGAGGAGGAACTTCAACAAACTTCTTGCTTCCACTGACTTCAATCCGGCACTCGAAAAGAGATAAATGGGCTATAGAAAACAGAGAATTAGAAAGAATGAGAAATAAAAGAGATGAGAAAGAATTATAGAAGAGAAAAGAGACACGATAAAGAGAGAGGGAACAAAGAGAAAATAGGAAAATATTAAATAGCGATAAAAAAAAAAAGCAAAAAAAAAAAAAATAACTTGAGACCCACTATCATCGTCTCCCAAAACATTGCACACACCATTAAGACGGTGTGAAGGCCAGTCTATGAAATGGAGGCCAGACGTTTAGATCGGCATTCGAGATCTACCTGTGAAGGGAAAGCGGGGGAATATCAGGTGTCTGTCTGCCATGAGAAGAAATGTGTACGCTGCTCACAGCTAGCTCAGGATACAGGAAGTAAAAAGTCACTCAATCAGTACACAGATACCAAATCATATTCTGTGTACACACATACACAAACTGTACAATGTACAAATAAATGGTATGATTAGGTCTACAGTTCGATTGCTGTTGTGTTAGAGCTTTGGCAGAATTAATAGCAACAATACACCCCCACATAGCCCATAAATTACGAAATGCAAAACTATATGTTATGGTAATGTAAATACCACTTCTGCTTAACCAGCCGAAGCCGGGATATTGTAGGTAATTTTATTGGTAAAACTGATCTTGCATATTAATGTCTAATGTCAACGCACGAGCTGCTCGAGTTTAGAGATAAGAGACAGAGAGAAAGATTTATTCCCCTTAACTTGCCTATCGGGGTGGAACGAGCATGGTCATATCAGGTAACCAAGGAATGGATTGCACAATGGCATGAAATATTCACGTGTTGTTGTTTTTTATTCCTACATTTTTGAAATGTTTAATTACAAACTGGACATTGGGAAGAGACAATGCATGCTGGACTTGCAGCTGGACACAAAGGAGAAATTGTAGCCACACTTGGTCAAGCAACTCGTTGTCTCTAACGGTCTAACCCAACACCTTCATTCCTGCAAACATTGTCTCACATCTTATGCGTCAGGACCGTCCATTCGTCTTCCTTCATACATATTCATAAGAAGGAAAGTTTTCTAACCCTAACACGTGATGTAGTTGTAGGTTACCAGATAAGTCAGTGTAACTCAATCAGCACCTAACTGAACAATTAAAGCATTAAACTGAGATGACACGTAGACTCTGTTGTAACATCAGGTTTCTGGTTGCAATCTCCATTACGGTTGTCTTAAAAACAAACTTTTTTTGTATTCCTACCAATTAAATTTGTTTTCTTCTAAACACCATGGAGGATGTTTATGTGAAACTCTCTTCCTTCTAGTCCACTTGAAACAATCAAAATAGAATCAACTAAAAAGAAGAGAATGTCAGTATGTCTTCAATCGTTCGGTTCGCTTTTAAAACAGGGTTTCAGAAAAACCTTATGATTTACTTGTATCACTTGTAGAGGAGTGAAATAAAATCGCGTGGGTTATTTTCCCAGGCTTCGATAGGAAATGGACCAGCCATAATATTGAAACAAACAAAAATTGGGTGTAATTTGGCCGTTTAGAATGTTTCATCCCTTTCTACCAGATCTGAAGTGTTGTTGTGATGGCTTCTCGGACGTGTCTGCCCCTAAGTTTGTGTTAAAGCAGTTAAGATCCTATTAAAACATTATCCAGTGCTAAGCTATGGGTTACACTTTAAAACACTTAAGCCAGCGAAGAGGTTTTCAGTTTTAAGGTTTGCCCCCCCCCCCCTTTATTACTTGTTACAATGTCTTTTTGTTTTTAAACCTAGCGAGTGACGACATGGTGAACACTAAAATACAATACACGGAATGTCTGTGGTAATCTTTTTCCTTTTGGCAATTGATTTTCTGAGCAAATGGAGTCTAGATTTTTAATAATGAATAGTCTAACGTTTTGTCAAATGTTTTGTTCTTGTGGTAAAAATAGACAGAATAATAGGGACACATACATAAGCTATTAAACAGTAGACATAAACAGAGAGCTAAGGTACTTAACACAAGGGCATTGATTGAAAGTTAGAACTTTTCTTTAAAGTTCAACAAAAAGAATGGAAGTAAAATTAGTTTTGAAACTAGATAATTGTTTGAAATAATTATTTAAGCAGAACTACATTGAAAATACTTCGACTACTCAACAGTCTAGACATTTCAGAATGAGCTTTACAGTTTTTTTTATCTACTTTGATCATTACATATCACCAAAGCCACACAGACCTCATTAGTCAGGAGTAAATGAGTCAGTCAGGCGAGAGTTAAGTAAGTACACCAGTCTGATGTATGTCAAGGTTTGGGTGAACACGGATGTAGTAAAGATCTTGAAAACGTTTGTTCTTTGATGGTTAACTGACCAGGTCACATACTGTCACGATCTTTTCCATTCGCTTCCCCCTCTTTATTACAAAGCTTATATTAGTTCACTCTGTCTGTCTATTTGTCTGTCTTTCTGGTACAATGTTTGTACACGTTATTTCTCACACACCCATCCTCGGATCAAGCTGAAATTTTGCACAATTATTCATTGATAGAGACAAGATAGCTGCCATATTCGAGGCACAAATTGGAGGACGCTTTGAAACCCTCAATATCTTGGACTCCAATGGGAAATTAAAGATGCTACAGAAGGATCCTAAGAATCACATTTAAAGACCGTATCAGAAACGAAGAGATTAGAGACAGGGTGTGACTGCAGTTAGTTGACTCCACGATGACCTGCTAACTATTGCAAAACAACAACAAAATAATAACTAAAAACTTTATGGCCATATTACAAGGTCTTCAGGGCTCGCAAAGACCGTCCTTCGGGGAACAGTACCAGGAACAAGAAAAAGAGGCAAACAGAGAAAGCGATGGGAAGACAACATAATAGAGTGGACGGGTCTGCCATTGAAAGAGGTTCTATCCAAGGCAAAAGACAGGGAGGAATGGAGAAAGACGGTCGACAAATCTTGCCTGGTGCCCTAAAGATCCAACATACTAAGGGATATGTGAAGGTGATAGTCTAGACATAAATTAAAAAAAATGTTACCAATTAGTCAAGTAATTACTGATAATTATTTTCTTTTTATTCCAAAAAATAATCCATCATTATTCACATAAACTGCTAAATATGTAGGGTTTTGTCCCCTTAGATAAGTGACCACGTTATTTCTCCCACACCGATTCTCGGATCAAGCTGAATCTTTAAACTATTAATTATTTTACCTAACAAAAGATGAATCTATAAAAAATTAACCAATAAGTTAATTAATTTTTGCGAGTTGACTTATTTTGTTTGATATCAAATAAAGGAAATAAACGCTACACTATTGAGAGATATAGCTGTAAGTGCGGAGTTCTTGCCCTTAGATAAGCTTTTTTAAATTATCGTATATATTTTGCATTATGTACCATTTAGATGTCGTCTAGAACGAATTTTCTAGCTAATGTGTGCTTCTGAAATCATCAACAACACAAACGTCACATTCGGGAATTTGTGTCTAGAATTAGCTTGAATTTCAAAGTTAGTAGTCCCAGGATTAAGAATCAAAGTATCAATAAAAAGTATCACTTTAGTTTAACAAATTGGTTTCCAAATGTCGTGCGGATGTTTTGTCAGTTTAGACAACACACAATCCTTCTTTTTAAAGTCAAATCTAGCAGCGAAACAAATTTTTAAGGTTGAAGTCTCGAGAGAAGAAAATGTCTAAAAATGTAATTATCACAAATAATACGAATGTCACTGTGTAACAAAGTTTGTCTAGTGCTCTACTTACTAAGATAACCCCAGTTCCACTCATTGCCAAGAGTTATTTCCCTTCTCCCCTCAAACACCCACACATTACGAAGTTATCTCAAATGAAAAATGTCGAAAACGTGATGATCGCTGAAAACGTTTGTAGCTTATAAACAATGTACACCCTGGTGGTGATTCAGAAATAACAAAAATGTCAGTCATGTGCAGTTTAGATAGAGGTAGTTTTGAATGATACATTCGAGCATTAAAAAAAAAAACAACTATAAAGATATAGATCTAGTACATCCATTAGTTTTGTCGTCAATTTATCCTTTTGTCTCTTTTGTACTTTAGTCTGTCATAGTCTCGCTTGACATTAACTGTTATTCCTTCACCTTGGGTCAAGAAGGAGAAAAACACGAGAAACCTCTGAGATAGAAAGTGGAAGTAAGAATGACTAAATTCATTCTTGGTCAGTAGCAGTCGTTTATGGGATCTGGGACGGTACATATATATTTGGTAGCAGTCGTCTCCGGGACTAGAGAGACTTCGGATATTTTAGTGTTAGTTTTTTGTACTTGGAGCTGTACGCATATTTTGTTACCCGCTGTGATACAGACGTGAGTTAATAGCATCATATACATATAAAGCATATACACCTAGTCTAAGGGACTCTGTATATTTGATGTCGCTGTAATGCGGATGTAATTATATTTCATTACATTGGATTATCTTTGTGTAACTACTATGAAGTTGCAGTATATTGTTATTAATGAATAACCGTCATTTTTGTTTGCTGAAGTCCAATTAAAGTCAATCTGTACTATTTATGTTTGTTACGTGTGAAGTGTGATGAATGAATAATAATATTCACTTAGAAAAAAAGACTGTTGTATTAGTTAAGAGAAAATACATTAGTTGCTTTGTAAACTTTAAGAATGAATGACATTTAACCATTTCACCCCCCGGCCAACACAACCGGAAAGGTTTTATACTAGAGGTAATTTAAGAACTTTAACCCACGACTGGTAGAGAGCTTGGCTCTGCCCTACATGCCTCACAGCGTAACTAAAAATGAATGAACAGGTTCAAGAATGAGGTGAAATGGAAGAAAAACAAAAACTTGGCTGGTCTCAACATGCCACATTCACCGACCAATCAGCTGGCTTGTTAGATTAAGACGTGGTCAATCCTCTTGAATGCCTCCATTCATTTCATTGTCTTTATCCCTTGATGATAAAGATCTAGTGCCTTTGTAGATTTAACAAATACAAATTGAGAACAGACAATGTAGTGAAGTTGATGACAACAATCTAAGTAAAGGTGTTTGTGCGAGTGGAGAGAGAGAGAGAGAGATTATTTATGTTCCATGTCTGCTACACTCCCAACTTATTTACATGTAGATACAAAAAAATAAAGCAAATAAATTCACAAGAATCATTCTTAAAAAAAAAAAATTTAATTAATTATTTTTTCTCTACGTCTAGGCCAAGGATTTGGTAGTGTCGTATTGAAGACTCAATGTTGTTATTTCAATTGAAATCATCTAGTTTATTGATGTCCACCTTAAACTCTTAGACCATTTATTGGATTTATATCTATACACCTTAAATTGCATCACTTTCATCAACATATCACTCTTTAAAGAAAAAAAAGTGAATTTTTATCACTAAGATTTGAAGAGATTAGATCCTACACCTCGACTGCAATAGGTACATAATGTCACTTAGATTTGCAGAGATTTGATTCTACACTTCGACTGCTAGATAATGTCACTTAGATTTGCAGAGATTTGATTCTACACCTCGACTGCAATAGCTACATAATGTCACTTAGATTTGATCCTATTGCAATAGCTACATAATGTCACTTAGATTTGCAGAGATTTGATCCTACTGCAATAGCTACACAATGTCACTTAGATTTGCAGAGATTTGATCCTACTGCAATAGCTACATAATGTCACTTAGATTTGCAGAGATTTGATCCTACTGCAATAGCTACATAATGTCACTTAGATTTAAAGAGATTTGATTCTACACCTCGACTGCTACATAATGTCACATTAAAATTCATAGCTTAGAAAAAAAAAACATCACATAGTTTTGATAAAAATTTATAGAGGAACTGAGTAGCAGTATACCCACCCACCCGTGACGTCATGTTAGCCTTGTTCGACACTGACCTAGACATATATATATATATAGGTCTGTGATCTGATCATTATCGGTTAAGAATTTGTATCCATTTTCCAGTCTAAGTATAACATATATAGGTCTGTGAGATAGTTAAATGAAACTTGAGTTTATAGTGCTAAAAACTGCAGACGCACACACATTATCGTAAATCTAAATCCATAGAATATCAACAGTTCCTACATTCCTTACAGCGGAGACACTAGCTAGTTCTAGTTACCTGCCATAAATCGGAATCTTCAAGAGCTTCTCTATACTCTAGAGTTGCTATGTCTGAGTGCCACTGATGATATGTCTTCATTTACTGCCCTGACTCCCTTATTCAACGGGAACACTGAAACAATCCGCCTACTTTTTGTTTCAACTGATAAGTTTCATTAAAAAAGGAAAAAAAAAGTTCCCTTTTCAGACCTTGCGATCAATAGGGCAGATGATGTTAAAGGTCATATGTTTCTTTGGGCAACAGTTAACGAGCAGGGTGTCATGTGGCCAGCACAACGACCAACCGCCTTTACGTTCCCCAATTAAAGTGTCATTAGAGCTGGGTGGACTCAGTGGTGCCCTAAAAATCCCAGTCTTAACCGAGATTCGAACCCAGGACCCCAGGTTCGGTAGCCAATCGCTTAATCCCTCAGCCACAACGCCCCCAACTTTGACCTAAGCTGATCTTAATACACCGGTATTTATGTACCTAAATGACTAGATCTGCCATAATTTGCAGATCTTACCTATCCGTTTTTGTTTTCAACACCTTTCCTTCTTTACCTGACTTGATCTACTTATATCTTAATTTAGCTAAAAGAAAAAATGCTTACTTACCGTCCTGCCTTCAACACCAGGAGCACCTCTGGGACCTTCTGGACCTCGGCTGCCTGGCTGGCCCTGGTAATAGATAAATCGAATTTGACATGATGCCGGAAGTACGAACACACACGCGCACACACACACAAGAAAGATGAAAGCTTGCGGTAATTGTGTTGTTATGGTAACAGCAGCACCATTCATGCTCTATAAAAACAGAAGAGTTAGCTTGCTTCACAGTTCATTCTGATTTAATGGGAGATAATCCAGTTTCTTTGAATCACGAGTACAAGGAAGCTTCACACACACACACAAAAGAACGAATATTTTTGGAAAAAGTAAATAAATTTGAAGTCACCTCATTCTTATGAATATCACAAGTACTTATTTCTCATATCCATTCAGAAAACAAAAATTCAAATTAAGTCACGTGACTTCTAAAAAAAAACAATCCTTGACAACTTTAAACACATTTAATGACAACAAATTAGCGAAACGCTGTGAAACGGTATAATTTAAACAGGATAAAAATTAATTGCAACACTATCGAGTTAAAACCTCTTCAATAAGTAATGTTTCACATTCAACACATACAATGGCACAATTGACACGAAATAGTCCAACGAGAGGTGGTCATTTACTTTGTTGACTTGCTGTTATAATCCTATCGAAAGAAATTGAAATCGTCGGAAATAAGACACACACACACAGATCTAGAACAAACACAAAAAAAAAAGTGCGCGAAACTAGCCAGCAATCAAGAACAAGAAAAACCAAGCTCGCAGTCCACACGTGGTGCCGGGTAAATCCCCCTCGAGACAAAGTTGTGAAATGTTTCTCAATGTTACCGTCACTCCCCCACCCCCCTCGTTTACTCCATCACCTTCACTCCAGTAATAATTTTTTTTTTCAACGCTAAACCATTTTTTTTATTAGTGATCAAAAAAATAGATAAGAAGTTGTTCACGCACTTGACTATATGCCCCTGCAGCTTCCTTACCCCAGCCCCCACCCCAACTATCTCCTAACAAATTTAAAAGAGAGAGAGAGAGAGAGAAAGAAAGAGAGAGAAAAAATGTTTCCAGACTTGATTTTAGAATTATGCCACGTGGATGGATATATATTTTCTTTCCTGCTCCATCTCTCCTTCCCGTGAACCCGCGTACCCGAAGCAGACGATGGTTGGTGAGAGTCTCGGAGTTGTCTGCTCTTTGGTTTTCGCTCTAACACCATTCTCGTCCCAAATTTGTTATTTTCTTTTTTTAGTTTAAATCAAAAGCGCAAGATGAGCGAGAATTAGTGTGGCAGAAAAATGACTTTTAGTTTTTAGCACAGTTGACAGAAAATGGGTATTTTATAGACTCGTTGGATCAAGACTATTCGAAACAAATATTGAGTAGTTGAAAGATCCTAGTACTGTGTTTGATGGATCTGTAAACTTTCATTCAAAAGTCACTGAATGCATGGCTAAACATTCAAACTGATTTTATAATAAGCTGTATTTTTTTTTAGAAAATCAGCAAAGAATGAAATTTAAAGATGTTAACAGATGACCTCAACATCATCTGCCTTCTAGATCGCAAGGTGTGAAAGGGGAAACTTTAACCGTCTTCTGCAATTGGCTACCATTACTACTACATATTTAATCAGCCATATCTAATAGATGGCATCATATTACGTTTCTATAGCAACATTGGTTTCTCTTTTTAGAAAGTATTCTCCGATCTGATATACGACAGCCGACAGAGATTCTTTTACCTACTTGGAACAGTTCTAGGATCATACATTACTGAGGACGCTAAAAGAATGAAATTGCGCTAAATAAAAAGGATGGTAAAAGTATTTCTAATCGCAAAGAGTTTTTATGGACAATCTAGAACTGTTACTAATTGAATTGTATAGATGATCCAAACTAATTGATACAGCTAAATGCAACGTAAGTTTTTTTTTTTTTTTTTTAATTTTCTTTTTTATTTTCTTGCTTTACATTTAAATATCTAAACAATGATACAAATAAAATCTAAATGAATAAATAATTATGTGACGGATCTATTTTCTAATTATAAACCCCAACTTCGCCTTACTAGAGAAACTATTTGGTACAAACAAATAGACGAAAATAGCAAATTGTAAACCAAAACAATATATGAGAACGTAATCACAAGGTCAATAGCAACTAAACTTCGACCTTTTAATTGGGTCACCAACAAATTTATTCTCACAAAATTTAGATTTTAAAAATTTATTCCTGATTTATATGATTTCTGAGATATTCCCAAGTAATAGAGGTGACATGGTATTTGGTTGAAATGTAGGTCATGCGTGTCTTTGCTTAGACTATATAAAGTGACAATTGTAAATATATTCTCACAGATTAATCATGAACTCTCTCTCGCTCTTTCTCTTTCTTTATATATATGGTGTAATGCACAAATCGTAAGAAAAATTGCCTTAAGGCTAATAAAGATGACCATTACAATTAGACTGAATTGAATACCTATATATATAGATGCGTCCTTGTTCATGTAGTTACAATACTGACCCTCAAATGAAGAAGAAAAAATTCTTAAAGAAAACAAAAATATCTTTATAAATGTCGTTTCTGAACTCTGCATACGAGAAGAAATAGAGATTTTAGTTCTATATCTTTGGCTTAACAAATGTTACTCCAGACAAGTTTCTCAAGTTTCATTGTTAGCAGAAAGTGACATGTATGCTTTCTTTTATAGCCTTCCTATAGCATTGAAAACTATATAGGAATACTTAGCTGCCAAGATATTTGAGATCTTTACGGGTTTTTTTTTCTTCATATAAATTATTTATTTCCTTAACATTTATTTTCTTGATGCTCTGTGTGTAAGGAGCTCGAGATTCAGTTTATTTACATAGATATATACATTTTCCTATTTTCCAATGTATTTATAATGTAATTCTCACTGTATTCAAATTTGTTATTTCAGTTTATCAACTCCAGAGCATTTTATGTTTTCTGAAACCTGCTTCTGTCAGCATTTTACTCATTTTCATCAGGTACAACAGTCTATTTTGAATAAACCTACTTCTTTAAGGCATTCAAACTTATGTATGTCTATTTTCTGACAAATAGGCCAACCCAATAGTCTTGAGGTTCATGCTGTATCACTAATGTGGATTACCAATACTCCATAGTGTTACAGTTGCAACAATTTTTCTATTAAGAGAATCAATTATAAACTAGTCTGGTTCTCTACCTATTTGAAGTCATGAACGTATCTTTGTTTATGGCATGAAGATATGTAGTGATTTTCGTCACAATTGCGTTTTAAAATGCCTTCTTTATTTGTCCGAAAGAAAAAAAGACTTTTCATCCAACACGTGTGGTGGTTG